>CM068370.1:137692134-138292134 GCA_034769895.1 Magicicada septendecula
TCCAGCGTGTAATACGCGAGTTGTTTAAATGACATTTATTCATAAAAGTCAATGCCTTATTATCAGTAATGATAGTTAACGGTTGTCCTAGTATGTATATACGGAACCTCTCAAGACATCGTACAATACACAAAAGCTCCTTCTCCGTAGTGTAATAATTTATTTCTGCACCCTTGAATGTCTTGCTGGTAAAAGCTATTACTCCAATTTTTCCTTCCTCGTCTAGTTGATATAGTTGTCCGCCATATGCAAAGTTGCTGGCGTCACATTGCATATAATATCTTTGGTTTATTCGGGGAAACTTTAAGATGACTGTTTCTACGAATAACCTTTTAACCTGCTGAAAGCATTCATTTAATTCCTGTGTCCAGGTAAATTTCTGTCCTTTCCTTAACAATTCAAGTAATGGTTTAGTGGTTTCAGCGTATTTGTCTGTAAATCGATTGTAGAAATTTGTCAAACCAAGGAAACCTTTTAATTGTTTTTGGTTCCGAGGTGTAGGGAACTTCATAATGTCATCGATCTTCTCGTCCGTTGCTCGTATTCCTTGGGTCGTTAATCGATAACCGAGGTACGCGATTTCTTGTCTGAAGAATTGCGACTTCTCCAAATTGATGGTTAAATTTGCCCTTCTTAAATTGGATAATAATAAATCTAAATGTAACAAATGCGTTTCTAAATCTTCTGAATAACACAGGCAATCGTCGACATAAATAATGGTACTCTCTTTAACTTCATCGTCCAATACTGTGTCCAATCCCCTGGTCAGTGCCGCAGAACTGGTACTCAGTCCGAATGGTGTAACTGTAAAACGATAACACTTGCCGTCGTACATAAAAGCGGTGAAGTTCCGGCACTCAGGCTTCAGTGGTACTTGCCAGAAACTGCTAGTTAAATCGACGGTAGATAAATACTTCATCTCGCCACATCTCGCCAATATGTCGTTTATCGGAGGAGCACCCTCGTAGTCCGGGATAGTCACGCTGTTCACCTTTCTCGCATCCAGACACAATCGTACACTACCGTCCTTCTTAATTACCGTAACAAGTGGGTTGATATATGCGCTGTTGCATCTCTCAATGACCCCATACCGTAACATTTTCTTAATCTCATCATCTACCTTCCCTTTATATGCTAATGGGACAGGCCATCCTCTCTGGAAGTACGGTGTCTGGTCGGTGACTCGAAACTCGTGGACATACCCTTCGATTCTTCCGGGGCATTCTCTGAATAAACAGCTATTCCTTATTAGAATCTCCCTTAATCTTTCCAACGTTCCTTTATCTCCGCATTCAATACTTTCTATCTTCTTGTCAATGTTTCTGATGATCTCTTCTTCTTCTTCTACGTCCACCACTTCTATATGCATCATAGGCACCGTGTACGTCGCTTCGTTATCCTCTCTTCTTAACTCGACGATTCTTCTTCCCATGTCAATGAGACACCCTGTTTCTTGAAGAAAATTGGTTCCTAATATGCAAGGTTTTATCAAATCTGGTATTATGAGAAAAACACATTCATATTTAATTTCTTCAATATAGATATCACATAATATTTGTTTTCTGATTAGCTTTGATTTATTACCAACTGCGCTAACTATTAATGTGTTAGACATCGGTAATATTTCATAAGGTGTAATGTTATGTTTGTTTTGGTGAAACCACGACTCAGATAATCCGGCAATAACGGATCCAGTATCGAGCAACGCTTGTACACTAACATTATTGTTGAACTTGATATTTATCTCTGGACACCTGATTATTCGTTGAGAAATTTCTTCATCATCATTACATAATAAATCGCTTCGTAAGTCCGGTAGGATTATATTCGTCTGGTAGTCATTTGTTTTGACGGCTATCTCCGTTAATGGGTGGAGGGATTTTTTTTTCCTCTTCTTGTTGTTGACGGTTCCTTTTGGGTTGAATGCCCGATGTGCCAGCCGTCGTATTCGTAAACTCTATTGTGTTGACACCGCGCCGGTCTGCATTACGGTGCTGGTTATTTATGGCCGGTCTGTCACCCCACATTTTCTTCTGTATTCCGCTTCCTTTGTTCGGACCGCTTTCACTTTCCCTATAGGCATTTCTCCCCTCGTTTGCCGCCACATAGTTCGACTCTCTATTATTTCTCGGTTGAATCTGTGTATACTCGATGATCAAAGATTCGAAGTTTGGTATCGTCACAATCCCTCTTGTGACCACCGCGAGCTGGATATCGCGCCCAAAGTGACGAGATATCTTACGTATTAACTGATAGTCAGACAGAGTAGGTGTTAACTGCCTGCTTTCCAATAAGATGCGTTCAATATATTGAATAGCAGTAACTGGTCCGCGCCAATCAAACCTGCCATACTCCAAATGGTCCCGGATACTGTCCTGTCGTTCTTGGCCCCAATATTTCAGAGAGAACGCTTCCTTGAATTCTTCGAAATTTGATATTTGGTTACGTATCACTCGCCACCAAATTCCTGCGTCCAATTCCAGGTGTTTGCCAATCCACTTAATATTGTCAGCGGGATAGTATAACTCTTGGATTTCGGACAATTCCTTGAGGAATTCCATAGGGAATCTGTCCGTGCCATTATATTTAAGATCATTGTGGTTAGGCCCGTTAATTCGATTTAATATTCCACACTCACCTTCCATCAATTGTCGATGCAATCTTTCTCGGTTTTCTCTTACCTTAGTCAAATGTCCTTTTAACTCTTCGATCCTCGTTGTCTTCTCTTTCGTAGTCTCGTCCAACTTCTGTTCTGTTGAACGTTGTCTACCGTCAACTTCTTCCAACTTCTGTATAATATTACTATTTGTTCCTTCTTGCTCCTGTTGTTTCTGCAGTATGGTATCGTGTATCTCGGCCTTGAGTTCTTCGTGCTTCTTATTGTAATCCTTAACGTGAACATCGAACTTGTGATTAATCTTTTTAACGGTCGTTTGGGTAGTGTGTACTGCTGCCATCCATTCTTGACGATCATTTTCTTGTTTTTCTTGTATTTCTACGTACTTCTTGATGGCTTCTTCTCTCAAGTCTCTCACGACATCATCTTGCTTCTTCTGTAGTTCGTCGACCTTTCTTTCCCAGGTCTGCTGGCAGTCACGTATCTCGAACCTTATTTGTGTCATCTCTTCCTTATGCTGGTCGAGTTTTTCATTTTCTAATTTCTCACTAACTAATTTATTAATATTCTCTTCTAGTTTTCTGTTATTTTCTTCTTGTTTCTCGCTAATTAATTTGTTAATATTTTCTTCTTGTTTTTCGTTCTGTTGACGGATGAACTCCATCAACGTTTGTAGGGTTCCATCTTCTAGTTGCGCTGTCCGTCCTCGCGCCCTATCTTCTGGACTCTCTACCACACTACTTGGTTCACTAGGTGTAGTATTGTCCTCTGTATTTACTGCGCCTAATTGGTTATTAATGTCAAATTCTACACTGTCTGAATTGCTCGCCATTTTTGCCCTACTACGCGTAATCATTCAAACTGACTTACACTAATAACACTTATCTTACTTTTATTTCTATGACACTACTTTCTCTACTACTTCTACTGCCTGTTCTTTACCAAAGCTGTACGTGTTAACAATCTTTGTTAATACGTATCATGCCGTGCGGATGGGCGCCATTTATAAATGTCATTTATAAATGTATTATATTAATTGCATAAATACTTTATTGATTTTTCACATGTATCTAGCCCCGAAGTTGGACGCCATTTATTAATGTTAATTTATAACTTTTATTTGCATATTTGATTAGTGGTAAATTATAAATGTCAATTTATGCAAATGTGTAGTAAATGTAAAATCACACTTGTGGTAATTAATATTGTTATTGTGTTTGCTCTTAAATACAAAATTTATCGATCTCTTACATGTATGTGTATAATTGAATCTTATTTATGACTCTGACTATCTATGCTCACGTGTTGGAACACAGTTTATATACTGAATTTTATATAAATTCATGTGCAATAAATAATGTGTATTTACTTGTTTTAATTGATTCTTTTCATGCTGTGTGTGAGGCAACCATTTAACATTATGTCTAACTATTTGATTCTCATCAACACATACGTGATATCATTTAATAGATGATAGTTATCGATTCATTTACTTTAATTGAACACAAGAAACTCTTAAAATCTATTTGTATTCCTTCAAACTTTAGGTTAATATTTGGGTTGCATTGGTAATAATGAACGCATATTTATGATCAACTAAAATACTAGTTTAATTATCATTCATAACATATTATAATAGTACATACGTTACGTCGCTGTACCTGAAATACATACATATTTTATAATAAACAAATACATGTCTCAATATATGCTGAAAAACAAAGAAAACATACATACATATATAAATCAAATAATATTACAATTCAATATTCTACTTATTTAATGCGTTTATTAAATCCCAAATAAGCTTTTGTTTATACGTTCATTAACCACTTTATTTAAATTTATTCATTACTTTTCTTAATAATTTTCTCAGGTGTGAATTCTTTGAAAGAAACCAGGTCAGTAGAAGTTATTAACTAGAAATAATTAATAGTAATGGTTACTTGGTAATTGAATATCCATGAGTTGTTGACGATGTCTCGTTCTGGTGATGAAGATGGCTCGTAGACACATTCCGTCGTAAGCTGCTTTATCACTATCACTTAACACTTCTCTTCCGATCACTCGCGTGGGCGTTTGCATATGTGAATGATTGAAGTTCAGTGTTCATCAATGTTTCATCTTACTGTGTATGCTGTGAGTTCGTTTTAATGTCAATATACATGTCTAGTTTCATTTGTCGCTGCTTCATTAAACGTTCATATAATTTATTAGTTTGTTTAATGTTTCGTGTTCATTATGTTCTTGATAATGTGTCGTACACAATATTAAGTTCAAATGATTTGTATATCGTTAAGTGATGATGTCTGTTGGTGTAACGGTCTGATTGTTCACATGGTATAATTTTAACTAAGTCCGATACTTCCCACTTCGGTTCAATATCACTATCGCGATATGAATGTATTATTAAGTCTTTTAAGTTACTTGTTACCGTTTTAACTTCCGAACTCGAGTTAGCGTTCCGCCGTTTAATGTACTCTTCTGAACATTGAATAATTACTAACTCCGAATAATTAGCGTAAACTGTTGAAAGTTTATGATATACCGTCTCTCGCACTTGAAGTTAAACTACTTGAAAATATTAATGTAAACTGTCTGAAAACTTTAGCATGACCGTTTCAAAATTAAGTGTCGACTGTAGACTCTCAAAAATTGTGTGTAGACTCCCTTTCCGCCGGCCTGGACAGATGGTTTTATTAATTCGTCCCTACTCAAAATTTTGTCTCTGGCGCGCTTCACGCCTACTTCATTTCGAGATTGGTCAGTTTTTTGATATTCTTGGAAAATACTGCCCTACCATGTCAAGATTCTACGTCATAGTTCTCCCGATAGGTTCTTCGTTTCAGTTGCTATGGAAACACCCCTCACCACCAAATTTCTCGCTGGATGAGGGCATCTGATAGGTTCTTAGGTCACCCCGATTTTCCGCCCTGACGATCGTTGACCCGTTTCGACGAAACTATGGCTATTAGACACTAGTCGATCAACCTATTGTCTGAGTAAACTCTGTGTTTCTATAGATTCCCATTATCTGTACTTTCAGTCTCCCTGGCGTATTGTTCTATGTCCTAACCCCTTTTTTCTGGCTATTAACAATTTTGAACATCTGCTGGTCGTTGAAGTCACCCCAACTTTCCCTTCGTAAATTCTTGTCTGTCAATTAGACGATACCTCCAGCTGCGTAACATGACTTTAGTCTTTGTCAGCCTATCTTCCAGTATTGTTTCTTAAGGTGCAGCGCATCCGTTTCATTTTAGTATGGAGTTTCACTCGTTTTTGTCGCTTATCGTCTACTGACGTAACATGGTCAACATCTGCTACAATTCTCGGTACGGGTGTGAATGTCCTCGCTTACTTTGTTACAGCTGCGGAGAGCAATAATTCTGGACGAAACTTTCCCTGTCATCTTACGCCACCAAATTCTATAGTTGGATTGAACTTAATGTGTTTCTATTGTCAAGTCAGCGACGCTTCACTGACAACTTCTCATTACTCCTTATTTATTGCTCCACCATAAGTCGTTGACACTGCCTCGTGTGAACGTACTCTGCCGAGGTGAAAATTTAAAAATTTTAAAAATTTTCTGCTCGTTACAGTGTGTGTGTGTGTGTGTGTGTGTGTGTGTGTGTGTGTGTGTGTGTGTGTGTGTGTGTGTGTGTGTGTGTGTGTGTGTGTGTGTGTGTGTGTGTGTGTGTGTGTGTGTGTGTGTGTGTGTGTGTGTGTGTGTGTGTGTGTGTGTGCCCGCGCGTGCGGGAGTAAAATAAGAAAACAATAGGTGCGAACAGATATATATTTATTACTTCCTTAACAAACTAAATAACTAAGAACATAAACAAGTTAACTAGGAAAGAAACAAGGATAGAATTTTAAAAATATGGCAGTGCCTGTGTTGTTATATGGATGTAAAACAAGGAAGGAAGGAAGGCCTACCAAATTCAGAAACGAGCTTTCTGAGAACATCAAAGGGTTGTACAGGACATTAGGAACAGGTGCCCTCCATATAAGTAATCCCCATAAGTGATACAATTTAGAAATGTCGCACGGAATGGTCGTAACATCTGGACAGAATGGCGGATAGACGGCTCTACCTAAAGCATCATACAGGCCCCTTGGAACAAGAGCACAAGAGATGTAGGAAGACCGAGAGCAAGATGGAGAGATACGCTGTGACGAGGAAACAGGCAATAGTATCCCTACTCCACGAAGTAAAGAAAAAGACGTTTGTGAACAACCTACATTATGTATGTTTATACTAAATGTGTAACCTTTAAAACTACCTTACATGTTATAACAATAACTTGATATTTAAAAAATTGTCATTATTTCTTGGATATATTTACGTTTCTATGAGTATGTAAAAAATTAGATAATAATAAACAGTGGTACAGTGAAGTAACATTTGTTGATTTCAAAAAGACCTTTGATTCTGTTGATAGAGAATCAAACGAGATAGATAAAATAATCCGAGAATTTGGTGTTAAATCTAAATTGGCAAATATAATCCGTGAAACCCTTACGGACACCGCCTCAAAAATGAAATTCATGGGAGAAAAATTAATAAAATCAACATCATTAAAAAATAATCAACATCATGTTGAGAAAAAATAAACAAAATGATGTATATTTATTGTTACGACATTACAGAACAATCTGCCTGTTTCTCGAATGTTCCAGTGGAATCCGGCTGTAATGTGTGTGCGTACGTGATTTTCAACGCGTTAACCAGACTGTGCAGAAGTCGCGCGGAAGCGCGCACTGTGTGCAAGGCCGCAATGAATTACATTCTAATGTTTTCCTTTATTGTTGATGCGTAGTATGGATGTTTCTGGATTTTCGGCGGGGTATAAGTACAAGTACTCAGCGACGCTCAATTTCAGTTTGAGTTGCTATTTATTGAAGTGCGGTTCGTAGTATTGTGGCCAAGTATTATATGTTTTATATTTGTGCGGGACAATTGTAATACAATTGTGTTTTATACTCGTTGACATTTTTATTGCGTGTGAACAATTTTTATTTGATTTGTTGTAAGAGACTATCTTGTTGATTACAAACTGTTTAATTGAGATAATTAAAGCTGGTGATTAGTGCGTAATTGGTGTCTTGTATTTTGTTTTCCACTGTACCATACGACTATCAGTAGACCGTCGTAACAATACATATATAGATCTGTAAAGACTTTTTTCAAATTACAACCTACAAAAGATGTAGCCTAAAGCCAAGTTGGTATTCAAGATGCATGTACTGATTTTTTGAGAAACTTTATGAAATTCAGACATGGCGGATCAAAACTTATATTTAATAAAATTGTTTAAAACAATATATTTCTTTTGAATATTGATTCCAAAACGCTTATTTTATAGTTTAAATGTAAAAATTTACACCTAAGTACGTAACTATATCCTACTTAGAAATGAAAAAGTTAGGGATTCCATTAAGTTATTTTAAATAAAAAGAAGCGTAAGCTTATAATTGTAAAAGTTGAGTTTCTATTTAAAAAAAAATTAAGATGTAATTAATCATGCTTATGACTTATACAATGCATAAGCAATTTTTAAATTAGTTGTAAGTTACTTATGCTTGTTTCGTTTATTTGCATATCTACTCACAAAATCCACATATTTCATTATTTAGAAGACGAATATTCATACTTTGTCGGAAAATGTAAGTTACTTAATACCAATCATTTTAATGAACATGTCAAGTTCCTTTGAAAAGATTTAAATTATTAAATTGTAGGTTTCCGACACATTAAAACCTACTGTTTTAAAATTAAAAATCGCAAATTTAAACATACAATTAGTAGAAGTGAGCAAAACCGGTAGAAGTCACAGGGTTGGTTACTTTATTTTAATCATGTACGGTGTATCGAACAAAAGTATCCGTATGTATCGGCGACTATATATTTATCAACCATTTAATCTGTTTTAAAATTGTAATAAAATTTTGGCTTCACAGCAATGAAGTCGCTAATTACACACTTTAATTAGTCACAAACAACAGTTTAAAATCAACAAAGACACTTTTATACAATAATTGAATTTAAATCAGCCCAACACACAAAAATAAATGTCACCTTATTACAGTTTTCGCACTAATTAACACAACAATCACTATCCACTAAACCGCAACAATGTCTCAGAGCCGCACTTGTAATATCGTAAGGTCTAACTGAACTGAAATCGGCCGCTTCAAAATCCAGTATTAATACCTCGGACGCATTGCATTGTGGTGACACAGTGGGCTCGGCTGCCGGTCGAATAGTCGTGAAAAGTGTGGAAGGGGCATCTCGGATTGTCTATAGCGTTACTTAATTCTGCCGCGTAGAATGATCTCCAAACAGCTTAGTGCGTTGCCGCATGTTAAGAATCACGTAAGCACTTTTATTTTTCAGCTCAGCGTAGCAGTATCTGAACGAAACGTAAGATACAGTCTAAACGGTTTTAATTTTCTTAGTCATTGTTTTTGGCGGGGGGGGTATGTTCTTAAACTGTGACATTCGTTTGGTTACAGTTCCGGGAGAGAGACACAGTTAAGCGGAAGCATGTTTTCTTTCAAACCTAACCAGTCGACGTAAATTATCCGGTTTAACTTTGAGTATATGATGTTAGTGAATTAATTGTTAGAGAAGATTATGCAGAATGAAGAGAAGGAATACATGTGATTCTGGTTGTTAAGTACGGAAAACTAAACTAGAAGTTTGCACAGATGGATGGAATATTTTGTGTTATATGTTGCTTAGCTTACATATAATCAATTAAATCTGATTGTGACTGAATAATAGCTCAAAAATTGTTTTGCCGGATTGGTTTTTCTATAAATGACGATATTATTTAAGAAAATTATTAAACTTATTGCGATTCTTAACAATTTCTACGCTTCCCGACAACTAATTATTTTGTCTCGTCAATACTACTATAGTTATATATAATTAATGAGTGAATATTTTAATACTCTGCCTCATAAATACTTTTTATATATTTTGCTTTCTTCAACCTCATATTTTTTTATACAAAAAAATTAGTATTTAACAAAAGTTAGATACTGGTGTGGGATCTAGGTTGGTAACTTAACTTATACGGTATTAGAATGATAAAGCTAGTTACCTTTTAGCATGAAAGATAGTAGTAAATTCTGGCGGTAAGTAATGTTGAAATATTTATTGCATGTACATTAATGTATTCAAAAGTACACAGAATAAGGAACGGAATTTTCCATTAAATGTGTAAATATTAACAGAAGACGATAGCTGAGTCCGGGCGCAGGAGAGAAATGGGGAGTGAGTCTGATGGATGGAGATTGTAAGAGAAAGTGAGGCAACGAAAAAGCAAGCAGTCATCTGATTTATACCGTAATAGATTCTCTTTCACGTTACTCAGCTTTCTTGATGGCATTGAATACAGCAAACAACGGGAGACTTGGTATAATTCAGTAATAAATGTCACATAGTCAGCCATGGTCAACAACTGTAAACACCAATTTAATATGCAGTATATAATGTAAACAGTTTTGTTTTGTATTTTTGTATATTTCACTGTCATCATCATCATCTTCACGGATTAAACCAAGGATGGTTTGATCAGGTCTCAAATAGGCAGAGAATAGAGCTGGTCACTCCAGCGCTTCCTCGGACGTCCCACACTCCTCCGTCCCCTCGGCTTATAGTTCCAGAGCTGTTTGGGGATGCGGCAGTCGTCCATTCGGCCAAAGATGTTCCCACCAATTCAGCCGATACTGGGCAATCCTGTCGAGTGTACTCATAATTTTCAGTTCCTGCCGTATATCTGTGTTTCTTCTATGATCATGGAGAGTATACCCTGCCACGTGCCTGAGAAATCTCATTTCAGCCGCTTATTGTTCACTGTGTTATTTTAATTACATTACCGTGTGAAGTGTGAAGACATATACAACGGACCTGGGAACTGCGAAAGTAGCATTCAGAAGAGAATTCAGTGAAAAGTGGTTGACGTCTGAGGCACAGCATAATGAGAGATCGAGCACGATTTTGATGCCTAAGTAAAGTATGCTACCAACGTGGATTCCGTTTGTACGTATTTATACGATTTAAGGCCATCATCAGTAACTTGTAGGGTCTCCCTTTTTTTTCGTGTTCACGAAACGTTACTTTTTTTTCTGCGATTTAAGGAGAACGATTTAGAAAAATCTGCTATAGAAGAAAGGATTCATAAGATCGAAAGGGCATATGGTATAACTAAAGATATTTACAATGTGCGGAAGCATGTTCGGCATATTCGAAAATTGTATGCCGCGACCTTCGGAATTGTACGTTGACTGAGCAAAGTAGGCGCGTTAGCGAGCTGTGTTACTGTATAGGATAAACTAGTTTGCGGTGACCTTGACCGACGATATTTGTGTGGCTGCTTTCGGAACAGCTGATTACGTACATTTTCCGATTCCTTTCTGAAGCCTCATGGTTTAGCCGACACATATTTCTTTCTCGTTTTTCTTTCTTAGCCTTTCAAGTGATCGGTTCGTGGACTGGCGGCCTGGACATGTATTTAGCATTCGCATCTATCATGCACGTTTAAGTTAAAGTGTCTCAGGTGAGCATCTGTATCTATCTGACGTTAATTTAATTTAATAATGGGGTTAGCCTTATTAATTAATAATGTGTATGTGTGTTGAATGGCGAGTCGGTGTGTGTTCCACACGTCAATTCATGTGTTTGCGACCCCTAAAATCTTGCACTTTACTATCGAGGCTTAAATGTAAAAAGAAAAATAAATATCTAGAAAGCTAAATTTAAATTGAGTGTGCCAAACAAAAGTGTTACATAATTCAAGGTAGATATTTAATTTCGGGAAGCTTAAAGAAAGTAAAGGGGCTAATTTTTAAAGTTGACAAGTTAATGAATTTAATAAAAGTGTCATAGAGTGGTGAATGTGTGTCGAGGCGATAGAGAGTGTGAGGAAGTGCATCTCCTGACATCCAGTACATATAAAATGTTTTCTAGGGTTCTCGACCAGACGAGGGATGATGACTGCCCATCTGTCATCATCCGCAGAGAACAAGCTGTCTAGTCTCCTCCAGGCCGCCAGCCACGTACAGGCTCCAGCACATGGATAACTCCGATTTAGAAGGAACATCCACTCGTCATTACCGGCACCACTCTGGAACATACACCCATTGTATGCCATGTACCCAGTAGCTGCGGGAAAGACGTGTATCTCTACGAGGACGTGAGAGTAGGATTTGTTGGCAGAGCTGAATTCGATTTTTCGAACCCCCGACTCGTTTGTCAGGAATCAGTGGGCATTTCTCAGAGTTTTGTTACTGTATAGACATCAGCAGTCTATACAGCCCCCAAGATCCTTTACCAACCTTTAGCTGCCAGATATATTGCTGGAAATTGTAGCAAACATATTTAATAAATGCTTGTTACACGGTGATGATATCCCATAAGACTGGAACATAGCAAATATTAGCTCAATCTACAAAAAGGGCGATAAGAAGGCATGCCAAAATTATAGAGGCATATGTGTGACAAGTGCAATGGGGAGGTTGTACGGCAGAATACTAAAACATAGAATTGAAACGAATATAGAAGACGTAGAAGATCAGTCTGGATTCCGTGTAGGACTATCATGTATTGACAACATATTTGTATTACAACAAATACTAGAAAAACGAAAGTCTCGCAGTCTGTCTACGCACCTGTATTTGTCGATTTAGAGAAAGCTTACGATACAGTACCCTTAAAAAGACTTTTTGAAACATTAACAAAATTTGGCCTGAGCAAAATTTATGTTCGCGCTGTCTGGAAGCGCGAATATAAGGACTCAAAGAGTTTGGTGAGAGTGGGAAATGTTCTGTCAGAATTTTCTCCTACCATAAAAGGGCTTAAGCAAGGATGCAGCTTGTCACCTACCCTGATTAAAATATATATCCAAGAAGCCATCAGCAACTGGAGAAGAAAAACATCAGGAATGGGAATTCAAATGGACGAACGAGCAGTGCTTAAAAACTCTCCTATTTGCCGACGATCAGGTAATTATAGCGTGTTACGAGAACAACACAGTATATATTTAGAAAATTGAAAGAGGAGTACGAGAAATGGGGTATAAACATAAACACTACTAAAACAGAATATCTGAAAATAGGAGACATGCAAGAAGAAGACCCAGATCTGCAAATCCATAGAATCGGAAAGTGTAGCGAATTCAAATATTTTGGAAGCATTATTTCAGAAGATGGAATAACAAAGAATGACATCAAAAATAGGATACAACAGGGAAAAAAGTCTATTCGTTTGCTAAACTCATTACTTTGGTCGAACAAAATGAAACTTCAAAGTAAACTGACAATCTACTCAACTATTGTGGAGCCCATTTTAACTTATGGCTGCGAATGCTGGCAACTTTCAGATCGTGTTATGCTACAAAAAGAGCGTGTAACATTTATAGAATGCAACATGTTGGAAACGAAGATATAAGAAAGAAAACAGGGGGCATATTTACAACAGCAGAAAGAGTATAATCCAGACAGTTGCTATGGTCATGTAACTGTCTGGATGGATGAGGATGGAGGAAAAGCGATGGCCAAAGAAAGCATTGACTTACAGACCACAAAACAGGAGAAGAAAAGGAAGACTGACAACACAATGAAGAACAGGAATTAGGAAAAGCATGAGAGACTGAGCTGTTGAAGTCGATGACTGGAAAGATAGGGAGAAATGGGGATCGAAATGCGGGATGCGGCATAGAGTGTAGGACCCCCGCTAATAATAACAATCAAATATTTTTAAATTATATTTTAAAACATTACCGAAGTCAAGCAAGGAAAGAAGTTACGAAATCAAGGCAGTCGCCGATCTTGAGTAAGCAAAAGCGACCATGTACCCGAAAAACCATAATTAGCTTCAATTAGAGAGAAGTACCGGAAGAAATCGAGTCACCGCTGTTCTAAGAAAGCTTCAGTGCCTTTTCTTTCAATCTTTAACTATATAGCCTGTAGTGTTTTTATTATTTTGCTTCCCCGTTATTTTTACTTCGTTGTAACACTGCTTACTAACGTTCGTCCGCTTTTTGATATTCATGTTTAGTGTTTCTCTACCGCTCTTGATGCCATAAGAAGCTCAGCACAATAAACTGACCATTCTCTAGTTCCTAATTTTAAATAAGACACTCTTTAACCAAATTTTCTTCTGTGGGATGTCGGTACTCCCCTTGATATTCCACAGGTTGAGTATAAACTGACACCAAGTACAGTAAAATTTAGTGTAAAATTACACGTGTTCGAACTTCATTAAACACCTTAATCAAGCCTAATTTAATAATTCGTTACAAGTCCAATTTATACAGTATTTGAGGTACTTAGCAAGAATCAGTAAACTGTTATGTTTACTAATTACCAACTACATGTATATCAACACCTAATATTTGCATTACACAAATCCGTTATGTTGTAACCACCAAATTAAGAAATCGTTGTAACGCTGTAACAGGCTGTAACGTTGTACTTTTTCAAACGAAGTTCCGTCATCTGCGTTGTCTTCTTACTCTTTACAGGAGGCAGTACTGTATACTCTGGAAAATAATCTTTTCGTTATTTGTTTAAAAACCAACAATTCCTGTACGCCCAAATTAATGGGATATGTTAAAACATGTCAAAGTGAAAAAAGTTTGTACAATGTCAATATCTGTGTACTTAAAAAGTACTTTGTGTTTTACGTGCGCACACAAAATGAATCGTTAGGTAACACAATTTAGTAGGAGGCCTACACTTTTCAAGTATGTGATTGTACTTTTGCATGATTGTGTTGAGTAAGAGGATAGTGTATATAGGCCTACGTAAATACAATTGGATGGAGCAACTGTACAATAATTATAAAATTATTAAACCTTAGTAACATTTAACAAAAAGTTTAAATGGAAGTAAAACTTCCATCTGTAAGTTTAAACGGCAAGAGAAATATTTACAGTGGCGTTCCCAAATATAGAGTAAACGCCCTCTTTACTGATAAACGTGATCTGTATACGTGTGTTTGTGAACAGCACACGGTGGATGCAATTCAGCTTCGACTTTGAAGAACTACGTGACTTGAATTCTTTGGTAAGAATGTTACTTGGTTGTTGGTATAGCTTCAGAAGGATGAATACTCAAACGAGAACCCACTAAAATCATGCAATGGTACAATTTAGCTGCCGCATCAACAGGTGAATACGTTTACAAAATCAGGGGTACTCGTTATTTGCATAATTTGAAGATATTTCTGTATTTACAACATGAAGCATTCACACTTCACATGACTATCGTTGTCTAATAGAGAAACAGTTGTTCAGGAACATTTAAAGAAACTAATAAGTCATGATGAAGGCACGTAGGTCTATGTATTTTAAAAATAAATGATTCACAAACGGAATAATATTTCCTACCTCCGCAAATTGCTTTTACAGAAACACGTCAAATATTAAAAACGATATGTGTACAAAGTCAACTTGCGGGCATATGGGAGTAAAATTACAGTAATTACTTGTGTGGTGTCGTTGAGTTAAAAACGTTAAACTTAACCGCAGAAAGCAAACTTGGAGTGTAAAATAGTTTTCCCACTCAACACGTTATTGAACTAATCAATTTATTCTTCGTATTGTTTAAATTAGCAGCCATCCTTACTTTTCTTTTATAAAATTGCTAAACTGCTATAATTGTTATTATTTAGACAAAGCTTTTCGTCATCACTGACATCTTCGTCATCACTGACCTGAAGATGTCAGTGATGACGAAAAACTTTGTCTAAATAATAACAATTATAGCAGTTTAGCAATTTTATAAAAGAAAAATCAATTTATTGTTTACTAATCACCTGGCTACTAATCTAGAGGTCCCGGGTTCAATTCCCGGGCCCGCATCATAAAATCAAGGTGCGTTTTTCAGCCCCCAGGTCGACTCAGCCTGTTGAAAATGAGCACCTGGGATAACATCCTGGGGATAATGATGGGCGGCTGAAGCGTAGTGCTGGCCATACTGCCTTCCTTGTATTGTCGTACGGGTCACATTAGGCAGCCTACCCTGCCTTACTCCTAAGCTACTTCGGTGGTAGGCCTATACATGGGAGCCATTATATTATAATTTATTGTACTGATAAACAAATTCCCGTAATGTCAAGTCAAGTCTGCAGTCTGAAAATTATATACAGTTTATTATAATTCTATGCAACTTCCGTATTACATGTGAAACGAAAAATTACAGAGTTATGAACAATATACGAATATATGAACACGTTATGTGAATAAATGTTTCCAAAATATATATTTTTGTGTACTTTGAGTATTTGTTAGTGAAAACTGAATATGAATAAACATGGCCTAGAAACACAGTATTTAATACAAACTTTAGTCAAGAGAGTGACAAGGAACCTACTGAGTAACCTGCAACAAAGAAAAGATTTTATAATTTCAGTTACATAAATTGATACGAAGTAATATGATGATCCTTACTGTTACGGCATTGGACTGTCAATGTAATGTATTTCTTACGAATTACATTAACATATACACACATCTACCTTTTAATGTTAAAATTAAATTATCTTACGCTACAGTCTGTCTACATAAATGCAATCTATATAGTGTACTTCGACTGTTACTTAGTTATGCACACCACTTAAACGTAGATACAAATAATATCAAATACTCTTAAATGTATTTGACAGATTAAAATATTTATATCATGTAAATTTAAAAACGTACTGTACCTTGTCAGTACTGGGAATACCCTGTCTAAGAATTCCTTTGTCCATAATTCTAATTAGCCATAAAGACCCATATACTGGACGTTTCTGTATCATTTCATTTATATCCTTAACTACAATTGTTAAATTTTTTTAAACCATCATTAATTAGGTTTTTAATTGTTTTGATTGTTTGCCCTGTACTAGGCGTTAGCTGGCACAAATTTACTAACGTACTTCTAAATTATTAATCTATATGTAATTATAAATAAACAGTTTTCTTTTTACTTACTATTTTTTTACAAGTTACTTTTAAATTGTGAATTCATATATTTTAGATACATGAAAGTAAGTAATTTTATTATGTATTCCCTTAATTAAGCAAACCAATTGGATGAAAAATACGTGCGTTGAGCAAGAAATAAAATGTAATAATTGAAAAACAAATGTCAAAAAAAATATTAAAAAATTTGAGAATAAGTTAAACGATATTCTAAAAATAGACATAAAATATTCATTCAACCAAAGTGGGTAATAATGCACATTATTCTTGTAAAAGGAGACACTTGCGTTTACGAAAGAGCAAAAAACAAGATATATATAATATTGATACTGAAATTCTTGTAACTTTATAAGTTTACATTATACACAAACCATTATATAATTTAAAACGTGTAACGTGTAATTTACCATATTTGAACCAATCGGCATTTTTATACATTGTCATTGTGTAATGAAAAACTCTTTTCAAATTTTTAATACAAAATTACATTATGTGAATTAATTTCAAATACAGGCTATTATATACCGCTGATAGAGTTATATTTAATTAGTATATATTGCCATTGATACTTTTGTTTTCAAAGTGTACTCGATTTTAAGTGTACTTTATTTACAATAATTTCCTTTATCATATTTCTTCACGACAAGACATTCCGTAAATTTTATTAAATAACACAACTATTTGTAATTTTATAGAAACTGTTTCCAAATAAATTTACTTTTTTGAAGTAGTTGCACATCACTTACGCATATATAGTCTTGACTATTTTTTATATAGTACAAAATAAAAGCAAGCTCATTTCCCAGAAGAAGAAAGGAAACGTCAACTCATTTTTTTGACAAAGAATGATAATATAAGCGCTTTCTCTTTAAGGTTCATAATGTTCAGTAATTCCATAAGGTCTCACAAGTGTTATGAGAAACCGTTATAACTTTACACATAAAGTTGTGGACGTATTTCCAGTGTAAGTCCGGAACTTGGTTAAAATAACTAAGCGAACATAGAAGTTGGCGCTTCTCAAACACAGAGTAGAAGGAATATGTTATGTCGAATAAAGCCTGTTATCTTCGCAGTAAATAGGCCTGATTAAAATATTGTTATGCGTGTTAAAAATGTGACATTTAAATTTTACATGCAGTATTTATCAGTTGCTTTTAATGAAGTTTACCATATTACTTGTACCATATTACTCCGTTTCCATACTGAAATGGACTTACTTTTGTTTTATTCAACTTTTGGTACCTACCACTTTGCAGTAATTCTAAAGGCTTTCTTCGTTTGATTTTCCGCATCATGTGACTGTTGTCTAAGTATTTTATCACGGTGCTGTACGGCTGACCGTTAGAGCCTTACTTCTATATTCCTGAGGTGGTCACTGTTTATAGTGAACCAGAGAAAATCAACCATGTTCCTTTGGATTTTATTTTGAAAGTATTGTGTAATTTTCATTTTTCTGTAACAACGCCACAATCAACCTGTTTACGTCCATATCGTATT
Organism: Magicicada septendecula; assembly: GCA_034769895.1. NCBI lineage: Eukaryota > Metazoa > Arthropoda > Insecta > Hemiptera > Cicadidae > Magicicada > Magicicada septendecula. Next base: position 137,710,222 of record CM068370.1, read on the forward strand.
TTAAATCTGTTCGACATAATTAATTTGTCAAACATTTATCAATTATTCAAGTGGATTATTCTATTATTCCTACTCTTCCCTCTTTTACATATGTTAATCTCATATGCATTTAGTATCAAGTCTGTGTTCGAAAAAAGCCTGAGCTCAATTGTGTACAGTATTTGATAATTTATCATACAACTAAGAATGACAACAGTAAAATTAATGCAATTAATTCCTCTTTGAAGTGCACATGAAGAGAACAGACGAGAGCCTTTACATGTTAACTTCAGTCCTCGGTCGAGTACGTTTTCTTGTGACTTTCTGTAACAGACAGACCAGTGTTCCCACACGGGATAAGCACAGGTATTTATAGACAACACGTACGTGTTGACTAGGAGCTTACCAAGCCGTGGAACCATTACCTGACTCGAAAATGTGTGCTATAGTTTATGTAATTGCACCACAGCGCATTGTAGAATATTTTAGAGCACGGATTGGGTCCTAGGTCCACTGCCAGATCCTCCGAAAGCGACTCTCCTGACCGAGTTGAGTTACCTGGGTATGTTCTGGTAGTCGGTCGTGAGCCCAGTCTTCATCCAGGAGGACACTTCCACCGCCGAGACAACAGCAGTATGACACCTACCCCGTCGACTTGCTTGACAGTGTCCACAGGTACTTACTCGGGTAACGGCGACAAATTATTCCCTCGATTATCTGCCGCTCGTCGGGAAGGGTGGGACACATGATAGCTAGATGCACTCTGGTCGAACAGTGATCTAACGACAGTTCTGCATTCACCGAGACGTAAACCGATCAGAGACAAGGCCATGATACAGTGCGTGGTGCTGTGTAGTGAGGAGGGGTGTGAAGCGCATCCGCATAGGCGATCTTTCCTGTATTGTTGTGAAAGGTTTCAGAGTACATTGGCATCAGCTACAAAATTCCGAGTTTCCATGTTCTTGTTATGAAGGTATCTTACTACGCTGATTTAGCTTGTCGGGTGTATAAGATTTACTAAACATTTTGCAGAATTATTTTATTTGTTTGTTTATTTAATATATATGATCTTCTACAGTTTTAACTTATCTTCAAAATTCCACGAGAACAATCGTCACTTTGTTTAAATTCTTTAGCAACTGACAAGGAACTGCTGGTGAACATTCATCAGATCCGGGCCTTTTGTAAAAGATGGTAGACGTTTTACCAAGAAGAAAAGATGACTGAAGATAATGTACACTACATAAGGTATGTAAATGCGAATGGTGTTCTCATTACAAACGTGTACGCTACAAATTGTGTGTGAAATCATGAATAGGCTATACAAATCAAAAAGACAATGTGACAATGGACACCCTTGTTGTTCTCTACAATTGATCAGGCCCACACTAGGAGTTATGCTCGGTATTCCTGTCTAAATTAAAATTTTGTTTTCCACAAAAAGATTTTGCAAGGCCCAAATGAGGTGTTGCATGATCCCTTTCTTTGGCATTATTGCCCACTTGCCCACAGCCTGACCCTATTTACTCTATAAAATGTTCTTCCTAAGTCAATAAAGCTAAGTATGTTAGTGTATGATATTCCCTGTGCCTTTAACCTAGGCTATTGTAAAGATTCAATCTAAACATGATCTGCCCTTCCTAAAATCGTGTTGGGCTTTCGAGAGAATGGCCTCCATTTCTGAAAACTGTTAGCTATTTATCCTGTTTTAGTACCATCTATAACATTACTGCTACTTCTGAAGCTGACCGTGTTCTAGAAGCTACACCACTATACATTAATTTGTAGTTCATTACCCTGTTGAGGCTTTAACCTTGTTTTTAGCTTTTTTTTAAATTATGAAAATATTCACTCTCAGTAGTTTACGTTCTCGTTGAAATTCCATCTCTTTATGTCCGAGCCCTCTAACATTCCCCTCTAATATTGCTCTTAAATTGTTCAGCAATTCCAACTCGTTTTTTTTATATTCACAGCTGCGGTCGGGAACGTTTGCTTGGTCCGATTATTTTCCCTTGATATTTCAGAGTACTATTTTTAGTTTGATAATTATCGCAGAGTAATTTAGTAATAACTTGACAGAGTTACTAGCAGGCTAAGAAGATGGTATGACTCCCGCCTTCTTAACGTGGCAACCCGATTTTCTTACTGGGTTACCTCCCATAAACTGGCTGTCTTACTGGACGGAAGAGACCAGTTCGCCCTGTTCAAGATAAGGATCTTTAATGTGATGGTTTCTCCTTGTCTCCCAGATCCTAGGCCGCTGACCAAAAAACGGTCATTCGCTTTTATGGTCGATTTTGTACCCAAGGGCAAGAAGTTGACACGTAGAGGAAGAGCAACACATATATATTTCCCTTCATCGAGGAATATGACCATAAAGCATTGCTCACCCTCTCTATCTTTTAAGTGACTAGCAATATTATTAAAATAATATGAGTAGTAATAATACTCCTTGGCTGAGCGCTTACAGTGAAACGTATAATCGAAGACTGTAGTGCTCTTGCAGAGTTCAGGCAGAGACACAGAGTAAAAGGTAACCTGAAAGAAGACCTCGGAAAAAAAATAGTTAGCGACAGACAGAGTTCTGTCCTTCTTAAAAGCAGCAATATTATTGTATAGCCCTTGAAAATATTGTTTTGCGTCTTAGTATGTACGAGTTCCCACACCTCAATTAGTCATATGTCTGGGAATAGATGCTCCAGTTGTTATTCAACGCTGGCGCTGTCTGATACACGTTCACGGTTCCTGCAAACGGACTGTACGGCCATCATGGGCAACCCTCTACTGAGCCACATTGCCTAAAATCTTAAATCAACTAACGAATCATGAAATTCCGATGGTGATTTTTCTGGCATTGAAGTGTTGGCAGAATTCTCTTTAGTGTAAGTAATACTGACTAAATTAAACAAAAGAACATTCAAACATTTTGATTCCTTCTTAATTCGTGAAAATGAAATCATTTAATAATAAATGTAATAAGGAAAGAGAACGAAACAGTAAATGAAAAGCTGTCTGAAAGGGATGTTAGAAATACGCAAAATTGTAGAATGATGGAAGTAAGAGTTGACAAGTTTTCTGATACGTGAGAACGTATGAAGTGGGGTGACAATATGCCTTGGCACGTTCCTTGAACTCTGGCTCACGTTTCATAAATTAACCAAATACTTGTCGGTACCTTTAAACATATACAAGCGAGTTCGCAAACAACGTTATACACACTTTATAATAACTTTTATGTACCATTTATCTCGGGTTTGCAAAATAACAAAACAGTATATAAACTTATTTTTCATGTTACTTTGTGTTAGATAAAACACATTTTTATCTTCGTTTTTATCCTTCGTTATTTAATACTTATTCTTATCATTTTTATTGATATGCTAAGTGTAGTTAATTATGAGTATTAAATTTCTAACATTATGGACATTATGGCTTACAGTCGTTCTTTTTTTATCCGTGAACACCAACCATCGCACAGAAAAGTCGCTTAGGTTATGTCACTCAATAGTTGCCAGTGTTAAAACCACATGTCGCACTTCTGAACGCCGCTGTTACTAGGATCGTGACCTTACAATAGTGTAATAACTTACTGAAAGCCAGAGAATGTATTATTAACACTTTTCTAAACAATGCCAACAATACATAGTATCATAACATGGGTACTATGTATAGTATTCTACAATACGCATTATAGCATCAAATGATAATAGTCTCAACAATTACTCAACCCCGCTAACCGGGTCCAGAACAGTACGTCGACCTGTTGAGTACGCAATGCATGGCACGTGCGTCGGGCGTCGTGGCTATTGCGTGGAGGTAGTCGTTTATGCGATCGTTTGCGATCTACGTTACGCAATATACCTTGTGTAGAGAAAAAAGCTATTACATTGAGCTAAACAACGCCGCCCTGTTCACGTTACTTACGTTAAAGAAAATAACCGAAATAATTGGTCACTTGCACTGTGTGTAAATTCAGACAGATGAATCTCATATTCACAACTGGATGTTAGTGAATCTCAAATTCACTAAGGAAAAGAAAACTCAAACACTCTATAGAGTTACAGTTGAGTAAAGAAATAAACTGCAAAAAACTTTCAAAATATTTGTCATTAAAGTTTGTCACAGAGACGACGCACACAAGACCGTAACAGTATAAGACTGCTCTGCTTAAGTTAATCAAAATGCAGTGAATTCGTGTTTGCCTGCCGCGGGCACGTTCCTGTCTGTGTACTTCAAGAACCCTTCGTTGAAGTTAGGGCCAATAACACTTAGTCGCCTCGACGCTACACTTGAAAAACTTAAGTGAATAAGAAACAGTAAATACCAAGCGCGCGCGCGCGCGTGTGTGTGAATCAAAGTAAGGAAATTTATTTAAAATTACTCCTAAAAGCTACAGTATTATGTAAGCTCCCATATGTATATATGCTCACACACATGCACATTCATATAATATAAATATACAATGATAATGAAATGACGACGACGAGGATGATGATGATGATGCTGGTGGTGGTTGCGGTGTTGTTGGTTTTGATGACGATGACTGCGTTTTTAAATTAGTTACAGCAATAAAAGTTTAAATTATAGTTCCCCAAAGTTTTAAAAAAATATTTCACATCATTGAAAATTCGGTTTCCTGCCACAAAAGTCAGAAACCACACTGAATCATGCGATAATGAACTGAGACCCACAGAAAACCGATTACAACTCAAATTTTAATTTCATCGACAACGATTATGTTAGTGATAACGATGATGATCAAAACGTACAAAGTTATTCTTTAAAAATACCTTAAACTGATATTCTTCTGAACTCAAAAAAAAAAGAACGTTTTACTCCCAGACATCTCATATAACCGAGAAATTAAGTTGTTGGGTACGTCCTTTAATAAAAAGTAATGACGTAAATAAAGCGTTTCCCTTGCTGCAGACATCTGTGAATTCTAGACATCGCAAACACCTGATTCCGTGAAATCATATTAGACGGCGTTTCCACACCAAAAATTAGATTTAAACTGTTGTAGTAAACGTTTCACAGCTTAACAGACAAAGAAGTAAGCCTATACAGTATTACACATTTCAACTGACCACAGTTGTTAACGAGACAGGTAATTACAAAAGTCTAGTAATTAATCATGTTTTGGAAAAGGTGTCGTTTTTACTATTTAGGCTCAGATATTTCTTATGTTTTTGAGCTTGTGCTAGATACAAATCTAGACTGTGCGGATTGGTGCGTCAGAAACGATCCATTAGTGTACAGAGTTACACTCACGAGCTGTTGCCTTGATGTCCGGTTCACAGTGGCATCTTTTCTATCTTGGTCTTCTATTACTGACAGTGCCGAATCATTTTAGTGCAGAATATGCCGAGGTCGTTTCCAAGAATTACCAGAACAGAAGTGGTACCTGCCAAAGTCGGGTATGACGGCGCAGTTTCGGTCCTTGCCGCTCGCACATAAAATTTTCATGTAAGACGCCTCACAGTGTCGTTGCAGAACTAGCACAGAGTCCGTTTCATAGAGAGCTAGAGAGAAAGCGACGGGGTCTTTGGCCGCTAAATGAAGACTCCTGTCGAATATGCTTTGAGTCTTCTCCGGCGGTATCCCAAGACGGGAGCATTGCAAGTGATGAGTAAATACCAATGATCATTTTACTGATTTTCGGGTAGTAGCCGGACGGACAAGTGGCAGAAGTGTTGTGCAGGCAGTTTGATGCTTGTTGGGTAAACGTGTAGGCGTGGGTCGACTGGTGAACAAGGTGTACAGCGAGGTACTTGATTCTTTGATACCAATAAGTAGGTACACACGGCATCGCGAATCCTTCCGGAGCTTAGAGAACAACACCGCAGCACAGCCAGTTTTGAGTTGTCACTCCAGTCGCAATATTCGAGCTTTTGTTATAACCGTATGATTTTATGAACCTTTTTTTCTCAAAACACACAAATCTCTCTTCGATATTTGGTAGTTTAAATTCATTCCGTGTACAATTTCAATCTGCAAAAAAAAACTTCGATCAGTTTTCGGCACCATAAGAAACATTCTGTTAACGAAAATATGTATACGTAACTCGAGATGCTTGTATAAAACCACCACCAGATTGAATTTCATTCTCCTTCATTCTGTTATCATGCCAGGTTCTATTCTTCTTTAATTTTTACTTGCTTCCACCCTATATATTGCAACAAATTTTGTATTTTTACAAATAATTTGAATTCGTGGAGCCCCACGATCTTGGAGCGTCAAAATATGCAACACTTTTTTTTTGATAATTCAAATAAAAATCTATTTTGTGTTTGAATAGCCCCACTTTGGAAGCGACAAAATGTAACAATGCAATTATTATTTGAAGGGGCCCCACGTTCTTTGGGACGCCAAAATGTAACACATTAACCCTTCTGTGCAATTTAATTTGTACATATTTAACTCATACACTCTCTCTACCATTACTAACAACGTGTATAAATAATTGGGGTGTAGGTGTAATTATAATAAGAGTAACTCTTTTTACAAATTTAATATGCTTCATTTATTATTTGAAACAAACAAACAAAAATATTATAATATTATGAAAATCATGATTAATACGCCATGTGATCTTCATTATCGATGGTTTCAAAGTGTCTTTACTATTCGTGTCAACATTACAAACATATCTTAAATTCTAAATATTATATTATTTATTGTATATAGACTTCTCGTCAATATGTTAAGGTTTCTTGCCTGCTCAGTCTAAATGTGTGCTTATTTAAAAGTTATTACTGCATTCTTATTCTGTCTTTCTTAATACCTTTGTATGGCTTTAAAAAAATCATTTTAGCACATTTAATTTGTTACTATAAATGACTCTATGTTATGTGCTTTTATCAAGAAAAGTTAAATAATTCAATTACTAATTTCAATGACTCTACGTTATGTTCATTACGAAAAATAATTGAATAACCTTTTTTTGATTACATATTAATTACATTGAATTTTATTTATATCTACATACTTATTATTATGTTTACAAAAATTGTTTTGACTTTTAGAGTCTCTCAATGTCTTTCTCTTTGAAAATTATGTATTAGTTTTTCGTCACCTTAATTTCTGTAGAGTTGTCCCATGTCCTCCAGTGATTCCTTCGGTGTTCTCCTCCTGGATGTCCTCTTGTCCTCACTGCTCGTCCTCTCGTCTCTCGTCCTCCACGGTACATTGACTGCTGTAGACTATGATGACATGTTACTCTGGATCTGTAGCCGTTATTATAGAAACGTCTCCAGTCCTCTGCATCTCCTTCCTCTGCTAGTCGTGCTCTTGTACTCTGTCAGGCGTTGATGTTCTTATATGTCGACTGCTTGTTGACGTCCGACGATTTCTTCGTTACGGTACTTTTTTAATTATTGTTTTTATTACTTCAAATAAAAAAAAACATTACCGTGATACTTTATAAGTTCAGTTACAACATCGTCTGACGCTAGATTTTAAATCTAACTTCGTCCAAAATAGTTTAAAAAATTCGCGTTACGGACCGGCATAGCGTACCGCCGCGACTATGGTTTGTTAAGAGAGAGCGATTAGCTCTCCTGGGCTTCTATTTATATCCACACAGAAAACTGCACCTGTCGATTCAGGAATCAGCCTGTCGACATTTGAAACATAGTGTGACAGCCCCCACTTTCGTCTCATTTCACATAATTGCACTTTTTTGCCAATCGCACTGTTTAACGCGGATTTCACGTTGCTAAAATAGTGTCTCATTTAATGACTTACGAGATCTGCAATTATCATGATGCTCACACTACTAGTATAATTATGATGCATTACAAATCGCACTGTACTCGCATTGATTGTCCGAATTACGTACAATTCGCACTGCACTCGTGTCCGATTTTTACATTATGTTTAGAAGTTCTTACCTTCTCACTAACAGTTATGGTTTTCTTAAAATTAATTATTTTCTTAATTTGTCATTTACTTGAGGGGTGAGATTGCAACTTTCAGGATCAGACAGGCTTCACGCACACACCTTATTTACTTGTATACACACATGCAGTGGTAATCGCGTGATGTTTGCCTGTTGGTTCCTGCTTGAAAACCAGCTTCCAATCTTACACCTGCTCGTCTATTATATATTATTGAAATTAACTAAAATATTTACAATATAAAAATTAAGTATGCGCATTACAGCCTTTGCTTGTATTGTCGCAATATATTATATTATATTTAAAACTTATATTTATTTTACATCCAAGATGTTATTTTCCCCTTATTTTGGGCATGTTTCGGGCCCCTTAGTGTTTCCACCATCAAATAAGGGGAAAATAACATCTTGAGGTAAAGTAAATATAAATTTTAAATATATTATATACATCAATAAATAGACTGTAGCAAAAAGTGTTTGAATATATCGATATGCATATTATTTAATGTAATTTATTAACATAACATAAACATAGTAGAGACTAAGTGTCGCAAAGTTAAAAGCTTGATTTCGGTTCAAATAACCTCACGGTAATATAAAACCATTCGCGATTAAAAACAAACATCCACAGTTTTTGAATGAAATACTTTAAAACCTATAATTACTTTATTATATCTGTAATCAATAACCTTGACAAAGTGCAGTTACACCGTAGTTACAAGAGTGTAAGCAAACGTATGCGAATTTTAATTAATATAGCTTTAGTCTGTTTATTTTTGTTCTTCAGTGTGCAACTTTACAGAGTACTCAGTTTAAGCTCAATTTCTTCCCACATTGCAGGAAGTGGAAGTTTAATTACGGTAAATATTTCAACAGACTTCCGCAGAGAAGCTTGTTTAATGTAAAATCCACTCGTTGCCGTGATGAGATTATTAACCTGCCCTCCAACGTCAGGGGTTGGAGATAGTGGCGCCGCGAACAAAGCGCGTGTCACAACCAAACATCTGTAGCACAATAACGTACTCAGTGTTAGATGTTAATTACATCCCTACGATCAGAGTCGGTTGATTGCTGGACGCTTACACTCCTGAAGCACCACTGTTAATACACGATTGAAAAATAGTACTCTTAGGTTCAATAAAAACGGCCACTCTAACGAAACGCTCACAACAGTTGGCCCTCTTTACCCGGTAAATGATTGCGAATATGAAGACGGTGTGCCGAATCGAATACCTTGAACTTAGATCCATTGTTCCCCTTACATAGTTCGTTTGATGGGTATAATAAGTGTTTTGAGAGGAAGAGGATGACTATAAAAGGAACAACGAGAAACGATCAGTCAGATGGCTGACAACGAATAGAGATCGATTTAAGACATCGGGAATTTTTCTCGATCAGTGAAGTTTACCTATCATAGAATAGAGGAAACACTAGATGCTAGGGAAATAAAACGTGTCTTAAAACTACATTACAGTAATCTTCTTAAACTTGAAATTAATTTTACATGTATACATTTGTTTAAACCAGTAGAAGTAAGCCTATTTCATAACTCTATTCAACGTTTCAAATCTGTATTTTTCTTCTGGAACATATCCGGTGGTAAAATTTCAAAGCTAGGAAGTCTGCAACATTGTAAGTAAAATAATCTACGTTTTAAGTCAACCTGTTCAGTTATTACACATTGCCGTTACAACAAATCTCCTATGCTGAAATAACTTTCAGCGTCCAGATCAGATCAGTAATAGTTTCTCAGGTTTGTCTATGTATTCTGTAATTCAATAATTCATTCTCACACCGTCCACTCCTTAGAAGACTTGCCTATGTTGAATTCTTGTTCACCACATCATGGGGAACACAAAAAGAAAATGTAAGTGATATTCTGGGGAAGGGGATAGAAAACTTTTCTTAGGTTCCATCTTCCAAATAAAACAGCTTTTTGAAAACATTTGTTTAACTTAAACGTTGTTTTTAATATTTAAAAATTATATTAAGGTAACTCGAAAATATAGTAATTTCCCCTCAGTACTTCTGTGAAAAATGTTTTATCCTAAATTGGGGATGGATATTTTCCTAATTTCCTTCCACGTGAATCCTTCCGTCACGCTCAGTTCATACAATTTACACGGCTAAACGTACTGTTGTAACTATAAACTACAGATTCGCTGAGGTATGCCCTTGTAAACGTAGGCATCGTTGCCTGTTATGAATCTGTAGGCACTTTCCTCGAACCACACTCATGGTCGACTACTCGATCATTGAATCGGTAAACTTTATGTATCATGGTTCCTCGATTTCTTATTTAATGATATACTCGTTTTAATGGTCTATTATGTGCTTTAAAAATTCTTTATTTTACATAATAAATTTTGCAGAACTTTTATTAGTAATTTTCTTTTAGAGTTCTTAGGAAACGTGAGTACACAATCTATTACATACTTTATATATCAGAGCGTTCCCTCAGCTATACATGGGTGTATCGACGTTAAATTCCACTCATATGTATCAACTGTCTCCTCTTCTTTTAAACCATAGTGTCCTAAGGCTTTTCCAATTCCTTCACTCTTATTCTTGGATGACCTCCCTTTCTCCTTCCAGATTGTCTATGCTCAAAACTTGTACGTTCGAAGTACTTAACCGAACCATCTAAATCCTCGCCGTTTCATCCGAGGTTTTATTTCCGGATGGGTATTCATCCGTTGAATCTTTTTGTTCGTAATATAGTTTTGTCCATATTGTTCTGGTGTCACATTCTTAATAATCAAGCTCCCCAACGCTGAACCTTTTTCTGGAGTCTGCAGTTATATGCTATTCTTAAGTTATCTTATTGTCACTTCCATAATTCACTTCCAAAACTGACTTAACCATAATTCTTCATGCAAGTAACTTTGTATTTGGTACTGTACGCTTATTCTAACATATCGTACGACGTGCTACTAACAATGTTGTACTGTGTTGGATCTCCACCGCTCCCAGTCGCTCTCCGTTATTAATACTCAAATGTTTCAAAATGATTTAACCTAATTCGTGGCTGATCAATCAAAGTATGAGTGTGATGAGATTAGAGGAAACCCACACATAATTAGTAAATTTTAACTAGTTTAATACAATTACATTTACAGAACTGTTTTCAAAACTGTTTACATTTTAGCCGGTCAGTTAACGAGTTGTAGAGCAAAGCCAATTACGTTCGAATGGCTACTGTTGTCAAAGCACACACTCGTGTTACAAACACATCGCGCTGCATGTAGTAGTTTGTTTCAGTTAGTCTTATCGATTATCCACCTATCGACAAACTCATTATTCCCAAGAGAATAAAACTCATTATTTCCAAATGTAGCCTAATCGATGATCGGAAAGTAGTTTTTAGAGTGGTCAAGTTAATGAGCAAAGTTAAATTACATTCGGTGTAAATTAACGGCTAAAAACAACTGGAAAATGAGACAAGATCAGTTAATAATGACGGATTGATAGAGACCTGTTAACGACAAATAATGGAAGAATACCTCATGAAAACCCACGATGAACCGACTAGAGAATCAATAGAAATAATCAGAGGAACGTAAACTTCCATCGATTTTTTTCACACTTTACCAAGATAAAAACGAAATAAAATACATAAATTTATTAATTAACCAATGTATGAGAGGAAATAATTCTTTTTCAAGGCTGTTAATAACGAAATAAATATAATGGTACATTTTAAACTATTAATTAATAAGAAAGAGAAATTGTGTTTATTGAGATAATGTTGAGTATGCTTTAACTTATAAACAATACAAACTATTTTAAATAGAAAAATTATTTGAACTTTTTAAAGTAGGAACTTTTTGTATTTACAAAATAGTATCCTAAAATGATTGCGACGGTAGAATAAAAGCTACTGACAAGTAACCTAGCGGAAAGCACACTTGTATTTATGATGAGTTACTTCAGGTAAATAAAGTTCAGGATACAAAATATGTACGTACGTCCTGCTGACTTAATTTTTTTATAATTCAAATGTCTTCCTTAAACATTGCTTTTTAATTATATAAGTTTCCTTAGTAAATGTTTAATTATTGTCGGTTTATAACACGAAAATATTTTATCGGTGTACTCATCATATTTCATTGTAATCTTGTTTCCGCTTTCTAATCGGGTCGTCGTTTGTACAAGATAACAGGATTATACTAAGTAATTTATAAGAGGTTTGAATGGTTTTAATTAATAGATCATTTAGTCAGTACTTTTTATTAGCGCAGTCTAGTCTTAAGATGAATGGGCGATTTTAATCTAACCTACAACTACTACCTAAGATTTCTCGTTAGTAGCGGTTAGCTTAATTTATTACATGCACTTTTGCTTTGAGAATTATGTAAGCCTGTATGCTTAACACTCAGCTTAGCACTTTACACCAACTTGAGCGGATTTCTGTCCTTGTCTACGAAATATGTCAAAAACGGTTATACAAAACTACACGAGAGTTTGCTACAAACGTTGCAGAGTTATGTGCAATGACCAGTGGGAACGCAAAAGAACTTGGAGCAATGAAAACAAATTACTGGCGGTTAAAAAAAAAGATTATAAAAAATTAAAATGACGATATTAGATCAAGAGCAGAAATGGGGAAGAGCTGAGATTACCATGGCATTGACACATTAGGCGTATGCCAGAAGAAAAATAGCTTAAAAATCATGGAAATTCCAGCCGGCAGCAAGACGAAAAAGGTACCGTAGTTATCTTGGAATGATGAAGCGACTGAAGCGATGGAAGAAGACCGGAGGAACAGACTGAATTGTAAGCCTTTGGAAGCGAGATATGCCTGGTTGCTGCAGTCCCGCTCGACACAGAAGAAGAAGAAATCCAGTACGGAGTATTATTGGTAGCCAAGATACATCTCAGGCTGAGCCGTAAATTGTAAATTAACCCAAGGGTTTACTTAAATGCCGTTTCTCTTTTGAGTTCTGTATTTGCTATGTTTTGTTTTCCACATTCACTCCGCACTGGATGAGTCATATGACGAATTACTTCGTTCATTCGAAAGTACACCTTTTTTTTAATATTTCTTAAACGCTTTCACTTTTGACAGTCTACTTACAATTACAGAATGTTGTGGAATATTGAACTTGACTGTACCATAGAGTTGTTTTCCTTACATTTTCATTTGTCGCTTGTCTGGTTGTCTGGTTCTGAATGCTGACATATCTGCTGTCACTTTGATAAATCTGACATTCTAACTCTCTGTACCTAACATTCGCTAACCGTTGGCTTGTCCAAAACACTTGTTCAATATTATGCCAAATTAATATTTTTATGTGATTCTTTAATTCCTGTACATTCTGGGCGTATTTATTTTCTAGACGACTACTACAGCACATTAGCGACTATGTTTTTAAAATTTGTTTCATTTGTTATTACTAACATTCTTTTTGTTGGAAGAATATTTTGTTTTATTTTCATTTGCAACTTTTCTTGAAAATAATTACATTTTTATTAGGTTAAAATTGATTTGGATAATAAAGTGTGCTTCATTTTTATAATCCAGTTCTTCTTCCGCTAATTCCGTAACAAGTACATGTAGTTTCTGATGACCTGATCCACCCCGTCTTCCACTGTTCTAATCTAAACATAGGCAATAATCGTCGGCTTTTGAGATCACTCAATACGCAGTCTTCCTTTTGTTGGGATTCCTCCTGATAGGCTCTTAAGTAACTTCGTGCCTTCAGGACGGAGGAAACCGCAAAGAAACCTGTTTCAAAGAAAATTTACAAGCTAAGAGAGAAAATCCAGGTGCGTTAAAACACCTTAAGATGCAATTCGATCGCTTGGCTAGTTGGCTTAAGATTAGTCACCTTTCAGGAAGGTAACTCACAATTTTCTTGGAAACTTTGTAGACCCAGAAGAAGACTATACTCTGAAGACAGAAGAGGCTGAAAGCCTAGTCCTAAAGGTACAGATGACGATGATCTTTCCAGATCAGAATAGTTTGCAGTATGTTATATAACCAGAGTTATTGCTGTAGTATCCCACAATTGTCTGATTAGGCTCTTAAAGCATCTATTCAATCGCCTTAATCTAATCGAGAGTAGGCAACTTCTCTACATATACCTCAGATTCTGACACAGGTTTACTATAGAGGCCCTACAGTTTGGTCTAACAGCTAAAGTGACAGTAATATTAGTAATCAAGGATAAAATTTCTGGGTTTTCCATTTCCTACGAAGAAAGAATGATTGTCTAAAAGCCAAATTACATTTTTGTCCGCTGCGCGAATCGAATCCATGTTGCGTGGGGTGTAGGATACCAACTCCCTGCCCTCTACAATACTGCCACTGCCGTCAGTATTGGTTATCTTGGTTGGACGGTTAACTTTCGGTAACTCGTTTATCATATGAAAAATATATTGTACTAACCGTCTGTGACTTCTCGTATGATGTCCTTTCTTATTGCGACATGTTTCGAGACATTTGTCTCATTTTCAAAGAATAAAATATTTAGCACATATCATTCACTGATATACTTGTCAAACGTTAAAACCATAAACAGCACAATTTAACATATAAACTATATACTTTTTGTAACATGAATCGGGCAAACAGTGTACACTGCGCAGCGACCCACCGCGCATTAACCGCAAATGATTCTTGTTATCTTAGTATTTCAACGCGGTGTCGTACAATATATTAGATTTGAATAATAACTGGTCGTTCAAGATGTGTGGCTTGGTACTAGTGTCCCTGAACGCTTTGTACACCTCAAATTCCTCGAGTGCGTTCATATAACGTCCTCTACTACAAAAGTGGAGGGGTTTTAAATTGGTTCCGAAATTGGTGTAATTATGATTTTCATTAATAAGATGTTTGGCGCGATACATGCCACATCATTTCATCCCATATCGCAAAAAATGGCTGCGTTTCACAGCATGATACATAGACTTTTATCTTTGCCCCTTGATAACAAAGATTTTCTTAACGAGTTAAATACCATCAAATGCATGGTAAATAGACATGGCACATATCCACCTGTAACTCGCTCAGTCTCTCAGGGAGTCTGCCTTCTACGTGCTCCTTTCTTAGAATAGTGTATAAAACTACTGTATGTCAAAACGCTGACACAACAAAGGTCATTTTGTCTCCTGCAATCTAACGTAATCTATAACGGTAAGTGCTGACGACAGTTTCATACTTAAGTCCGTTTGTACGTTTAACCACTGATAACAAGAAAGTCTGTTAAATAACATGGAGAATAGAGATAGTAGAGACTAAGAATTTTCTTTGTCTCATTTAACCAGAATGCTGAATGCGGAGATAAATTAAGAGATGTTAAGGTTAACTAAAAGGCTTAAGATTAATGTAATATTTCATAGTCGCAAAGGCGTAACACAACGAAATTACTCATTTAAAAGAGAATAATTTTTCACCAAAGTACAAAATATAAATTTAAAAGTGAGATTACGGAATGTCCTAGATTTTTAGAAAGTAAAATTGCTGATCTCGACAAATTTATTCAGCTTATATTAAAGAATCATTACTTGTTGGTACAGACATTAACTATTAAACACGGTAAGAAATTCGTTGTTGCAGGGCTAAGTAAAAATATCAGAAAAAGTCAGAGAAAATATCAGAACTTAAAAATATTTTTTTAATTTATCTAATTTTTGGTTAAGCTTTAAACAAATGATTAAATTTTGCTATGGAAGAAACAAAAATACCAGTACTAATATTGTTACCTCTACAATATTAATATTGTACCTCTATACATCGGGTATTGGACTTTTAGATGACAATGAACAGTTTGAAATCCGTTGCAGAGTTATGTGGTTTCGAATAATAAGTGTAGGGCAAGTCCAAACATAAATTACGAAGAGCGGAAATCTCTGCATGAATTCTGTGGAAACAAGGACCTTACTATTAAAAAAAGCTGACGAGGGGCCAGAGTTATGTTACTGAATAGTTCTTATTTTGACAAAACTATAACAGAGGTTTTGAAATCTAATAAATACGAAGTTTTAGGGATCGATCCTAGAAACAAAAGTTAGGAAGCCCTTATTAAGGAATGTTTTACAAATTATATTAGGACGTCCCCTCATCTTTCGAAGCCATCTCATATTTATGCTTTACCCAAGATACATAAAGACAACGTTCCGCTGAGGTCTATAGTGAGCGCTCTTGGTTTCGTCCGGTAAACGAACTATCACACTTTTTGCTGCCCGTCATTACTCCTCTCTCAGCCAACATAAAATTTACGGTTAAAGGTTCAAAACACTTTTGTTGAGATAATTAAATAATCTTCAACTATATAGTAACAACATTGTGGTCACCTTCGATGTCGTAAATCTGTTTCCGAGTGTACCGATGTTTCGAAAAAAATAATTTTATTTGATTTGACAAAAATTGAAAATACTGGCCATAAACAGCTGGATGAAGCGCTGCTGACAAGGTTTACGCTTTAAAAACGTTCAAAGGTTTCTATAAACAGACAGACTTTACAAAATTGAAGCTCCAGAATCTGCTTTCAGATTTCCAAATGCTGTCGCCTCTCTTTCACCTCTTTGCACGTATTGTCTTCAATCCGATAGAATGAAGATAGAGTGAAAGAATCAGTGTGAATTGAAAAGTCTTAAGACTTCTGAATAAAAGAAAAACATTAAAAACCAGTCATGTTCCATCTTTAATAACAATAAAGATAAGAAAAGAGTGCAGAAACGGTTTTAGCAATCTCCGGCTATAGAGTTACATATCTTCGGTTTTAGCAGCATCCGATTTCAACGTTCCACTAGAGGTCTTCATAAACTATTTCTACGTACTGTGACGGCAGCGTTATGCGAACATCTGCTCTCCGTTACCAGTGGCCGAGACGTGAACAACTACGTGCTCGGAGCGAGTCAATCAGCGATCCCGGTTAGTCCATAAAACCCGGGCCGGCAGAAATTTTGCACACACTTCATCGCCACGCCATCGGACGCACTTCATCTCCTCTCCTCTCTCGGACGACATCGAGGCGGAGTCAGCCGGAAGGAACAGCCGAAGAATAGAACCGCCGCCGTTCTTGCGTCTTCGCACTCCCGTTCCGCGCCAGCGATGGATTTCACTGGGCCGGCAGCCGACTCTACAACCGGTGCCGAAAGAAGAGGAGGACTGTAGTACGCCACGAACAGCGGGCGCAGCCGCCGAACATCTTAGCGCGGCACAACCAACATCAGCCTTCTCGCCACAAGGTCCTTTTTAGGGCCACCAAAAACACTAGAGTGTACGATTGGCGCCATTTGTCATGCGGCAAGCCTTTTGTCCGGTGACAGTACATATAATAATTCACGGTGCGAAAATTTAAATTGTTTGAAAACAACATAATTGTTTTGAATTCTTAGTCATTCTTACGACGTTCACAATTCTTTTCTTTAAAATCACGAGGTTTTTGCTACGTCTACAGAAGGATGTGCGCAGTAAAAACATTGCCAAGAACTATGTGCAGCTTCTCTGTAATAGTTCACATACTAGATTCACACAATATCACCATATATTGAATGTGCAGCAGGAATTTCTATATCACTACGTAATAATTCTGAATTAATGAAACTGGAATTTCATTCTCTCTCTACACAGTTAATAAATCTGTATTAACCTAACTTATTGGACGCAGACTTTTTAACATTTTTACATATAACTCTGTCGTAACAGGTAGCACATGAACAATGTTGTGAACCTAAAGTCAAAAGGCCTGCATCAAATTAAATATTAGTTTAAATATGTGACATGAAAAATTAATCAAAATAATAGATTTATATAGATCGCTAATACTCGTTAAAAAAAACAGAATCTATTTTTCAACGTCTTGCATCTTGTTCAGCTTTCAGTACACGGAGCGGTATACAGAAGTAATTTTAGGTCTAAGTAGTTTAAACGCCAGTAGTTCAAGTCAAGTAAAGGTCACTAAACGCTAGTCATTAAAAACATAATAATAATTGTTTCAAATGCTCGGGTTAACTCCGTACAGTACGCATTTTTTGCAGAAGCTGCCCACTTATAAAACATAAGTATAATGAAACTGTATAGCTCATTACATATTTAAGTTTTGCGTTGTACTATCCAAGCAATAGTTTTTTTGCAAGCACCTATTTAATCCGGAAGACAGAATTACTTCCAGAATATAAGGGGAAAATTATTTATTACTGTTAGGCCTTCTTGATCAAAATGAGTAATTTGTCATTATTTTAACCATGAACAACTGAAAAACGAATTAAGTCAGTAATCTACTAAACTGACTTCTTTACGAAACGATTTATTCTTCTTCTTCTTTTATTGTTATTATTATTTTTCCTCCCTTCCCTCCTTCCTACATTCCTTCATTCCCTTATGTGTTCCTTTAGGTATCGTGACCTATAAAACATATTAAATTTTCAACTGTCAGTTGTCCGTCTTTTCATTTCTTCGTAATTCTTTTCACTTTCCTTCATATTTCGTTCCTCTTTTCATCCACGTTGTTTACAGCAATCCTCTACTTCTTTTTCCAGTTATTTTTTATTCTAAACACTTCTTTAATTCTTTCTCTTCGCGCACTACGAACTAATCCATTCCATCTTTCTGGGCTCTTCCTGTATTCCTAATTTAACGACATAAAGCGCTTACCGCAACACGACTTCCTACAAACGATTTACATTCAATTTACAAGTATGTAAAAAATTTCTTATATTTACTATTTACATTTTTCACTTCAGCAGTTAGTAGTGAAAAGTACGTAAACACCATGACAAGGAATAAAAATTACTTGAGAAACAATATAAGTGAGAATAATAGACTCTCATATTTGAGCACTTTGACAACTGATAATAAAAAAATTAAGAGAATTGTCTGCCGACCCATCCTTTTTAAAACGAAACATATTCGCTGGAAAGATGAATAATTGGATTGAGTTATCTTCGAAATAATTTAGTTTAGTTTTAAAGTACGTGTTATTAATTACGATTCATATGCATAAATTTGTTTCCAATTAAACTATCAAAAACAGCTAACATACACATAACATACCGGTACTGTAAATCATATACCCTTACAAATACTCAACTTATAAAAGTATTATTAGTCATGTTCATTCTAACAAAGATGTATTTATCATACGCAGTTCATATTTGTTCTATATACATTATTTGTACATTTTATATATGCAGTTACTAAATTTATTTCTACAGACGTTAGAAAGATATAATTATTTTTACTTAGTCTACTTATGTATCCTGAAACAGCTCCTAAATGTTAGCCGAATCCTCAGCTCTTCCTGCTTCGAAAACGTACTTTCAACCGTTACGTGATCCTGCTCTATGCGAAATCTATCTTTGAACTCTTCTGTTAAAGACACCATTCTTTAGTCGTTCTAGTTTTAATCCTGGAAACCAGTCTTTCAACTCTACCCCTGATAAGCAAAGCACACATAATGCACGCGACCATCACAAAAGAAGGCTTAAATTTGCGTTATCCAACTTTTGAATCCTGTCCAACCTTATTGACATCACGTCCCATATTATCGTAAGGTGTTTGTCCTAAGAATGTTCCGCCAATCTCGAATTGTTCGTCTTAGCTATCTGGACATATGTTTACAGACGATCTTTATCACCTGCTTTGGCGAATACATTTATGAACTGGTTTGAGAACACTTTAAAGAAGTTTAAGGTATGTGTAGGTTAAATATGCGGAACTCATGTATTTCAAATTACCCCTTCTTAATTCTAGTGAGGCAACCTATGCAACGCTGATGTACTAGTAGCGACAAAGTGGCAAAGTAAGCTACTTCAAAATTTCTTCTGTTATAGAGTGTGTCATTAATCCAGCTCGTCTATACTAAAAATCCGGAAAATGACAGCAACCAGTTTTCAAATAGTCCGGCGGGGTACCCACTGGTCCCCTAAGTACCAGCGGAGATTCACAAAATTGTATCAACGTTATTTACATTTTTTCTGCACCCCAGGTTGAATAATATTCCGCTCTTGTTTACTCCCATAATGACGTTTTCAGCCAAGAACACTCTATCCTGTCTGGTCTGTGACACTCTTGGTAATATTTGTTCCATCGTCAGTTGAATATGTTTTAATTTGGTTATATTCTAATGTAATTAGCAATTCGACGTTGCTGGTTCTGTTTTTATTCTGCCGAGTCGTTCCCACTATTTATTTATTTTTCTCCATACACTCACGTTCCTCGTGTTTAATCTTGAAGACCTGCAACATTCCGAAAGATCTGTATCGTTGCCTAATCCGTTCGTCATGTAAAATTTCAGTATTGAAGTCCAATCAATAATTTACTAAACTGACTTCTTCTTTACAAAATGATTTACTCTTCTTCTTCTTCTTCTTCTTCTTCTTCTTCTTCTTCTTCTTCTTCTTCTTCTTCTTCTTCTTCTTCTTCTTCTTCTTTTATTTTTATTATTGTTTTTTCTTCCTTCCTTTCGTCCTTCCTAAATTCCTTCATTCCCTTATGTGAGTGGTATCGTGACCTAGGAAACATATTCCATTCTCAACTGTCAGTTGTCCGTCTTTTCATTTTTTCGTCATTCTTTTCACTTTCCTTCACACTTTCGTTACGCTCTTCATACACGTTGTTTGCAGCAATCTTCCACTTCTTTTTTCAGTTATTTTTTATTCAAAACTTTTCTTTAATTCTTTCTCTTTACGCACTACGAACTAATCCATTCCACCTTGTTTGGGCTCTTCCTGTGTTCCTAACGAGGAAATGCAGTTCAATTCGCAGTTTCATTCTTTCATTTCTTTCTTTACCCGTTCTTTTTTCCTTCAACTTTATCATACCTTCTTTTTTGTCATTAGTGGAAGTTTTTTCATAAGAATGTTAGGGTATGTCAGTTAATCTTTTTGGTACACTTTCTTCTTGACCTCCGTCTTGTTTTCTTTCTTTCATACAATACTAGTATTTATCGAGCGACCCACAAAATGATTAGCTATTTTAACACTATCATTGCTCACGATTTTCCCACTTTTGATGAGAACACTTCCCAAGACTGTTATACTCACTTTCGTACTCTGCCGTTTTGCTTATTCGCCAGTAGGTCTAGCATTTTCAGCTCGCAATAATCCCAAGAGCAATCGTTGATTGGGGAGCTCCGATACGGAGCTCATCTCCTGGTCTTCGTGGACATTTCATGTTCCCCCGCCTTCATTTTCGAACTGTTCTCCCTAGTACATCTGGAAGGAAGGGGCGATGGACGGCGACGTTCTCTCCCCACTTCACCACCACTTGATGTGTTTGCAGTTGCAGCCCAGCCACTATGGTTGGTTCCGTCCTTCTTGGTGAGCAGGTTGAGGGTCTTGTAGTAGCAGACTCTCAGTTATTCTCTGCACTTATACTCTATACCGCTGCACTTGCTTGCGATGGCGAGTGTATGTCTCCTAAGTCTCGCTCGACGAAGCGTGTAACTCCCGCCACTATCTCTTTCATTACAGGTGATGACGTCACTGCTGGTGTAGTTTGAACAGCCTGCGGCGAACTTTGACCTGTTCGCCGAGCAAACAACTTCTTTAGCTTCGAGGTAGACGATTTTCTTCAAACTTTTCATTTCCTGAGTGGCTACCTCTTGTTTCTACACAGGACAGTTGAGTGACCTGGAAGAGTGTTGGCCACCGCAGTTAATGCGCTTCGTCGGTTCGACACAAGGGTCATCGCCGTGGACCGACTTTCCACAAAAGTTGTAGGCCTACTGATTCGGGCACATCTGGATACCGTGTGCCCAAAACACAGACACTGAAAAAACACTACATGTGCTGCGGGATGAAAGGTCTTACACTCAATCTATGGATTCCTGCTTGGATTTTCCCTGGCACTGTTGTCTTGTTAAAGGTCTAGACGTGGGAGGCGGAAGGAAGTGTATGTCCATATTGACTTGCTGTGACTCCCTGTGGTGTTAGTTCAGTTGTAATCTCCTCTTCAGTGTAGTTTAGTAACCGACGGTTCACCACCACTCTCTTTGTGGTATTCAGAGTGACCCCATTTTATTATTATTATTATTATTATTATTATTATTATTATTATTATTATTATTATTATTATTATTATTATTATTATTATTATTATTATCATCATCATCAACATCATTAACGGGAGAAGGGAGCGGAGGGAGTGATCAAAAGAAAAAGACTTTTGATCGCAGCAGTCTGGTCAGTCCTACTGTATGGAGCTGAAGTAATGGCAGACACCCTGAATCGTAAGACGTCAGAAAGAAATTAGTTCAGGTCCGAAGATGAAATACTCTTCGGGTAGCATTGGCTACCGCACGATTTCCGAGTCGGTTGTTTTGGTCGTTGCCGGAGTAATGCCGATCGACCTTCTCCCCAAGAAGCTAAAGACCGTCTTCCAGAGTAAGAAAGAGGTAGATGGTAAATCTGCACGCCGAGAAACACGAAGCCATATGATGGCGAGCTGGCAGAGAGCTTGGGAACCAGAAGAGTGAGCTCGCTGGTTGCGAAGGCTCATCAAGGAGGTGCAGTCTTGCGCGGGGAGGAAACATGAGGAGATCGACTATTATCTTACCCAGTTTGTGACTAGACACGGGTATTCCGATCTTGTCGGAAGAATGTTGGAAATACCGAGTCACACGAGTGCTTGTACTGACCGGGAACCGCTGACGATGTCAGCCATACCTTCTTCGTCTGCCATAGATGGATCCAACACTGGAGACCGTTGCAAGAGGATACTTGGTAGGAGATCTCCTCAGATAACATCGTCGAAGCGATGCTTCAAGGGGAGGACTTCTGGAACTGTGTGACACGTTTTACAAAAGAGATTCTTCGGGCAAAGAAGAGAGGCTTGGACAACAGAAGAAGAATAATAACAAGCCCGACGTGTGCCCTAGGGCTTAAGAACTTCTTCTTCGTTTCGGCTTAGATTGTTTAGTCTGTTCCGGCACCAAACTGGTCGGACCATCTCTTATTGGATCTTCCCAGGCTCCTCTTCCCTTTCGGCTGATACAATAAGGCTACCTTTGAGAGTCTGTCACTGCCCATTCTACTAATGCGTTGTTTCGAGCTTTCTCTATACTTAATGATGATCCCATTTACTTCTTCAACTTTCAGTTCCTCCCTTATCTGACTTTTTCTTTTCATATCTAATTTTGTATACCCAGCTTGGGAACACAAAAATTTCATTTACGTAGCCTAAATTATTTATATTTGTGCAGCAGACATAATCCACGTTTCTGAGCCATACGTAAGGGTAGAAACTGCCATGGATTTGTATAATTTTATTATGGACTCTTTACTTGCCTTGTGTTTCAGAGCACGTTACCTGGTTATATATATTAATTTTCCCATTAATATCTTCTTCGTTTTTATATGAGAGCTTACAGCCTAAAGAGTTAAATTCTGAGACTTGCTTTATAAGCAAAACAATTTAGATCTAACTGACCACGGTCCTTTAAAAGCCATACATTTTGTTTTTTTTTTGTCAGATATTTCCATATTAAATTCTTTCTCAATATTATTTAAGGAGTGGAGGATCCTTTGCAAGTCATCTTCATTTGTGGCCAATAAAATCTTATCATCTGCAAACACCAGAGTTTTAAGCTATCTACCCGCAACACTGGTTCCTCCATTTACACTGTTAAGCCAAATCCTAACAATTTCATCCAAAAACACGTTAAAACGAACGGTTGATAAAGGACAGTCTTGTCTAACGCCTCCATTTATTTTGATGTGGTTCCGTTGCTTTATTTGTATCCTACAATCTTAATATTTATGCATATTTAATTAATTGCATAAATTAATTAACTTTTAATTATATTAATTTTTCTCTTGAGTACAATTATCTAGTAGAACATGTTTCCTTGTGCCACGCGTTGGGCAGCCATGTACAATGTATTATTTTAATATATCATGCTCCACGTTGGTAGTGTCATATACAATGTTAATGTTTATGCATATTTAATTAATTGCATAAATTTATTGCTGTTAAATTAATAAATCTCGATCAAATTTCTCAAATGTGTAATCGGCAATACTATCAACCAAGAGTAATTAATCTTGTATTCTACTACCAAATAAAACTCCAAGAATTAAATATTTTATGAACATGGTACTTGTTAAATCATATTGCATCTAAATCATTAATTGTGGATTCTACCTTTTACAGAGTTATCTTGTATGTCAGGTCTTAAAATAAATTAATTCAGCACTATCGAATCCATTATAAATTACATTTATTATAATATGGTATGTTGCATGTATTCATAGTATAAAAGAAATCATATAATAAGAGTATCTACAATTATTTCCAAAAGATAATTAAATTCTATGACATGTTAAAGTATCTGAAAGAAACAATCAAATGTTTACACTTACTCGTGTGTGGTGACGTTAATAACTACCAATGTAGCGTGCTTGAGATTTGCACTAAGTGATATACTTCAAAACATATTTAAACACTTACACACATGAAATAATCATATACCTGCAATAAACATATTAAACATATACATATTTGAATAATCATATACTTGCAGTAAACATATTAAACACATACATATTTGAAATAATCATATACTTACACTAATAAGATAATACATGTGTAATATTCTATGATATTATTTGTTCCTAACTATGGATTCGTATTTATAATGACTCTATTCTGAAATATCTCAGGCAGTTAGTTCTAAGTGACAGGTCAGCGGTATTACGATAAACCAGGAATTATGATAAGTGATTATTTTGGTACATTACTCAAGTCGTCGTAGTGTCTCGCTCCCGTTGCATGTCCATTCGGATCCACTGGCTGACGATTGATGATAATCCTGGAAACACTCGTAACTCGGACTTCTAATTGTTATACGTACATCGCTTCGGAACGCTAGTCCGCACTTCATGACATCCGTTATGAGTTTTATAATATCATTACAGTTTAAGTCGCGGTACTTGCACTAAGGATTCATTGACTATTCGTATCGCGTCAGTCTATTTATGCGATTTTTTTTAGTTCGATACTGCCACGCACTTAGTTATCTTTCGAATTACGTGTTCGACTCTTCCGTAACGCCTAGATTAATTTCAAGTTCATTAGACGCATATAAAACATCATCAGCACTTGACTCTATTCTACGAAATAACGTTGTCTCACAAATTAAGTCTTATGTGATGTACCGATTCATTTCGTTGATGAAGAGTTCAAGTACGTTACTCTCGTATCATACCACTTCTTGCAGCACTAATTGTATTAGTGTAATGCTTAGAGTTTTATAAAGTTCGTTAGTCGCGCATCGTCGCTAACACCACCGTTTCGGCTTGACGGTCCAAGTCTTACTCCCGAACTTCCACTAATACCGAACACCACTTTGAATATATCCCCAAACAAAATCTTTATAATACTGAGATAAAGTTTTAGATGGTACTGAGATACAATTAATACTGATATACTGAAACACTGAGATACTGAGATAAAATTTAAAATGATACTGAGATACTGAGATACTGAGAGCGCGTCTCCTCTAGCATACAATTTTTATGCCTTTGGTTTTCCCACTCTTATTACTCCTACGAACGCTTCATTTTCCCACCAAAATAGCTCTGATAGGACAGTTGTTCGAATTTCCCTATATCCTCTTGTCTCTAGTCTGTGATTCTTGTGAATTCTCCACCCAGCGCCGTTTGGAGAGGGATGTTCTTCCTCGGGATTTGTTCTCTGGTCGTCGGCTTGTGTCAAGACCATCCCTTTCAGTTACTCCCTTTCGAATTCTCGTTTATAATTGGCTGGTTGGCTTCTCTACTTGAATCTTACGTAGTCCACGTGGACACGACGAGTTGCTGTCATCAAGACGTTGCCACTTTCTCGGAATCTGCACCAAGACCTGGCTACTGAAGTCACATCTGCCCCTTTTGGTGTAGCGTGTCGAATTAATGTATTGTTCGGACACTGTCGACTTCCTCTAGCAAACTTACGGGTGGCAAACATCTGTGTTCGTCGCAGACGCCTCCTCGTCTCTTGCTCCTTTGTCCGTGCTCCAGCTATTGTTTTTCTGTAAGTTTCACATATGCTTGGAACAATGCTCTTAGCGATGCCTATCTATTCTTCTCGCTACTGAAACGGATGTAAGGGTAGTGTTCCTTTGTCATATTTGTAAAGTCAAGTGTTCGCACGCATGGCCCTGTTCGTCGCAACATGTGTTGTAGCGCGTATTGTCTCTTAACGGCTTTTATGTCATTTAAGTGGAAAGGAAAGGTTTGTTCCTTCCGTCGCTCACCCTCGAACAAAGCTAACTCGTGTCACTCTTGACGGGCTCTAATTGCTGGCGTAACTCCCTCGGAATACCCAAAAAATCAAAAAAAAATCTCAAAGTAATAAGTACGTTATAGAGTCCCCAATCTGGGTGTGTCGTGCAGATCCGCGAAACGACAGAGCCAGATTCACCCCCTTGCTTGTGTACTATCATCAAGTGTGTTGGTCATCTCCCATTGGAATGGTAATGGCTTCAGCTTTAGTGTGTTAATTGATTAATCCATATATACATCAAAGAAATAAATAGCAATTAACTTACCTACAAGCTATTCTTTATGCGTATACGATCATTACTTATATACAATGTGAATAGTTATTGTTCTTGTCTATTACGAACATTACTAAATGTTATTGCTCCTTTCAAAATTACTCATTATTAATTCTAAAACATGATACATTTAGATTACAAATATTCATTGCTATTCTTATCATTAGGTGATTCGAAACCTAACTTTGTTGAATACATGTATAAAATATTTACAACAAATTAAATTAAATGTGTACAATTGTAAAATTCAAACTAATTCACTTCGTAATCGTTCCGTCTATGCTTATAATACAATTTTTTCTTTACAAAATTTAATCTTAGCAATTTATTGCTGCTACTCTATTGCTATCATGCAACTCAGTTGCTCATACTTGTCCTTCAAACGCTACTTTTTAGTTTTCATCATGATGATATAACAAATACATTTATTAATTAACATACAATTTCTATATTACATAGTATCATACTTTGTATTGCTAGTTATTATCAATACAAATTCAAATTTACCAAGACAACTCTGAATGAACCAATCAGTAGGTTGCGTTCGCGCCTACCACAAATACCTTCTTCATTCAGGTTTGCCAATCTTCTTGTCATTGTGACGTTTTGATTTCTGCTCCCATAGTTGCATAGTAATGAAGTCTACATATATACATAATCGGTTATAACATACATTTGTTAACATCCCATTTCTTCCTTAACTAATACCATCCTTATAACAATGTTTTATATGCATGTTATATTTATATTTAATTTACACAACTCCGTCTGTCGACAACAGTTACGAATTGGGGTTTGTTGTCATTGTAAACCCTTGTCAACCGGTCCTATGGTCACATTCTCCTCCCCTCTTTGTCCCTGCCTTATACCGGCGTTGCACTTTTAAAGATGTTTACAACTTGTCTATCGCCAGTAGGGTTGTTCGATCTTCCCTCTCTCTCTGTTTGTTTACAACTCTCACTCGGTCGTCAACCCTAATTTCTACCCATACGCCTCTATACAAACACTTTCATTTTGCATGTATATTAGCTCTTCGCTTCTTCACTCTTTTTCTTCTTTTGCGTAATACGGTTTTAGTTGTCTAATATTGAATTTGCCACGGATTTTGTTTTCATTGTAGCAGTCAACTAATACATAAGTAGATTCTCCTAGAACTTCTTTGATTTTAAAAGGTCCAGTGTATAATTCGCAAAATTTCTCAATTTTCCTTTGCATCGCATCAGACTGGTAATGCGTATGCACTAATACTAAGTCTCTCAATTGAAATTTCGTCAGTTTACATGCTTCGTTTACTTGCTTAGCATGTCGCTCTCGTTTTTGTTTAATTCTCACAAAGATTTGGTGGCTATCTACTGACTCGTCTTAATTGTTATGTGATTCATTTGATATTCAAAACTATCGTCGACTGGGTCTTCCCCTGTCATATCTTCTGGATATCGACTCAATATGTCAGTGACGATATTTTTTTCTTCTCCTTGCAGTGTAGGATGTCGAAGTTGTATTCTTGAATGCTGAGTATCCAGCGTGCGATCCTCGAGTTGTTCAGGTGACATTTACTCATAAAGATCCGTGCTTTATTGTCCGTTAAGGCCATGTCCAAACCTCTCGTCAGGGAGGCGGAACTGGTGCTTAGTCCAAATGGTGTGACTGTATATCTGTAAC
The DNA here is from genome assembly GCA_034769895.1 of Magicicada septendecula. Classification (NCBI taxonomy): domain Eukaryota; kingdom Metazoa; phylum Arthropoda; class Insecta; order Hemiptera; family Cicadidae; genus Magicicada; species Magicicada septendecula. Next base: position 137,738,266 of record CM068370.1, read on the forward strand.
ATTTACCTTCATAGAGAAACGCTGTGTAATCTCGGCACTGTTGTTTCAACGGAACTTGCCAGAAGCTACTCGTCAGATCAATCGTTGACAAGTACTTCATATTGCTGCATCTCGCTAAAATTTCTTGAATGGGGGTCGGTCCTCCGTAATCTGGAACTGTCACGCTATTTATTCTTCTTGCATCCAAACACAATCGCACATTTCCATCCCTTTTGATTACAGTGACCATTTGATTAATATACCGACTATTACATCTCTCTATCACGCCATACCTTAACATTTTGCTGATTTCGGCGTCCACCTTTTTCTTATATGCTATCGGGATTGGCCACCCGCGTTGGAAATATGGTGTTTCATCAGTCACTTTGAACTCATGTTCATAGCAATCCATCCGTCCTGGACTCTCCCGAAATACATTTTTACATTTTAGCAAGATTCTTCTAAGTTCCTCTCTCGTCGCTTCATCTTCACGTGTCACACTGTCAACTTTCTCATTTATCCTTCTCTCGATCCCGTCCAAGTCTTCTTCTACTAGTTCCATGTGTATGATAGGTAATTGTAGTTCCTGGTCACCAGTCCTCCCTCTGAATTCAACGGTTCCCTTATTCATATCAATAACACATCCCTCTTCTTTCAGAAAACTAATACCTAGTATGCAGTCCCTAATTAAATTTGGTATTACTAAGAAAACACAATCTAACTTAACATTACCAATAAAAATTTCGCACATAATTTGCTTACGGATTAATTTTGACTTCCCGCCAACTGCACTTACAATTAGTGTGTTATTCATGCGGAGTTCCTCGTAAGGGCGCAAACGTTGTTTGTTCCTCTCAAACCAATCCTCAGCTAAACCGTTGATGGCACTTCCTGTGTCTATTAAGGCGTTTACCGTAACCTCATCATTGAATTTTATTACTATTTATGGGCATTTAGAAATGCGTCTTTCTAATTGTGTCTGTTCATCAAGGATTAATTCTTGTCGCAAGTCATGTAAAAGTATGTCAGTTTGGTAACATCGTAACGTGGGCTCGTGCGTGGCTATCTCCCTAGACGACCCACTTAATTTTTTTTTCTATCACCTCGCCCCCCTTACCGTTTGACGTGGAGGCGCTATTGTTAACAAATTCTATAGTGTTTACGGTCGGCTTTTCACCGAATTTTTTAAATTGCCTATAATTACCACCCTCACCCTTTCTGTGTTGCCAGTGGGTTGGCTTTGGTTCCGTGACCTTGCTTACAGCGGCGTGTTGATTCTGCGCCACCCCTTTCGTATCTCGGTCATTCAACTTCTCTCCCTGTCGCACGAATCTGTCTTCCTATGATTTCTCTATCGAATCATCGCATATTCTGAAATTAATGACTCCAAGTTTTGAATAGTTCGTACGTCTCTCGTCACGCAGGCAATTTCCAATTCACGTCCGTAATGACGCGTAATTTTCCTAATTAATTGGTAGTCTGTGAGTGGAGGTGTTAATTGTCGGCTCTCTAAGCGTTGTCGCTTCATGTATTGGACTGCACTCATACTTCCTCTCCAATCAAAACGACCATACTCTAGATTATTCCTGACATCGTCTTACTTCTCCGGGCCCCAATATTTTTGTGTGAAGATCTCCTTGAATTCTTTAAAGTTCTTTATTTGATCACGTACTACGCGCCACCATATCGCTGCATCAGCCTCAAGATGTTTTCAGATCCATTTAACGTTGTCTGTTGGGTAGTACATGTGTTGAAGTTCGGACAGTTCCTTCAAAAACTCAATGGGAAAACGGTCCGTTCCGTTATACTTAAGCTCGCAGTTGTTGTTCCCGTTCGCTCTCGTAGACTGTCCAATTTCAGCTTCAGCTATTCGTCGCTGCAGTCTCTCTTGTCCGCTTTTAATGTGGTTGATGTGGCTTTTTAATTCTTCAATTATTACGTCCTTTTCTTTCTCCGTCATCGTGGTTTTTTGTTCTGCTGTACGCTGTCGGTCGTCAACTTCAACGATTTTCTGTTTAAGTACATTGACGGCTTCTCCCAGTTCTTGATGCTGTTGTGTTATGTTATTCTGTATTTCTCTCCTCCATTCTTCGTTTCTATTATTCGTGTCTTGGATATGGTTATCTAGTTTCTGATCGATCTGTTCGACCGTTTTCTGTGTATGATTTATGGCTTCCTGCCACTCATGACGGTCCTTCTCTCTCACTTCTTTATTCTCCCTCACCTGTTTCTTCAGTTCATTTTTAAACTCTTTTATTCCACTTTCACTCTTCTTTTGCAGATCGCTGATTTTCTCCTCCCACTTCTTAGCGTAATCTTGTAAATCTAGTTTTATTTTGCTAATCTGTTCTTCATTGTGCCGTTTTAATTCTTCACGCGTCTTGTCTTGCTTCTCGCTCAGTTCTTCCTGCAACTGTTTCAGATCATCTCTCGTCTGTTGTTTAATTTCATTCTTTTGCTGCTCTAATTTCTCAGTCATCAATTTATTCTGTTTTTCGTTTTGCTGCTCTAATTTCTCAGTCATCTTCTCATCTCGTTGTTTAAAGAATCCAAATAGCATTTGCAAATTCATTTCGCCGGGTTGGGACATCTGTCCCCCCGCCCTTATCTCTGATTCACCCGCGCTGACGTCGTCGCTTGGCGTCGTACTCTCCTCCTGTCCTTCTATATTCAATTCGTTATTGATATCAAACTCCTGGTTTTCGGGATTATTAGTCGCCATTCTTGACTGACTTCGCGTAATCATTCAGAGTTATTTTGGTTTATAATAATCTGTCTTATATTAATACTTATGCTATTGTTTTGTCAAACAACAAACTACTCTAGCTTACCGCTGCCTGCACTTAACCAGCTTATAAATAAGTATTGACCTTATTAATCTGCCTTCAGGTTGGGCGCCATTTACAATGTTAATATTATTTGCATACTTAATTAATTGCATAAATTAATTGCTGTTTAATTAATAAATTTCGATCAAATTTCTCAAATGTGTAATCGGCAAAACTATCAACCAAGAGTAATTAATTTTGTATTCTACTACCAAATAAAACTCCAAGAATTAAATATTTTATGAACATGGTACTTGTTAAATCATATTGCATCTAAATCATTAATTGTGGATTCTATCTTTTACAGAGTTATCTTGTATGTCAGGTCTTAAAATAAATTAATTCAACACTATCGAATCCATTATAAATTACATTTATTATAATATGGTATGTAGTATGTATTCATAGTATAATAGAAATCATATAATAAGAGTATCTACAATTATTTCCAAAATATAATTAAATTCTATGACATGTTTAAAGTATCTAAAAGAAACAATCAAATGTTTACACTTACTCGTGTGTGGTGACGTTAATAACTATATAATAACTGTAGTTAATAACTGTAGCGTGCTTGAGATTTGCACTAAGTGATATACTTCAAAACATATTTAAACACTTACACACATGAAATAATCATATACTTGCAGTAAACATATTAAACACATACATATTTGAAATAATCATATAGTTACACTAATAAGATAATACATGTGTAATATTCTATGACATTATTTGTTCCTAACTACGGATTCGTATTTATAATGACTCTATTCTGAAATATCTCAGGCAGTTAGTTCTAAGTGACAGGTCAGCGGTATTACGATAAACTAGGAATTATGATAAGTGATTATTTTGGTACATCAAGTCGTCGTAGTGTCTCGCTCCCCTTGCATGTCCATTTGGATCCACTGGGTGACGATTGATGATAATCCTGGAAACACTCGTAACTCGGACTTCTAATTGTTATACGTACATCGCTTCGGAACGCTAGTCCCCACTTCATGACATCCGTTATGAGTTTTATAATATCATTACAGTTTAAGTCTCGGTACTTGCACTAAGGATTCATTGACTATTCGTATCGCGTCAGTCTATTTATGCGATTTTTTTTAGTTCGATACTGCCACGCACTTAGTGATCTTTCGAATTACGTGTTCGACTCTTCCGTAACGCCTAGATTAATTTCAAGTTCATTAGACGCATATAAAACATCATCAGCACTTGACTCTATTCTACGAAATAACGTTGTCTCACAAATTAAGTCTTATGTGATGTACCGATTCATTCCGTTGATGAAGAGTTCAAGTACGTTACTACCGTATCATACCACTTCTTACAGCACTAATTGTATTAGTGTAATGCTTAGAGTTTTATACCGAACTTCCACTAATACCGAACACCACTTTGAATATATCCCCAAACAAAATCTTTCTAATACTGAGATAAAGTTTTAGATGGTACTGAGATACAATTAATACTGATATACTGAAACACTGAGATACTGAGATAAAATTTAAAATGATACTGAGATACTGAGATACTGAGAGCGCGTCTCCTCTAGCATACAATTTTTATGCCTTTGGTTTTCCCACTCTTATTACTCCTACGAACGCTTCATTTTCCCACCAAAATAGCTCTGATAGGACAGTTGTTCGAATTTCCCTATATCCTCTTGTCTCTAGTCTGTGATTCTTGTGAATTCTCCACCCAGCGCCGTTTGGAGAGGGATGTTCTTCCTCGGGATTTGTTCTCTGGTCGTCGGCTTGTGTCAAGACCATCCCTTTCAGTTACTCCCTTTTGAATTCTCGTTTATAATTGGCTGGTTGACTTCTCTACTTGAATCTTACGTAGTCCACGTGGACACGACGAGTTGCTGTCATCAAGACGTTGCCACTTTCTCGGAATCTGCACCAAGACCTGGCTACTGAAGTCACATCTGCCCCTTTTGGTGTAGCGTGTCGAATTAATGTATTGTTCGGACACTGTCGACTTCCTCTAGCAAACTTACGGGTGGCAAACATCTGTCTTCGTCGCAGACGCCTCCTCGTCTCCTGCTCCTTTGTCCGTGCTCCAGCTATTGTTTTTCTGTAAGTTTCACATATGCTTGGAACAATGCTCTTAGCGATGCCTATCTATTCTTCTCGCTACTGAAACGGATGTAAGGGTAGTGTTCCTTTGTCATATTTGTAAAGTCAAGTGTTCGCACGCATGGCCCTGTTCGTCGCAACATGTGTTGTAGCGCGTATTGTCTCTTAACGGCTTTTATGTCATTTAAGTGGAAAGGAAAGGTTTGTTCCTTCCGTCGCTCACCCTCGAACAAATCTAACTCGTGTCACTCTTGACGGGCTCTAATTGCTGGCGTAACTCCCTCGGAATACCCAAAAAATCAAAAAAAAATCTCAAAGTAATAAGTACGTTATAATCCTAAATACATGCTCTTGATCACTTTTATTAAAGTGTAATGGAATGCTGCACTTTCTAAATTTTAAAAGACATCTTCTGTAGAAAGTAACAAGCATTGCTTTACTTGCACTTTTCACGATGTTAATTGATGGCTCGTTGGGCACTTGGTGAAACATATTAATACAAAGGTTTTTAAAAATATATAAACACTTGGTACGTTTCACAGTTTCACCAAGTGCCCAACGAGTCAGCAATTAATATCGTAATGGAATGCCTTTATTTTCTAAAACTCTCCTCAGTATCGACCTTGGTACTTTGTCAAAATCTTTGCAATAATCTACGAATAGTAGATGCGTCTCTAAATGTTGTTCTCTCCTTTTCTCTATAACCTACTTAACAGTGAAAATATCATCATCAGCTTCGTCCCTTTCTGAGACCCGATTGCTCTTCAACTAGTATTGCTTCTGTTATGTTACTCAGTCTTCTGCTTATTATTTTTGCACAGACCTTATATGCTGAACAAAGCAAACTGATCCCTTTGTAATTTCCGGGATTGGTTTTGTCCCCTTTCATAAAAATGGATATCACCTTTGCTATTTTCCATTCTTCTGGAACTTTCCCTTGTTCCTAACACATGTTATATAATCGTAGCAGTCGTTCATGGCGCTCTCTCGGAGCATACTTTAATAGTTCTCCATTTATTTTGTCTATCCCACAAGCTTTGTGGTCTCTATTTCCTTTGAAGCTTAATATTAACTCTTCCATTTCTAATTTATCTGATAGTGTCATATTTACTTCATTCAATATTTGTTCCCCTTTATTTTCATCAACGTGCAACAAATCTTTGTAATTATTTGCCAAAACCTCGTCCTTGATTATTTAAATCCTAGCTCTGTCCTTTCATTGGGAGTTTAAGTTCCGAATCAATTTAAACACTCTATCTTGCCAGGGCTAAAGAACAATACGCTTAAACCGAAGAAGTGTGTCAAACAGTTCCCGGCTAGTGTCCTAGAAGAGGAAAGGGAAATTTTTTTTTAGTAACCCAAACCCACAGATCCCGAACATTTGTTCAGCAATATTTTTCCAAGTACCCTCGTAAATAAGTAACATATTTTTTAATTATTATATAAACATAAACTCGTTTTGAAAGCAGACTAAGAAGAATAGAAGACGGATAGGACTAGCTAAGAGTACGTTTCGTTAAAATTATTTTATGTTAAACCTGTCTAATCGACTTAAATATTTCTACAGAAATTTTAGAGCTAGAGACCGATTATATTCAAGTGAACAGAGATGTTATAACAAAACAAAGTGCAAACGAGTGTGTTGAGTGTCAGCAGGCCGTGACGTTATGAAGTGTCATAAATCAATGCTTACTCTGTCCTTGATGTTTGTGTAACGCCAGAACTCGGAAGCGCGAATTAACACGCTTAATTGGATTCATTATTCTGAACTATGCCAGCACAGTCGAAGCTGGGTCCCACGCATTTATGATTACAGGCACGTACATTTCAAACTATGTTGTTTAAACTACTTCTACACATCTTTAACTTGGTCTACACACGTTAATCATCATCATTTTCACAACACGGCATAGGCAAGGTGCTGCCTGTTCCTGCTGCATGTTAATTTACGGGGGAAAGACTTCAAATGAAATAAAACTATCGCGTGAAATTTTGGCAGGTTTCCGATATCATTCACACGGATATATAAACGGTTAAAAATATACAAAAACACTTCTGTCACACAAGCGCCTATTAAATTTCACACAATTATATTACAAATATAGCTAAGAGAAACTACTAGTCAGTTTCTCTCAATGGCGTATTTACGGGGGGGGGGGACAAACAGGACCGGATGGCAAATTGCCCCAGAGGGCAAAAAAAGTTGACTAATTCTATTAATCTCTTAATTCTTAGACTATTTTATTATTTTTTTCAGCTGTGTACGCTAATATAGTAGCAACTATTTTTTTAAAATATACAATCAGGTTTATTATACAGCATTAGCGTATACGTTTGGAATGTGAAATATAGTAAAAAGCAATTCAGTTAGTAAGTAACTTGCAAACAATGTTTCAATAACGCGTATTTTTATTGTGTTGATACCGTTTCCTTTAATGGGATTCATTTCAGCCACTTTAAAGATTGTAATGTTGATTATCTTGACTTGTTTTTTCTTTTGTTTGAAGCCGACCCGACCCCGGACCCCCCCCCCCAGGCCAAATTCTAGATATACCAGTAGTTTCTCTAGAATTCCGTAGACTGCAGACAGAACAAATTCCTCCATATAAATAACGTGTACTGCCCAGAATTTAGAGAAGAAACATTCTTTTTTGGAAACGTCATGAAGCGACGTGGGATTGAGAAGATAACCACAGGAGACAGTGCATGGAAAACCCTTGAAGACATTGAAGATCTTAGAAGAAGACTCCCCCACAGTAAGTCGTCAATCAAGAGTAAAATCTCACAAAACTCCCTTTTTCTGAAACCGTGAAGACCGAGCTAATTACTCTGTTGCCCAAACGAATCTATAGCCCAGCATCTTCATCCTAAGTACCAAACGCTGCCTACTGTAAAGATCTACCAGAATCAGCTCGACCGTCTACAACGTGACTTTCCCAGGCATTAGCTTTCGCGATGTTACCCCTTGACCTCCTTATGAATGCTGGCGGCCCCGATCACGGATCCTTACCGACAGAGATTTGACGTTCTATTCGGCCGAGGCCAATCGTCCGTGCCAACCAGCCTGGCTTTACGCTTCTGTGGATGAATTCCATAAACCATCAAATTAATATAAGGTTCTCCTGAAGACGCTTCAGTTACACTGTTGCCCGGGCACAGGCTTCCACGAGGTTGTGCCTGAGCTTGAGCTATCGAGTCCGGCCACAAGGAAAGCGTCTGACCCCCCACAGTGGCCGCGGTCTATCATCCAAGCCAGCATAACTCAATAACATGACCGCTGCCTGAGACTCTGGAACTTACAACAGAGCGTACAATCCCTGATGCTAAGACAATATACCCATACCCATGATAATATATATCTGGATATATCTGTACAATATCTAGATCACAGGACTGGGCGCCTACAGTTATGGAAGGCAGACCCAGTTCTGGCACATAGTGTACAATTATTAGTTCCAAGAGAAAACGGCATTAAAGATATACTTCAATGCATCTAGCCGTTTAAAAATGGTCTTTTTAACAATTGTGATCCTGAACACATACGTATAAATCATGATACATTTTTTTAGTTTAAAATTGTAATGCACACTTATTTTTACTGGGTGTAATGATCTCTCAAAGGACGAAACTTTGTTTGCCGTTGACGGTAAGTAGATTTTGTGACGTTAGGCCTATCCGCCCAAACAGTCTAAGTAGGCTTTTTGCCAAGAGAGGAACTTAATATGTCTTATCATCATTTCTGATCAGTATTGTTGCAATAACAGCAAATGTCAAAATCACATTAACAGACTTTCTTCTTGATTTGCTTCGAAGTAAACACCTTATCAAAACACTAAATCGCAAACGTATTGTCAACAAATAGTCTGTAACTGTACTTCAAATAACCTTCAAAGCAACTCAAGATTCGTTTATTAATCATGAAGGTTTTAACTATTGACATATTGTTAAATTTAGGTATGGTTCTGCGCAGCTGTCTTTTCCCTTTGCTTTGACAATGGAAGGCCATACAGACGCCAATTTCAAAAAAGCTAGCGACAGCTGCAGGACATTTTTCAACTCCGTAATCGGAAATCAAATTGTATAGTTTCTTCTTTTTAGAAACTCAATCCGGGAATATGACAGGTGGCCATATTCTGAAGTCAAGTCACTCTCTTGATTATCTATCTAGCCAAGAGATTCCCAAGCTAATGCTCCATCTTCACGCGTAACCTACACCGATTGTTGTCTAGAATATCCTATTCTTCTAAACCATGATATACAAAGACCCTCCACATTAATTCTTTCCATGATTTTATTGGGCGGCGCCTTCTTCACCTTCAGAGTGACCTGGAGGAATAAGGTTTCTATGTGGTTTCACCCTGCAAATTTTACGGGGACCTGTGTGATTGTCCATACGGAGTACGAACTATCATCACTCCTTGCTGTTTTATGCTACGTGATGGCCATTAAAATTCATTCTGTTCTCTTTATTCGGTTGATTATCCCTCGTTTAAATTTCTGATCCTACTTACCTCGTTATCCGGCAGCTTTGTGTATCCTAAAATCTTTAATGCAGTGATTTGAAGTCTATATATTTATCGTTGGTCATCTAGCGGGCCAACTGCTTTTAGAAACAGTTTCCCAGTCCAAAGGCAAAGACGTGCCTTGATCCTCTATCCGTTCGTTCCCCCTTTGAGAAAGCAGTTGGTACCTGGTATAGAAAGTCTCTTTTTCTAGACGCCCTCCTAGAATGCTTCTAGGTAACCACTGAGCTGTCAGACAGTTTGAGCTCAGACCATGTTTAAGTGATGTTTCGAAAAGTTACTAGGAACGCAGTAGGAATTCCATCCTTACATCTCTTCGTTTATTTTCAAGCGAGTTGTTTTTTGTTACATACGAATTATGAAGTAGCTCAAGCAAATATGGTGATGCAACGAGTAAACATAAGTAACATGCACACAGCCTGCGTGACGGTTCTCATGCAGACGACGCGCAGAGGTTCCCAGCTGAGAATATAGATTATAGGCTCTGCGCGACTGACACTGTAGAGCTCTCTCACAACACCACAAGTTGGCAATGATCTTGCTTATAATACCGACACGGGAAGACTGACCAGTTGAGTTTTACATATAGTAAGAGTTCCGCGAACGGGTGATAAGATAGTGTTATACTCAAGCAATGTATTAGTGAAAGTGTCAGGTGTTTTATTGTTAACTTATTTTGAAGATTTTTGCATTTCTCTGTAATTTGGTGATGTATATTATTTTTTTAATGTAGGCTACATGTTGTATGGCAAAGAGAACTATTAAGCATATAAACGAGTACAACCGTTTCATAGAAGTGTTAATGAAAATTATGAATATAGCTTTCTTTGGTGTTCTATAATTTATTCCACTGTTTTAAGATCACGAGCTAAGTGATTCTCATAATAATATTAATATTAGATAGCCACATTACATACACGGCTTAATTTGTATATTATTATCGCCTCATTTGTACTGCATCCGAATTTAAAGTCTTGTAAAATACTACTTCTGTTTGCAAAACGTCTGTTTAATTATTGTTGTGGTATATGTCGTAAAAATATTCTTATATATACACTTGACATTTGGCAAATAAAGCCAGCAGGTTTAACAGTGTGCTACTCGACAACAAGTTAGTCACTGAAAAGAACAATACTTGTATGTCTATAGTTGTGTTGGCACAAATGAAACAGATATTTTGTTTTATCAACAGTTTAACGAATGGACCTATAACATAGAAACATGAGAACGTACTAAATTATTTAATTTTAAAATCTTTATATTTTCACATCGAATGCTTCGTGTGACATGAAATTTCTAAGCAGACCTCAAGTCATATGACATTGAAGACTAGACGAATAATTAGACAATAGCTAGAGCACCTGACTATGTTAATTTAGGTAATCGTCGCTAGAAAATATCAGGTCTCGAGTGAAAGCTTCTTGTTCGTCACTATAACTTATTAGTCTATAATCCGTATTTGACTGAGCACACTATAAATTCGCAAAGAAAAAAAAGGAAATTTAACAAAAGAGTTGTAGTATACCAAACAAAAAAATATGTGTACAAAAAAACGTTATGATAGGTTGGTAGAGCAGTTATTCTTATTTGAGCCGATTTTATATACAGAAGAAAACCTTTAATATCAGAACAATTAACACGAAATTTAACTCAGCCCCGTTGCTTATATTTTACAACTACAATTTGTATGGTTAACACTAAAGTTTTATCTACAAAATATGGGTTAACACAAAAACAGTTTCGTTAAAAATAAGTTTTTGCTGACGTTTCAGTAGCCGCATAATAAATAAATCCATACGTACACGTCCCAAAATAGTACAAGTTAAAAACTGTGAAATTGATGAGGGTGCCGACGAACTTGACACGGAAAATGACTGAAAATTAACAAGTTCCTGCCGCTACCCCTACCGGTATCCTTTCGTTGCTGAGCCGTGTTCGTCGATATTTAGAAGCCAACTCGGAAGTTTGACTACATTGCTAGATTAGATCAATTTATTGAAAATAAAGTAGTTCAGAATTGTGTGGAAATGTTAATAACGAACTAACAATAAAAATAATTGAACGTTTTCACTATAGCTACGCCGTGTTGTAAAGATGATGATGATGATGATGATGATGATGATGATGATGATGATGATGATGATGATGATGATGATGACTGACTTCGTTAACAACCCGTGTAAACGGTAAATCGCCTGAAAATCCATTAATTATTCTTGATAACCTCCTTAATAATTGGAACCCCTGTCTGAAACTGTAGCATCAATTGTGAAATTCAATGCCAACTTTAGTGTGGTATTCAGAAAGTAAAATAATTAGTTAACCACGTCTAGTGAGAGCTGCTGGTGTACACGTGTAGACGTCGCATTGTTACTGACGGAGTTCCGCTTGTCTCAGTCAGACTGCTCTATTGCATCAACTGTAGGCAGACGTGGGTGCGTTGACTCAAGGTTGACTGATGGAACAAGTAAACGCCATGTAAAGCGAGCCAGTTGTTTTGCTACGTCCATATTTAAATCGTAATTGAATCAAAGTTCAGTGAAATTTAAATACTAAACTACATCCTAGTGTCTTTGATTAACAGTAAATTCTTTAATAGAAATGATGTATACACGACACTTTCAGTTTTGATTTGCAACTCACGTTTAACTCGCAAAACCGCTTACGATTACACTACACAGCTAAACCTGAAAATATCCACGATTATACTTTTGTAGATTAATAAATTACCTTAGATCCGTCGTGTGACTTTGTTTATATTTAAAATGACGCTTTTCGGAACATATGTTCCAGCATCAGATTACTTCACTCAGTTGAGATCGTTAAATATTAAAATCACATTACTCAAATGTTAACAACACACGTCAGTATGGGTGCGCACCTTTTGAAAGCTGACCGGATAATGATCTCCAAAACGAAAATAAAATCGTTTTTAGAGTCTAAATAGGTTTACAATAATCTTACCTGTCTGATTTCGTATTTTTAGAAACAAGGTACGTCAAGATACAATTTTAAATTTTTAAAAAGTTGTGGCGGTCCCTCTTCTATCCTATGGGTGTGAAATATGGACGACAACAAGAAACAAGAAAGTAAAGTACAGGGCTGGGAAATGGCGTTCGTAAAAGGACTTAAAGGTGCTCAGAATTTGACCGTGTAAATAATGAGGCTATAAGGGAAGAATTACAAGTTTTTAACTTCAATTAAAAATTGAAAGATTACGAACAACGGTGGAAAAATCTCTTAGAAAGAGTGTCAGATTCCAAAATGGCCAAACAAGTCTGTAAATACGCACCTGTAGGACGCAAGTGTGGGTAGACCCAAGAAGAGATGGCTAGAGGATATTTCAAGGCGGAACAGGCAGCATCTTGCCTATGCCGTGTTGTAAAGATGATGATGATGATGCCTGACTTCATTAACAACCCATGTAACGGTAAATCGCCTCAAAATCCATTAATTACTCCTAACAACCTCCTTAATAATTGGAACCCCTGTCTTAAACTGTAGCTTCAATTGTGAAATTCAATGCTAACTTTAGTGTGGTATTCAGAAGGTAAAATAATTAGTCTGCAATGCTATTAAATGAAACCTTCAAAACACAGTTACATTAAAACACATTAAGCGTGAAAAACACAGTCCTATCGGGAATCGAAATCGAGACCACTTTCTCAACGGTAAATGCTTCTCAATTTCACGATAAATAACATCATGGACACAATTCTTTTAAATAATCTTTTATAAAGCAAGAAAACTTTAAAATTATATAAACTTAGTTATTCAATTAAGGTAAATTGCATTACTATAATAATCAACGTCGTGCATATCAGTACTTTCTGAAATAATACTAGCGTCTACCTGTACGTTTTTCTATCCAGAATGTGGGGGCAGCACAAAGGTGGGGGGCAGACAACACCGTCACTATATCTTCTGACACTAGCACCGTTTTCGCGCGCCTTGATATCACTTTGGTTGAGCTATACACTATTGTTGTAACCGTACCTTGCTGTTCAAATTTAATCTAATGTAACAAATGTCAAAGCATTATTTGTTTTCCTTTGTGTAATAAACACCGCTTAGAGAAGTTTTAAATTCTAATTAGTCAAGATAAGGTGAGATTTGTTTAAAGTGCAATTTTTGCTGTACAAAATAAGAGATAACGAAATGTTTAATCTGTGAAGGACGCATGGCCACCTGCGAAAATTTCGAATAGTTTATAAATAGATCCGTTTCAGCTGATTTAACAACGGAAATTGCAGTAAATTAACTATTACTAATATCTAGTTCAGTAATAAATATAAATACCTAAACAGTTATAAGGTGGTTCGATAAATTCTATAAAACATGAATAGCCTGTTTCTATGGGGAACTGGTTGCTGCTCATATTAGTTGATTATAAAAAACTCTGTATCGTCCAACCTGAAAATGAAATTAAGACATTTTTCGTTAAAATTGTTATGTTTGTTTTGAACTCCATTTCGGTATGTGTTTGTGATTTGTAGTTAACATTATCCGAATCAAATACAAATTACAATTTTAAATAAACCATACTTCTTTCGGTTGTGATGTCAGAAATTGTAACAGTATGTACAATATATAATCTTAATTGCAGTTTATAATATTTATATTTGATTTATTAAAATTAAATTTGTTCCTTTACTACTCACAATCACTGTATGTATCCTGCTGATGGAACTACTATGCTGGATACCAAATAACTGTAATGCGATGATTTGCACATTAATGAAAAAATTACTACTAATAATGTCACGTTAACTAATGCAAGAAACGAATAAAAAACGAGTAGTTCCAGTAAACACTTTGGTTATTTATCATTGTTTTTATAGTTCAATTTTAAGTTTTCCGTCAAAAGCAGAATCGATTGCTAAATAATTTCATTTTGTAACAATTATTTTGCATTGCTGTTTTGGATGATGCTGGGGCTCACAAAATTCTTAAGATAATTGAGAATGCTGTTACTCAATCTTTTACGATTAAACAAAATTGTTAATAAACACGAGAGGACACTCGTAGGAACACCGCTAAACATACCGCAAATAAGTTACCGCCTATAGGTTAAGTTTACAAAATCTCTCACTGTTGACATAGTTGTTAGATAGTTGATAGAGCGGCAGTGTTGTCCCCTGGTGTCTCTCCTCACCATTGTGCTTCACATTTGGATAGGAAAACGTACAGGTAGACGCTAGTCTGAAATAATTAATTGATTCTTTATACAGACATCGCAGAAGCTAATCGTATGAGTAGAAGTTTTTATTGTTTACATTATTTTGACTGCAAAGAAATGCAGGTTGTTTTAATGACATTTACACCAACAGTAACTATGGACATGGCTAGAATGGATGTAATGTGAAATTAATTATTTTAATTTTAAATTTACAGAAACGCAATACATTTCATAAAAAGGCATGTGCAATAGTCCCAATTTTAAATATTAAGGTTAAACTTGGATTCGTTATACATCATTCTACGCGTCTAGCAGAACACTTCGTGTTTCAGAAACCACGTGCTTTTTTAATTGCATCAGTTAAAGTGTCTATAAAAATTTACAAAATAATGTCAGAACATCCTAAAATAAATCGCTGTTTTCTGTTCATCACACGAACTACTTACATCAGTGTTTGTGGTTCTGACAATCTGTTTTACAGTCTACAAACAAGAGAATATAGTTTGTTAGCAAAACTTTCAGCGGTAATAGGTAATAGATAATTTATATTTTAATTTTCATTTTAAATTATTAAATTTAACTTCATAAAATATCTTGAACTGTTGTTGGCTCTGAATTTTTTAGGTCTGGCCAAAATTTTTCGTCTAAATAATTTCATTTTATAACAATTATTTTGCATTGCTGTTTTGGATGATGCTGGGGCTCACAAAATTCTTAAGATAATTGAGAATGCTGTTACTAAATCTTTTATGATTAAATAAAATTGTTAATATTAAGCGAAAAAACTGATTTTCACAACGGTTTCTTTCAGTTTCCCGGTTCGCAATCATAAATTTGCTGGGGTATCGTACACTCGTAAGATACCAGTACATTATTTTACAACTTGGACTTTACAATTATTATTTAACCAACAGAATACAATCAAATACGTGATCCTTAAGTTTGTTTTAATAACGAGAGAACAACACCCCAGTTGAATGTGAAAATCCGTCGTGCATTTTAAAAGCGTTTGGGACCATTTAAATTATTTCTTTGTATTAGACTTCAGTCTATTCTTCTGATACTTCTGCTTCCATATTAGAGTGTTCAGTCTTTTGTCCAATAAACATATTTGCTCACAGAAAAAAATTCCATTGATATGCCTGCAATTTAGTTTTAAAATCGTAATTACATACGGTACAGCCAACGAATCGGATGTTCGTGTGTTACAAATAGAGATTTAATTAAGCTTCAAGACTCAGAAATAACCAAAATACGCTGAGGGCCGCAAGGTGAATACTGTACGAAAAATGGAATTTTACAGTTGGAACCATACGAATTCTCTTCTCGTAAAAATCTTCACTAGGTATAGACACGAAAGTGGACGTTTCATGCTTTAAATTTGTTAAACATAAGATTAACCACATAGTGTCCCAGCAGATACGGACAGTGCAATTTGTGGGAATCTAATTTAGCAAGTAGATGATACGTTCGTTAATCATACAGTTAAAGCTTGTTTCTTTCGTAAATTGGTGAGGAATTTTTAAAAATTGTCACCTATTGGCCTCACAAGTCTTCGGCTCTATTATGTTACATTTTTCTAGTACGCGGGACTAACCCCACATTACATTAGATCTTGAGGTTTTCTTCATTCTAGCTTTCTAATTGTTTTCCATTGGTCTAGAAATTGAATAGCTTCTGTATTATCTTGGGAACGTATCTTCGTTTCGTGCTTTTGGGCAAATTGCTTGATTTCTATCTTAAAATCATCATCATCTTCTTCTTCCTCTTCTTCTTCACCGTTTTCTTCGTCTTCTTTCCGGCTTCACCGTCTTATCTTCGGTTTCCCAACACATCGCTTTCCCACAGGCTTATAGCCTGCCTTGATATTATATCCAGGCACATGCATAACATGGTCCCTCTGTTATACCATGATGATGAGACCATATGCTTACATAATTGCATCAGTTAAAGTGCCTATACCACGACGTAACTTCTGTTATCAGTTGTATACCTAATTCCTGTCTGATATCATTACTTCTTCTATGCTCGAGTCTAGTATAACCTTTAACTGATCGAAAAAATCTCATTTCTGACGATTTCATTACTCTAAATAGGGGCCCATGATTCTGATCTACACAACAAAGAGGGGATTGCCATCACTTTCTGCAACTTTATTTAAGTATCCTTCATTGTTGTTCCCCTCTAGAGTTCGCCGTGTAGTACCACATGCCCTTTGATGTTTGTCAGCATTGTTTAATTTATCTTTGTCCTCCTCATGTGTTACATCCTTCACTAAATAATTAACTTCGTTCGAGATTTGATTGGCAATTTCGATTTTTTTTCGTACTCGATATTCTCCTGCGAACACCATGAGGGTTTTGCAACGATTTTTGCACCGATGTTTTCAAATTGTGTCACACAATTGATTCAACCTTTGAAGAGCAACTTGTAATTTACCTTCACTTCTATCTTAAATTTCGATGGCTATTTTAATTTAGTACATATCAAGGACATATGTGTACTGTCTTTTGAAATCTTTGCATGTTGTTTCCACTGGATAGTCTGGTGTACACCAGAGCTGTATTCTTTATAATTACCTGTTGTAAACAGCAATTTATTATGTAGGCCTATTTTCCGCTTGGAACTTGTATTTTTATACTAATAACATCCATTATGTTTTTCTACACTTCTTCATATTTTTTAAGTGGTGGATAGTTTTTTTAGACACAACCTTTGCATCTTGGCGTCAAAGGTTGTTCTCAGGTATTTTAACTGTTCAGTAATGCGTCCTTACCCGCAGTTGCAAATACTTAATTTTATTTATTTATTTTTTTTTTACTATTTCTTAATTATACATATCTTATGAACTGTATAATTAGCAATACCACAAACACATTAAAGTAATATTTATACAGCACTGTAATTGTAATATGTTTGTGTAATAACGTACTCTGCAGTATTAATATAATGTTTGCCGGACACCACAATACTGAGGGTAGTTTAAAGTTCAAGCAGAGGTTAGAGAATTCCTAAAACTGTACAGGGAAGTGCATTATGAAGTAATATTCAAGTAACATTTCTTTAAAAACAAAAGTCACTTAATAAGTTTACTCAGAAACTTAAGCAAATACAAACATCAAAACATTAGTATATTACTGTACTTATTGTGTAGTGTAATATTCTAGTACTGATTTGTATAGTATCATATTGTATGTAGCACAGGTATTGTATATTTTATTAACAGGAAATAACAATCCGATTTCTGTATAATGTTATTTGTAAAACTTCCGTTATATTAAGGGGGGAGATCGCAGGCAGGGTAAAAAAACTATTTTTCTTTTGATGATAAAAAATTCTCCATTTCTTTCTGTTTCGAAAAATGTATAATATCATATTCTTAATTCACCATTTAATAAGAGAAAAAAGTTCTGAATAGAAGCGTGCACTGTATGCGACGGGTGAACTGAGTGCGCGGCGTACTAACTACATTCCCCAGTTTTTGTTTTAAAGTCAATAGTATTTAATTTTTCATGTTGGCTAACCTGCAAGCCTCAACAGCTGATGAGGCAAAAGCATGTAGGCTGTAGATTGCGGAGACTAAAAAAGATCTGAAAGAAGTAAAACTAAAAGATGGGAGAGTATTGACAGGTAAAGGAAGTCTCACTAATAAAGAAATAGACCAGTTTCAACGGTCTACGGACTAGCTACTATGCAAAACCTTATTAGTGTTGAAGCAATGAAGAAGGCTCTGGGCGACTTACTTTCACAAATTGTCGTCAGACGAGAAACCACAGCATCAATTATGCCCTACCCACAGTGAAACATGGTATAAATATAATATAGCCCAACAGAAATGTGAAAAATACACATTCATAACCACAGGCAGTTATAGATGTTGTGAAGCCAATATTCAGATTTATCAAATGTCAACCTACTAAAACGTTGCCTTCATGCAAAAACCCACAATCCCAATGAAAGTGTAAATGGAGTCATTTGGCAAAGGGTATAAAAAACAGTTTTAGTAGGCCATCAGGTATGTAAACTAGGAGCAACAAATGCAGCCCTCTGTTTTAATGATGGTTCTGTAACAAAAGTAAATGTGCTTGAAACCTTGGGCTTCCGACCAGATAAACTAATGGTTGAAGGCTTAATGAAAATTGTTGAGGAAAGAATACAAAAAGATGACAAAGATGTGAGAGATGAACATAAAAAGAACAAAAATAAGAAGACTAGTAAAGAGGAAAAGAGAGGACAGTGACAGTGCAGAATATTGCTCTGGAGCATTTTAGTTTAAGTGTAAAATGTTGACAACCTTTTAAACTCGTTTCCCCGAAAGTACAGTTTTTTACCATTTAGGTACCATTTGCTAACATACTATTAAACCCATCAACCCATTTGGCACAAGTCTTCCTTATCGTATGGTGATTACTTTCATGCATTTTTGTTAAAATATATTAACTTTTACCATACTTGAAAATTGTTTGTATATTTAAAAATGTGCGTCAAAATAAAACTGAAATAAATAATTTTTTTCTCATTTAGCAAGAGCAATTTAGACATTGAGCAAGGTACTATACTAAGTAAATGTAAAAAATTTCAAGTCAGTAGCTTTAATAGTTTTTTAAAAAATGGTACCTAAGCATTGATGTGTTTTCCATATGATGAAAATGGGAGTACCGCCCACGACCTGCTCCCCTTAAAATATAAACATTGTTTATAGAGCCAGTATTTTACACAGTTTTCTGGTAATTCCTTTCTTTATTTTATGTGGTAAGCCATTTTATCCACGTTTTCGTTAATCGCGGTACTCGTAAACCCAAGGATAAGGAGGGCTTACTGTATTAGAATACGGTTTACGATTATCGCATTTCTGTTTTCTTATCGGCACACTTGCGGTATTTGATTCGGTCAAATTTAATTATCCACTCGCTGGTCCAAATAGCTCGTCTCACTTACGTCATCTTGTAATCTACCCGAGACTGCCACACCGCTAGTTTCCACCGCTAATATTGTCTGCGAAGGATTCTACTCTAATTTTTATAGCTTGGTGTACGTCCAATACATATAGAATTATAAGACTGAGTCAAACAACGACCCATTGGGTACTCCAAGTACTCAGGTCTGAGTACTGCTTTGCCTGTCGAATCCAAAACGTTCTTTTGTAGATAGATGACAACTGAAGTTCTAGTGCTATCACAGTCAAATCACTGTTTCAAAGGTTTATCTCCTTCCCCAATAATTTGCACAAAAAGGCATCAGACGCTCTAAACATATTGGTAAACAGCGCACCAGTAACTGTTTACATATATTGTCCTCTCGCTCGGAAACAACAATGATGAAATATAGACAGAGGAAATTAGCTTTGTCATAAATGTGAAGGAACTACTGACAAGAGTGAAAGTAAATCTTCAGTCTGCCCTCGGTAAATGTACGAAAATAACTGCATTATGCACAAGCAAGAAATTTATTTCTAAACAGGAAATAATATGTTATCAACAAATAATAGCGAACAAATCGTCTTTGATATTTGCATATAATCAGATGATTTTACGCAGGTCAAGAAAAACGTGGAATACGTGATCTTAAAACGTGAAGCGACGTATGGTTGGGGTTCAGAAAATAATTTTAAGAGACTAAATACATGTGAACTGGAAATGAGAAACAAATAAAACTAAGAAAATACATATTGATAATTTGTTGCCAATATAAGGATAATAAATTGTGTAATAAATTTCCATTTTAGAGCTCAGTTATTGGAAAATGTGACGAAAATATTAAGATCTGACCAGTAATGGAAAAACAAGCATGGAAAAGTTTTCTAATCTTAATTACTTTATAAGCAAGTTAATGCTTAGTCTCTGTGCCTAATTTTAATATGAATTAAAAATAAAAGACGATAAAACTATAAAAAACTAATATATATAAACTTCTATTTTTACTTGCACTTCAAATATTGCTGAAATTAAACAGTAATGGTACACAATGTTAAGTTAAGAAGCTATCGCAAAGCAAAACCAAGTCATATAAAACAAAACAATTTGAAGAAACCTAATCATCTGTGTGTCAGCAGGGAAGTTGTATACGCAATCAAATCGTTAGTCATTAAAACATAGTCTTCACATGGTCCTCTTATACGTGAAATTTTTAGAATCGGTAACCCGACGTTCAAAACAGAAAGCGTTCAGGCAACATGTTGCCTGATACCTAACTTCTACGCCAGTCTATCGTCCCGCTGGTCCTTTCTCACGTCCCTTGAGTCCACTATCTTCGTCACATTTCTTTTCAGATCTTTTCAGGTTTTCCACAATTCCAACTGTTCGTAAAACCTGCTGCATAATCTTCTTGAAAAGAAGATAAATAAATCTTCATAAAGAAGATTAAATTTCCGTAATTCGTTATTTCCATTCTTTAGATATAATCGCATCATGCTGATATTTTCCTTCAATATGCGTTATTAGAGAACCACCCATTCCCATCTGTTGACTCACATCTTTATTGCGTACTTGTCTCTTTGAGATATTCCCAAAATACGTTTACGTTGCAACCACAGGAGGAATCCTTTTTTGCTGGAATGGTGAGTGCTGTTGTTTTTTTTTTTTTTTTTTTTTTTTTGCCTATGAGCCACTGTGGACTAGGTTTGGTTCAACTGGTTCCTCCCTTCTTCTCCTCTCGCTTCTCTTCCTCCACTACCACATCTCCTTCATTCTTGATCGATGTCTCTCAATCCTTTCGTCAGTCCAGATGACACCTGTCCTCTTCTTGGGGGTTTTTTCTGAAAACCTTGGACATTTTTTTATTTCTTTTTGAGTACCAAGCATTCGTCAATGTTTTCTTGAGTAATCTGGAGTTCTGCTATGTCTTGTTCTGTTTTTTTTTAACTGCGTATTGAACTACGTTTTTTGAACTTGGACATTTTAAGCTTTTTGAAATAGTTAAAAAGCTTCCTTGTTTGTCTGTCAGGATTCATTCTTTGAACATATCCGTAGAAAGTAATTCTTCTTTTTCTAATTACGTCTGTGTTTTTCTCAACACGTATGTACAGCTCATTATTGTGGCGTCTTCTGTACTGTTCTCTATCTTTTATGGATCCCAAGATTTTTGTTGATATTTTCTATTCTGTGACTTCCAGTTCTTCCATCATCATTTTCTTGTTCAGAGTCAGACACTCAGCTGCATTATTATTGTTTTATATAATAAAACAGCTGCAGTTGAGTACTGTTTTATTATTATTGTTATTATTACTACTACTACCACTACTACTTCTTCCACCACTACTACTACTACAACTACTACTACTACTACTACTTACTACTACTACTACTACTACTACTACTACTACTACTACTACTACTATTATTAGCACTATTTATTTAGCTGAGATTTGGAGTTTTGACGTTATCTATTTGATAGTGGTATATTTATGTTTGTATTAATTTTTTGTTAGCCTGAAGACGACCTCTGACTTTATAGAGGTTGAAACGTCGTGTTTCTTAATTTTAACTTACGATGGCTAATGTCCGAAACCTTATATAATTTGTAATGAGTATATTGCGCCATCGAGTAATAATAATTTTGAGAATCGCATTCCCAATATTCTTCTAAACACACCCATTCCTCTGCTTCGCATTGTCTTCTATTACTTTCTGTGATTTGCTATGACTTCGTTCAGTAAAACTTTTCAAAATAATTTCGTAAGTTTCATTGTCTTTGCAAATTCCTGGCTGCAAAAATTTCCATTCATGCAGGTAATTTGTTCTTCTACCTTGTTTTATTTGATCTTAATATTTCTGTATTAAAATCAAAAAACCAAAGTCAATTTACAAAAACGTGAAGTACGTATACTCACTGCAAGCTTCAGTTTCGTCGTTACTGAATTGAACGCTTGATTTCTTTGTTCTTATCGTCAGGCACATTGTTTTCCGTACATTGATTTACAAAACCCGTTTTTGTACTCCTCCTGAAGTTTCCAAAAAACAAAACTAGACATTTTAATACGTGTTCCTTCTCCTTGAAGATACCTACGACCGTATTTGCTCTTCGTTTTTAGTCTTCCTTGTCAAATGATCAGCTTCTTTCAGTTATTTCACAACGTGAAAGACTCGATTTTTTTCTGGATAATATCCGACATAGCACCTAATTGAGTCGTTCTTTTTCTGTATTCTGTTCAGATCAAATACATTCACCATCATTTTTCTCTGATGTCTATCCATCTTTATTCCCTGCCAGACGACTTCATTCCTCATCCTTGTTCCTTGATTCGGCACGAGCTCCATCCTAAGAAATACATTTCAAAACAACTTCTTCCTCTTTTTATTAATCTCTCAGGCTTCGAAGTATAGAGAAGGACAACGCTCAAAATCAAATCTCCATAAAACAATTTTCCTCTTGTACTTCTTATTTTCCAGTTCATAAAATTAAATTCAATGTCAATTCAATAATTTAGTAAGTAATGTTTCAATAGTGTTAAAATGATTCAACAATGCCGAAAATAATTACGAATATGCATCTTCTAATTCTCTTATAATTTCTTCTCTTTACGAATCGGCGCTCCATAACTTCAGACTGCTTGAAGCAGTATCGTTAAACAGAACCAAAATACAATATTCTATTGGTGTGTAAATGACCTTGTTCGCTTCAAACTCGTATAATAAATTAACGCGTGAATTCAAGATTAAAACAAAACTACCAATCTGTTGTGGGGTTCTGTTAAACTCTGAACTATCAGCCGACTACGTCCCGTGTGACCGTATGTTCAAAGTCTGTTTAAATGAAAAGTGAAAATTCCAACACTGTTGTTTACGAACGCTTTACGAAGCGTCTCAAAGGACTAATCAGAAGCACAGCATTGGTATTCAAATGTGAGGCTTGTTTGTCTGACCAACGAAATTCTAACCTGCTCAAGGACATCTTAAATGTTAATGTAGACAGCTGTCAAAGCGTATTGGAAGTATAACTTATCTGTCTAGCCACTCAGTCTGGCCGCGAAAGCATCGGCAATCCAGTATAAGATCCATCCTGCTTTTTTTCGTGGGACAGAAACAGTGATTTTAATTTTTCCAAAAATAACAATGTAATCTTAGTCTTATAATGCATCAAAAATAGATGTACAGTAACAAGTAACGAAGATTGAATTATTTTACTTGTGTAGTCACTTAAATGACAAACAATGTTTTAGATTTCTTCGATGCTCTTAGGATACAGTGGAAACCGTTTAACACGATAACGGTTAACGCGAAATACCGGTTAATACGAAACATGGCTCAGGTCCCGATCGTTGCTTCTATTTTACAATTACAGTTTGTACGGTTAACACGAAAGTTTCACCGAAAAAAATACCGGTTAACGCGAAAATGTTTTGTTAAAAATAATTTAGTTTCTGGCTTTCAATAGCTGCATGATAAATAAATCCATCCATGCGCGCCCCAAAACATTGCAACTTAAATATTGCGAAAGTGATGAAAGTGAGCCGACGAACTTGACACGGAAAATGACAGTGAAAATTTACAAGTTCTTACCGCTACCGCTACCGATATGCTCTCGTTGCTGATCCGTGTCCGTCGATATTTAGAAGTTATGTCGGAAGGTGAAATGTTACACCACACTGATAAATGAGAACAATTTGTTGGAAATAAAGTAGTACAGAAATTTGTTCAAAAAAAATTACCTAGTATTTTAAAAAGAATTGAACACTGTCATTATAGACGTATAAAATGTAATATATGTATGTGTATAATGTAATGTAATGTATGTTTAAAAGACGTATTACAGAACTGTAGAAGAAAACCTAAATAGTTAAGAACAGCTACAGTGCGTGCATAGTAAATTCTAAGAAAAATTAACCATATTTTTGCCAAAAATTAACCAGAAATCATCCAGGTGGATAAATAAAACGTTTATTTATTTACCTTCTGAATATTATTTTGCTGCTTAGTTCAATAAGTAATATATACGATGTCTGTTCATTTGTCTCATGTTGTTTCACTTTTTGTCCGTTTAACACTAAATTCGGTTAACACGAAAAAAACAGGTGTTAGACTGTTTGCACTAATCTAGCGAAGAACAATACTAGTTTGTCAAAGAATGATGCTAAGAATGATACTAACATATACTAAAGAAGAAATTTTATATAAAAGAGTAACATGAACATGTATGTCAGAATGGCATGTAGGCTCCGTACGTTGTCCTATTCATTCTTAATACAATTTTACCTCTAGTCTCTTATTACCACTCTCGTATTAGGTGACCCTCTGATTGTTAATTTTGGCTTCGCATTAGGTGAATTCCATGCCGATATTCTTCTCAAAACGATATATATTTTTTCTGTACACACGGTATATTTCCTAGAACCGTCATTTAATATTTTTCACTATGCCTTTATAAATAAGAATATTTTTCATTCCTATATCGTTTAGACTTCCCCATTTTCTTCATTATCTTCTTGGCTCTAAACGTTTTGATTATAAACTTTCTGTTGATCATATTAAAATTCCGATGATCATCCTTCATCTCTGTTCGTAAGGCAAATAGATCCTGCATCATAAGTATTGTGGCCGGCTTAGTAGCTGCTAGGTATAATATCATTTTTGTCACGTGTCCTATTTTTTATATCAACGCATAGTTTTTTATGGCAAATATTCTATAATAATATCCTCTCTCTCTCTCTCTCTCTCTCTCTCTCTTCTAACTACGCGTGAGCCATGACCTCCTCTATTATAAGTCGCGTTAGTAGAATAATTTGTTCACCTAAATGAACTGCTTATTCACGAAGGTCTTTTCAAATTGCGTAAAACACCCGTAACCTAATTTAAAGCCGGAAGCATGAACGCGCGAACGCGTGAAATATGGATTGAAAAATAATGAATGCGTAGTTATGCAGATTTATGTACAAACGTACACTAAACATTTAGAGGCAGACACGCGTGTCGGTCGCTACATATAGGAAAACAATTGACCTGTCTCGTTTGAAGTAGCCACTACAATCCCATCTCCACGGAAATTGAAACGGCCCACTTTCTCCGGATGCACTAAACAATGAGGCCACAAAATTTATTTGACCCCTCATGACATTTTAACGGCAAACAACTCACGCTCCGTCTTCAACCGTTGTGTCAGAAACAATATTATCAAATGTAGAGGCCTACATTATTCGGTGTGTGTGTGTGTGTGTGTGTGTGTGTGTGTGTGTGTGTGTGTGTGTGTGTGTGTGTGTGTGTGTGTGTGTGTGTGTGTGTGTGTGTGTGTGTGTGTGTGTGTGTGTGTGTGTGTGTGTGTGTGTGTGTGTGTGTGTGTGTGTGGAGGAAGAAGAACGATGTGTGTGGGGTGGATAGTGATTATCGTAGCTTTTTGTTGATATAAACAAAGCAGGCTTTGATCATTACTAAACAAAGATTCCTTAATACTTGCTACAAAGCTTGTATATTGATGCTTGCAGACAGGTTTTGTTTCGAAAACAAGACAACGTCCACGTTCAGTTTCATCAGGTACGTTACCAAGGTTACCAATATAATGTTTACCTAGCTCCTGTGCCAAGTTTAATTACTAATATATATATAGGCCTATACTGAATACAATATACAAAAATTGTATATTAAGCCTATATGTTATAGTTTCTTCTTCTTCTTCTTCTTCTTCTTCTTCTTCTTCTTCTTCTTCTTCTTCTACTACTACTACTCCTCCTCCTCCTTCTTCTTCTCCTTTTTATTCTTCTTCTTCCTTCAAGCATTAGGCCTACGGCGTGTTAGCCCCTCTGGCCGTGGTACACATCACGTTCTGTCACCGCCACAGAAGATAAATCAGCCGTCCATGTGGCAGCCGCACGGTGGAGCGTGAGTTATGTATGTGATGTGATCGTGTGTAGGGAAAGTGTGCCTTTATTACTTATCTAGCCCAGTTATGCCAGACAAAACCAATTGTATTATTTGACCACAGCGATAGGAGTGGCCAGGCAGACCGAGTCGTCTGCCTCCGAGGTCTTCGACTGAGGTCACCTTGACCCGATCCCACGACCGCAGCACGGGCTGTGAGATTGTGAGTCCCAATCTCCGGCCCGCGACCCGCAATCTCCGGCCGGCGGGCGTTGTGATACTATTGTTCCGGTCGACTTGGGCTACTGTTCCTCTCTTATTCGATGCACTTTTTTCTTCACTTTTCATTGAACTCAGCAATCTCTCATTTACACACGCACATTTAAGTCATTCTGGACGTGTTCGTTCCTTATCAAATCTCATCATGTGCAACCCTTCAATTTTCTCTACAGCAGTGTATTCCTTTTGGAATTAAGGCGCTCAATTCAGCTCCTCTGACCCCGTAACTTCAGTGGCGGTAGTGAGTCATTACCATCCATATTTTTGTTCCGTCTTCACAAAATGGCATTGGACCTTTATTTGTCTCCTTTCCTCCTTCATTCCTTCTTATCTTTCATTTTCTCTCTTCGCTCCCTTACCACCGTCTCCAATTACCTGATCCTTCCATCTTGACCTCAGTTTTCCCTTGAGCTTACTGCTCTGCAGTCTCCACTTTACGATGTTTTTGAAACTGAACTCCTTCTTTCTGTTTACACTCCTACGCTATCTCAATCCCTATGCCTTAACTACTTTCACAGTATCCCCCCTCACATTCTTTCACTTCTCTTTTGGGTTATGTAATCTTCTATACACTCCTTCATTTTTGCCCACACACTGCCCTTATTACTTTTCTATGAAATACACTCAGCTCCTAATGTGACTGCTCTTCACAGTTTTGTATGCTCTTATTTTTTTTTTTTTTTTTTTTTGATTCCTTGCTTTTCATCAGTCTTTATATTTAGCGCAGGAAAAATAGGAGTTTTAAGGAAAAAATTAGATAAAAGCTAATTTTTCGTACATATGGTCCTTGAACCATACATTATACAAAAGCAATGAGTCTACCACTTAAAAGTGTCTAGGGGTGGTTTTACAGGGGTTGAAAGGGGTGAAAAAACGATTTTCGCATGTAACTTAAAAACGAAGTATTTTATCAAAACATGTTTCAAATAAAAGTTGTAGCTCACAAAATTCCCTATAATTTGGTGGGGTTTACATACCTGTATCTCAAAGACTGTTGGAACAGGCCACATTTAAAGCTTAGAGTATACTGTATTTCTTTGTATTGTGTGTGTTGCATGTGAATGATCTTTTTTTTGTTTTTTTTAAGAGGATGAATACTTACAAAAAAGTGGAAAACCCCACATTTTTGGTAAGTTCACATAATTTATTATTCTAGGTGAAATATTTTGAAAAAGTATCTTTCGATATTTACAAAATTGTAATGATAATAACAACAGTAAGAATAATATAGTAAAAGGACTGCAAAATGGAAAAAATGTTATAAACAAAACATTGTTTGAATAAAAAAAGCAAATGTAATAATTATTGAATTTAAAATCTGAACATTTTTACTGAACTTAATGACTAAAATTAAAATGATGTAAAAATACAAAACAAATTAATCTTGAACTGTACACAATAGTCATTTAAAAAATTAATTACATAATTAAACACATATCATAAAATGTCAAAATCAAAAAGCAATCAGTTTATGAAATCAAATATGTGAATTACACAAAAGGAAGGTAGATCAACACAAAACATTTACGAAAACAAACACTTAAAATAAAGTAAAATTTTTACAACTGAATAAATAATTTGTTCAGAAATATCAGATGATAAATTTAAATTGAATTAAATGGAAATTATTTAAAAATAATACAATAAAAAATGGTACAAGAAAATTATACACTACTTTTTTAAAATATGATAAGATTTTCCTTTTGTAAGAGTCTTTTTATAATACAAATTTAAGTCAGAAAAACTCTTCAGTAACTTATCACTGTTTTTATTGACACTTGGTTCTTCAAGATCATCAATACGAAATTCAATTTCATTTTCATCATCAATATTAATCTCTTCACTATCAGTAATGTTAATATTATAACCTGGCGTTTCACAATTCTGACCCGTTGAGCCTTGCAATTTTTACACATAACTGTGCATTGCAATCCGGATTTTAGGCAGCGACAACGAAAAGTACAACAGTCAGTCGTGCAGCCACAGGAAATTAAATTCAAAATTGATTCAAGAGCTGGTTCTAATATAGTCTTAATGGGCTCCAAAAAAATTATTTTTTTTCTCATTCCCATTCCTCTGGACTTTATGGTTGCCTAGCCATTTCTGAACTTGGTGGTAAACTCTAAAGGAATGCTGAGCTGCAGCTGCTGAAGTTGGAGGTAACAGCTCTAATTTGGCAGATGCCTTTTTGAGAGATTTCTGAAACATCTGAAATCTGTACTCGTCGAGTGTTTGACTTTCATCTTTCGCACCATACAGAATTAGAAATAATTTTTAACCAGCTTTCCTACTTCACTTTTTATTTGAATTCACACTATTAAACACTGCTACAGCATTGTCCAAATTTCTGTTATTCTCCAATAGCTTCAGTAATTGTTTTTTACCTTTCCCATGAACTGAACTAGTGGTGTCATAGCCACTAAAAGCATGTGTTAGAAGGATGAAACTTTTGACATTTGTGAATTTTATTTGCAAATTTTGCAAGGAAAGTAATTTTGCTTTAATTTTGTCGATATTTGTTTTCAAGAAAAATATATCTTTGTCTGCTGGACTTAAAGCTATCACAAGTACAAGCAAATCAATATCTTGGCCAACAATTGCCATTTGCAAGTTCTGAGACTTCTGAATGGCAGTTTGCACAATCAGTGTATCTGCGTCGTCAGATGACTGTCGTACTTTTCAAACTTTTGTTCTTAGAATTTTTTTTCAACATTTCAGTGAGTTATTTTTTATTTTCACTATTAGCTTAAAACTTTTCTTGGCCGACAGACAGGGGGATTACTTCCGTTATGCTGAACTGCGGACTGATGTTCGCGTATCGACGTTGCTGTTCAGATTTTTTTGTACTGCCAGGATTATCATATCCATCGAAGACGATTACTGCAGACTTAAAAGTACGCGAAACATATTGCACGTACATACCGCATATTTCTTATAATTACTGCATTTTTTTAAATTCCATTTCACTTTGTACAACAAATACCCTCCATCTATTATGTAGATGTCTTTCTTGTTCAGTAAATTGTCATCGATATTTTTAAACTCATCATATAAAGCGGACTTGGTGGTTTTTTTCATTCCAGTATTCGTGAAAAGAGACATTGGTTACGGTGCAATTTCAAATTTAAAATACTCTGATATGTCATCACTCGGTTCTCTGCATAACAGCATTCTTTGGTAGAGAATTAAAGGATCTATAGTAATACCCTTTTCACGTACCGTTATAGAGGAATTAGCGGCACTCAGAGGACGTACTCTGTTTTCACGTTTTATGACAATGTCCTTATACAATTTCTCAGACAATTTTTTCATATCGTTTTCACCAATTTCCTTTGATTTATGACAATCAATAGCATCATTTTCAATAATTCCAGTACCGAGTGACGTAATGATTTGAGTTTTTGAAAACGGATCATGATTAATAAGCCAATCATACAATTTATTGACATGTGAATCATTTCTTGCAATTCGAGTTTCCCTTAACTCAACATGTTGTTCAGATGTGAACAATGTAGTGCTGCAAAAATTTTCAAGTTCTTGAGAAATATCCGAAAATGCTGAGTTGGCAGTGATATATGAATTTAATATTTCCTCTGTGAATCCTCGGTGAACAACACTACCTTGGACTTTAAATTCTTGATTTGCTGTCCGTTCTATGACCATACCGGTTGCTACCGAATGCGTGGAGGAGGAAACTCGTTTATGTAATAGGTCTGTCATAGTCGTAGGGGCCTTTGTGACCTTCACTGCTAGGGAAGGGAATTAATGGCACCTTCCTACTAAAAAAAAAGTAAAAAATGTTTTTACTTCACATTTACAATACTTAGGTCATTTGGTCTGCATTATATAGTTCCTTTCTGTACTTCATTGTATAAAAGTTACTAAAACTGTGAAACACTATTTTATTTGATACTTTTTTTGACGAAATTCTTTATTTGCATCAGCAAAAATAAAAACAATTTTTAAATATTTCAATTTGTGTAAAATTGCCCTGAGACAACATTTTAAGTTAAATATTGACCGACCGGTTTGGTCTAGTGGTTAGGGCTATAATACCTAATTTCAAAAAAATAAATAAATAAAATAAAAAATATAAATATATATAGAATGAAATAAATTTTCTTTTAGTTAAGTTAAATGTCATTTGGACGATTGTGGCAAGTGATGTATGAGTTAGTTGTAGGGGTGGCGAACAAAAAAAAAAAGGTGTAGGCATCCGCTGTCGCCTACGCAAGCCTAATTGACACGCCATAAATCTAGTGTAACGAGTGGCCACATGTTAGATGGACAAGGTTATTGTGATGGGTATCTCTGGAAATGACGCTAGTGGTTAATAGTTTACAATCCGATGAAAGGCACGAGGGAGTGAATAAACTCATCAAATGAGAAATGTTTCGTCCGGACAACGGATGGAAGGTTACACGACACGACAACAACAGACAGAAGACAATGAAGGGTGTTCCTTGACTGAGACGCGTAAACAGAGGATACGCCTAAACAATACTCAAATACCAGGAAAGAAATCGTACCCGAGGAACGAAGGAACTAAAAGGATGGGTTTTGTTGAGAACCAGACAAAAAAGGGAAATACTTACGGAGAGAGTTGGCGAGGCCTTTATACAATAAAAGATAATACCATAGGCGCAACTAATTGGACAGGCAGATGTTGGAAGAGAAATCGAAGGGTTGTCCTTTGTGAAGAATAAGAAATACGACAACTAGATTTATTACGAGAGTATTCGGAAATGCCGTTGACCGAAGGGTAAAGTATCCAGGAGAGAAGTTTGGGGGAAAGCGGTAGGCCTATCAGAACTTACTTTGGAAAAAATAGGTGGTCTCTGGGGTAGGTTGTACAGAAAGAAACCAATTAGGAAACGGCATTGCCGAAAACCAGAAGTCTAGTGGGGAAAATCCTCATGTTTGATATAGGCAAGCGACAGAGACGCGAGAGAGGAGTCTTTATTAAATTTTCGAGAGTATCGGAAGTAAGAGACGGAACGAAAGTGTTACGGAGTTCGTAAAACGACTTAGAAAAATATCGCTATGATATGAACTGTATGACATTTGCGAACCTAGCGTTCGAGTTTGAGATCATATAATAGTAAACGGTAGTGATACGTGATATAACGGCGGTACTCAAATGCTAAGAATGTTGTACAATAATTAGTCATGAACAAATATCAGTAATTTACCGACAAGTGTATCGGTTAACAACATAAACCGAGTGTAATATACGTCTTTAACAATATCACGAGTAGATTTTATGACACCGTTACAAAATGTCAGTGAATAACTGAAGCTATCGCAATAATAATTTAGACTCGAAATAAAGCCGATCCGAACACGCGTTGTGAAAAGTGCTATATACGCGTATATGTGAAGTGCAACTGTGAAGTTTAAGCATGCCACTCGAGATCCATCAGATGACTTATCTTCAAAAAACTCCAATGCTGATTAAGGAGCATCGCTTTCTACACTGGTGACCTCTACAAGAATTGGATAATCGAACCTCAAGTAAATTTTATATGTACTAATTAAATGTTACACCCACTGTCTGTTCACTAAAAGAACTCACGAAAGAAATTAATTTAAAGTAATAATTTAGAGACTTGATCTTAAGTTAGGTCATATTGAACCATTAGAGAAATCGTGGAGAATCTAATATTCATAAAATATCTATACCACATTTCACAATCGTTTGATTTAAATGAATCCGTTTATATATAAATTTTGTACTAAACTTAAGTTGATCAATTACAAACTAATAAAAAAACAATGAATTATAGTAATAAGTAAATTCGTAAAGATTGAAGAAGTATTAACTTTGTTAAATGTGCTATTTGTTAATTGTATCTATTTATTAATATTTATAGCAAGAATTAAGTGTAACAGGAAATATGATATAATGATGTTTAGTTAATAAATTAACTAATAGAGAGTAATGAAGAATACATTTTATTGAATTTTACCCTGAGATATATCAAAACAGTAGTTGTATTATTATATAAGACGCACACGACGTTGGGCAATCTAAGTTAAAGTTATTTGACACTGCAACTTTTGTGGTATAATTCAAATCGTTATATTTGGCACCACAAAACAAGCGAGACATAAATAATTAAAATAAATGCAAATAAATTAAAATATGTCAATCAACTTATGCTAATAAAATAAGCAGCATAAAATATCTTTATATTTGGCGCTCCAGAACGCTAGGCGTAGTAGATTATTATATTTGGCGTTCACCGCTGGGCATAAACGGGTACAACTCGTATTAGTATTATATTTGGCGCCCAACGTGGGGCTTGATAGACAAATAAATGTTATTAGGCTAGGGCAGTGACAGACAGTGTGGTTATAAATTTGTCTAGAAGTAAGTAGAATAAGATAATATAGTAATAAGTCGCTAAGTGCCTGAATGATAACGCGAAGGCGGGCAAAAATGGCAACAAATGATGTAAATAATCAGATGGGGGTGGAGCAATCAGAGAATAGCGCAATAGACAATGCTACCAGTGGCGAAGAAATTATTGGAAGCAGGGCCCGGGGACATGAGTCTATGCAGCAAGAAATTAATCTCAATATGTTGATAGAATTAATAAGAAATCAGAATGAAGAAACAAGAAAGCAACAGAATGAAGAATTGAGAAGGCTGACTGAAGAATTGAGAAAGCATAATGAAGAAATGCACAGGAGGACCGAAGAAAGAATCACAAAAAGCTTAGATGACAAAATAGAAATAATTAAAGAGAACTTACAAGGTCAAATCCACCAAGTAAACGATGATTTACAAAAACAATCAAAAAAGCTGGAAGAAGTACAAAGAAAGAATGAGAGCGGAATTAAAGAAATAAGTAAAGAAATAAAGAAACAAACAAAAGAAAGTAGAGAAATACGTGAGAAGGATCGTAAGGAATGGCAGGATGCCATAATCAATACGCAGAACCAGAATAAACAGCAGATAGAAGGGATAGTGCAACAGGTAAGAAATTTAAAAGAAGCCCATCAAAATGCTGAAGAGAAATTAAATGACGTCTCCACGGAAAAGGGTAGAAGACTGGACGAAATAGCAAACAACCTTACGACCGTACGGGAAAGTCAACAAAGAGTACAGCGTAGGTTGGAAGAAATGGAGCAGAGACCAGCCGTCGCCGTAAATGGGACGAGCATAAATAAAGATGTCACATTTGACGGAGAAGATAACTTCCCAATCGAGTTCTTGAAGGAGTTGCGAGAACTCCAGGAGATATACTATAGTGAAGACAACACTAGATGGATAGGCCGACATCTAACAGGGGAAGCGGCTATCTGGTGGCAAATAGTAAGAGGACAAATAAATACGTTCAAGGAATTTGAAGAGATATTTATGGAAAAATATTGGAGCTCTACTCATCAAGACCGAATCCGCGATCAGTTGGAGTACGGGCGATTCAATCAAAACGGTTCGCTCAACATGATCCAATATATGGAAAGGTGTGTGTTAAAATGCAGACAACTTATACCAATCCTTTCAGACCGGCACATGATAACTAAATTAGCGCGCCATTATACCAAAGAAATACAAATAGCGGTTATCACGAGAGGAGTAACATCGATTAACAGTTTTGAAGCGTTACTGCGAGAATACATGTGTATAAATACGAGAAATAATAATGAATATATGAAAACAAATGAAAGACAAGTAAGGCGACAAGATGAACACAAGGGTTTCCAGAAACACCAGGTCGATGAACCAAAACAAGGGTGGAAGCAAAAATTCCCACCCCGACCAAAAATAGAAAGTGAGAAACCAGTTATAAATTCTTTAGAAATAGAAAGTCACGCGTCCAGTAGTAAGGGGAGCGTTCGGCCTATTTACACAAAACAAGAGCAAAAGTGACTGTCAACAGCAAGGGTAATGAACTCGGTTTATAAACCGAACAACAAATTAACAAAACACGATGAATACATAGAAACACTTTTCCCAAATATAAGACATGAGTTAATGGAAGAGAGTGAACAAAGCATTGACTTGAAGAATCTTAAAAGCCCAGAGTTATCAATTAAAATCAACAACTTACATGTAAATGCTTTAATTGATACCGGATCTTCACTAAATGCACTGTCCGAGAAATGGTATAATAACAATCAAAAGAAGCTTGGGAATCATGAAATCCTAAGCGTTAACAACACCACTATAGTTAGCGCTATAGGAAATAAATCTAAACATGTTAGAAAACAAATATTTTGCGAAATTTGTATTAATAATAGTGTAAGTTTTGATTGTGTCTTCTTAATTATACCAGGGCTGGTGAGAGAATGCATACTGGGTATGAATTTTCTTCAGCAAACAAAAAGCATAATTAATATACCAGAAAAGAAGATACAAGTACAGAATATATTGGGAACAATTGAGGAAGAAGGTTCTTGTGAAATACCTCTTATGGTGATAAAGGAAGACGTAAGTAACATAGAGGCGGAAATATATAAGAAACTCGACGAAATTGAAGGGGTGGACCTAACAAGAAGAAGCCAATTAGAACAGCTTTTATATGAAAACAAAGAAGTATTTGAAGATCGACCAGGCCTCATAACGGGATACAAACATTACTTCAAGGTGACTGATAACACGCCTTACCTGCAAAAAGGGTGGCCTGTTCCTATTAAGTATCAAGACGCAGTAAAGACTGAAATTAAGCGAATGCTGGAGTATGGGATTATTGAAAGGGCCCAAAGCCCCTACATTCAACCTCTGGTGACTGTAATAAAAAGGGACGGGAAGGTGCGATTATGTCTGGACGCCCGAAAGGTAAATAGTATAACTATCCCAGATTATGAAGGACCGCCACCGATAAACGAAATACTAGCTAGATGTAGTAATATAAAAGTTATGTCTACTATAGACCTAACCAATAGTTTTTGGCAGGTGCCACTAAATGAGAATTGTCGTGATTACACGGGTTTTTTATATGAAGGCCGATGTTATCGTTTTAAAGTTACACCATTCGGACTAAGTACCAGTCTCGCGAGCTTAGCACGTGGACTTGACCACGTACTTACGGAAGATGTCAAGGAAAACACTATCATCTATGTAGATGATATTCTATGTTTTTCGCAGAGTGAACAGGAACACATAATACATTTAAAAGGGTTATTAGAAAACTTAAGAAATGCCAATATGACTATTAATTTACAGAAATCACAATTTTTCCGCAAAGAAATTCAGTATCTTGGCTACTGTTTGACCACAAATGGGATTAAACCAACACCGGAGAAAGTAGCTGCTATCATGAATTTTCCTGCACCAAGAAACCCCAAGCAATTTAAAGGTTTCTTGGGGCTTACTAACTTTTACAACAAATTCACCAGCAAATATGCAGAGTATACACAACCATTATTAAGACTGTTACAAAAAGGAAATAAATTCCAATGGGATTCAGCCATGGAAGAACAATTCCAGCGAGTGAAGAAATCATTCATAGATACCGTTATGCTCAAGTTTCCTATACAAGGAAAACGGTTTTACCTACAATGTGATGCAAGTAATTATGCATACGGGGGCCAGCTGTATCAGATCGATCAGGAAGGGGAGATCGCCGTCATCGCATACACAAGTAGAACCTTTAAGAACGCCGAAAGAAACTACTTTACTACAGAAAAAGAACTGCTTGCCATAGTACAATGTTTAAAAAAGTTCCGTATCTACATATTAGGTCAACCGCTAACAATAATAACAGATAACAAAGCGTTAACCTTTATTCAAAAGTGCCATTTAAATAATACCCGGATTACTAGGTGGATACTCAGCATTAAGGAATCCAACTTCAAAATTCTACACTGCAAGGGGAAGGAGAACTTAGTCGCAGACATACTGAGCCGATACCCGGAAGATAACAACAGAAATGTACTAGCCGAAGATAAACATGAATATTATATACATGCAATTGAAATAAAAATGAATAAGAACACTGTCGCTAAATTACGAAATATAAATCAAATGCAACTCGCAAACGATAAGATAAAACAAATTATAATCAAGATTAAGCAGGGAAATGAGGACCAAATGAGTCAGCATTTTAAATTAATAAATAATAAATTATATCGCAGTTGGAAAAACCAGTGGAAACTATATATTCCAAAAGAATTTAGAGTCGAATTGATCCAAGAAATTCACCAGATGTACGGACACCCAGGGACGAAAAAGACACAACAGCTGATAAGGGAACACTTTACTATGGACACCATGTGCAGAACTATCAGCCAAGTCATAAAATGCTGTGATCTTTGTCAAAGGTGCAAGGACAGCGGGAATCGAAGTATCACCGGAGAAACACGACCGATATTGCCATCACGCAAAGGGGAATTAATTAGCATGGACTATTATGGTCCACTCCCTGTATCCAGTGGTGGAGTGAAATATTTATTAGTTGTTGTCGATAATTTTACTAAATACGTAGAATTATATACACTGCGTAGAGCTACTACAAATGTGACGCTCAAAAGACTGCAACAATACATAACGACCCACGGGAAACCAGATAGTATTTTGACAGATAACGGTACACAGTTTACATCGCGCAAATGGACACAAGGTCTGGGACAATTAAACATAAAACATAAATACACTGCTATAAGAAATCCCTGTACCAACATAGCCGAACGCTGGAACCGACAACTAGGGAACTTATTCAGGATATTTGTGAGAGAAAGGCACACTAAATGGGCCACGTATATCAAAATCATAAAAGCATGTCTAAATGAGACCTATCAAGACACCATCGAGATAACGCCACATGAAGCACAATTCAAGACAAAACCAACTAGAGATTGGAAGAGATACATTGACCCCATAATGATAAATACCGACAGAGTGGATCTAAGCAAACTACAGTTACGGATAAAAGAGAAGGGAGAGAGACAAGCAGCTCGAATAAATAAATTGAACAAAATCACCACATTTGAAGTAGGGGACCAGGTCCTAATCCGGACACATAAACTTTCTGACGCCACACAAAATATAATTGCGAAATTTTGCGCGTTGTATGAAGGTCCTTATACCATCACACGTAAAGTGAGAAGCGCCACGTATCAAGTACAGGAGGACGTAAACAGCAGTGCAATACGTGGGGTTTTCAATATTAGACAACTAAAGAAATATCTTTCGTATTGTTTAAATTAGCAGCCATCCTTACTATTTCTTTTATGAATTTGCTAACTGCTATAATTTTTTATTGTTCGACTAAGCTTTTCGTCATTACTGACATCTTCAGGTCTTAAACAACGTCTATCAACTGTACGTTGTAGGCTTTTATACTTTGGGCCCCTCCCCTTATGTCATCGCCCCTCCTATTGGTTCTAGCTGCTACCGCTCTTCACGGGAACTTTGTCTACCTTTTTCCGTTAGGCATTTTTCTAACGTCCGTCAAATTGTTTTAAGAATCTCCCGTTAATTTCTTCATTCTTGACTTATAATTTTTTGTAACCTTTTACATTTCGTCATTTTTTAGTGTGTTATTCTCATTATTTTAATTTATTTTTGTTTATTGTTTAATATATAATAAAATATTTCTTCATTTGTAAAATCTACTTTTATATTCATTAATTTATTTTTATCTTCTTTTTTAACTTTAAGTATTTCTAATTCTTCTATTAATTTTCTTTTTTGCGGATTGTTTTCTATTTTGATTATTTCCATATTTTCATTGGGATTTATGAATTTATGGCCTGATTCGTTGAAATGTCTTGCATATAGTGAGTTCGTTACTCTAACCCCTTCTCCTTTTGCGTGTTCATTCATTCTAATTTTAAATTTTCTTCCAGTTTCGCCCAGATATATCTTATTACATTCCCCACATTTTAATTTGTATACGCCGCTTTTTTCGGTTAATGGAATTTCTTCTATTTAACATTTTTTATATATTCGAATACATTTTTCGTTTTCTTTATTCCTATCTGTATTTCATATTTTTCGACGTAGGGCGTTTAAACTTACGGCACCAGTTTTTTTTTGTCAGTGGGTCAATAGTATTGTAAACATACTACACTATGTTCACGAAAAGTTGAGCCTGTGCACGGAATGCTGTGCGCATCTAATTGAGGTTGTATTTCAACGACAGGGCACAAATTTGGGATCCTTTTTGATTCATAGAATTAATCCAAATTGACCCAAATTGGGGACGATATATTGCCTAATTTCAAAAAAATAAATAAATAAAATAAAAAATATAAATATATATAGAATGAAATAAATTTTCTTTTAGTTAAGTTAAATGTCATTTGGACGATTGTGGCAAGTGATGTATGAGTTAGTTGTAGGGGTGGCGAACAAAAAAAAAAAGGTGTAGGCATCCGCTGTCGCCTACGCAAGCCTAAATGACACGCCATAAATCTAGTGTAACGAGTGGCCACATGTTAGATGGACAAGGTTATTGTGATGGGTATCTCTGGAAATGACGCTAGTGGTTAATAGTTTACAATCCGATGAAAGGCACGAGGGAGTGAATAAACTCATCAAATGAGAAATGTTTCGTCCGGACAACGGATGGAAGGTTACACGACACGACAACAACAGACAGAAGACAATGAAGGGTGTTCCTTGACTGAGACGCGTAAACAGAGGATACGCCTAAACAATACTCAAATACCAGGAAAGAAATCGTACCCGAGGAACGAAGGAACTAAAAGGATGGGTTTTGTTGAGAACCAGACAAAAAAGGGAAATACTTACGGAGAGAGTTGGCGAGGCCTTTATACAATAAAAGATAATACCATAGGCGCAACTAATTGGACAGGCAGATGTTGGAAGAGAAATCGAAGGGTTGTCCTTTGTGAAGAATAAGAAATACGACAACTAGATTTATTACGAGAGTATTCGGAAATGCCGTTGACCGAAGGGTAAAGTATCCAGGAGAGAAGTTTGGGGGAAAGCGGTAGGCCTATCAGAACTTACTTTGGAAAAAATAGGTGGTCTCTGGGGTAGGTTGTACAGAAAGAAACCAATTAGGAAACGGCATTGCCGAAAACCAGAAGTCTAGTGGGGAAAATCCTCATGTTTGATATAGGCAAGCGACAGAGACGCGAGAGAGGAGTCTTTATTAAATTTTCGAGAGTATCGGAAGTAAGAGACGGAACGAAAGTGTTACGGAGTTCGTAAAACGACTTAGAAAAATATCGCTATGATATGAACTGTATGACATTTGCGAACCTAGCGTTCGAGTTTGAGATCATATAATAGTAAACGGTAGTGATACGTGATATAACGGCGGTACTCAAATGCTAAGAATGTTGTACAATAATTAGTCATGAACAAATATCAGTAATTTACCGACAAGTGTATCGGTTAACAACATAAACCGAGTGTAATATACGTCTTTAACAATATCACGAGTAGATTTTATGACACCGTTACAAAATGTCAGTGAATAACTGAAGCTATCGCAATAATAATTTAGACTCGAAATAAAGCCGATCCGAACACGCGTTGTGAAAAGTGCTATATACGCGTATATGTGAAGTGCAACTGTGAAGTTTAAGCATGCCACTCGAGATCCATCAGATGACTTATCTTCAAAAAACTCCAATGCTGATTAAGGAGCATCGCTTTCTACACTGGTGACCTCTACAAGAATTGGATAATCGAACCTCAAGTAAATTTTATATGTACTAATTAAATGTTACACCCACTGTCTGTTCACTAAAAGAACTCACGAAAGAAATTAATTTAAAGTAATAATTTAGAGACTTGATCTTAAGTTAGGTCATATTGAACCATTAGAGAAATCGTGGAGAATCTAATATTCATAAAATATCTATACCACATTTCACAATCGTTTGATTTAAATGAATCCGTTTATATATAAATTTTGTACTAAACTTAAGTTGATCAATTACAAACTAATAAAAAAACAATGAATTATAGTAATAAGTAAATTCGTAAAGATTGAAGAAGTATTAACTTTGTTAAATGTGCTATTTGTTAATTGTATCTATTTATTAATATTTATAGCAAGAATTAAGTGTAACAGGAAATATGATATAATGATGTTTAGTTAATAAATTAACTAATAGAGAGTAATGAAGAATACATTTTATTGAATTTTACCCTGAGATATATCAAAACAGTAGTTGTATTATTATATAAGACGCACACGACGTTGGGCAATCTAAGTTAAAGTTATTTGACACTGCAACTTTTGTGGTATAATTCAAATCGTTATATTTGGCACCACAAAACAAGCGAGACATAAATAATTAAAATAAATGCAAATAAATTAAAATATGTCAATCAACTTATGCTAATGAAATAAGCAGCATAAAATATCTTTATATTTGGCGCTCCAGAACGCTAAGCGTAGTAGATTATTATATTTGGCGTTCACCGCTGGGCATAAACGGGTACAACTCGTATTAGTATTATAGGGCGCTGGCCAAGAGGTTCAGGGTTTGATTCCCGGTAAGGTCTGGCATTTGTTCTACATTACCTACGCACAAGCTTCAGCTTATGTAGGCATCACCCTCTCCAAACTTACCTAATTTAATATCAGTATCATAGTTCTTATCATAGCCAGTATCATTTTCTAAATAGTTTAAAATGGCTCATCTGTTCTATAATTTTATCATTAATTATTATTTATTTACTTATTGGTACCTTGCCTCGAAATGTCATTACCTTTGTTTTTGTAGTGGAGATTTTCACATTGTATTGTTTGAAAATCTGATGAAGCTTAAAAACTGATTTTTGTAAAACAGATTCTGTATTTTGAATTACAAGCAAGTCGTCAGCAAACAATAGCACATTCAAATAGCTGTCTTATGATTATTTACTGTCGATATAAATGTTAAACGTTTCAGATAGAACATAACATAATATTGGCATCTCATATTACTGTTTGTCTACAGAAGTTATTTATCCGTACAAATAAATATGAATGTATGAAAACAGTGTATACGTTGTTTATAACTGTACAAAAGAGTTTACGTAGCAGGTGTAAACGGATGCGGATGGATATATCATTTCTTTTACTGACACAAACAGATGCCACTTCTTTCCTCTTGCATATCGCATATTAATTAAAATGAATTTCGACGAAACCGAAACATCGAAGCATGATAATGTTTTTAGGTTTTTGAAACGTATAGGCTAATGTGCATAAACTGCAGACTCTCCTGTTCAGCGATGCTAGAACGACAGCATCCATTATCATGTTAAAACGACAGAGACCGAAGATTTCTAGACTGTGGGGAATCGGAAAGTGTGGAAAAAATATAGTGTTAACATCATAACATCACGTTACATTTTGAGGAATAACCCCCAGCCTAAAAATATTATCATGCTAAAAAAAAAAGATCATTCACACGCAACACACAAAATACAAAAAATACATGAGCTACAACTTTTATTTGTAACATTTTTTGATATAATACTTCGTTTTGAAGTTATATGTGAAAAATCGTTTTTTCACCCTTTTCAACCCCTGTAAAGTCACCCCCTGACAAATTTAAGTGGTAGACTCATTGGTTTCGTACAACTTATGTGGTTCAACGACCACATGTACAAAAAACTAGCTTTTATCTAATTTTTTCCTTTAAAGTCAAAGTTGACTATTTTTCCTGGGCTAATTTGCAGTAGGCCTACGTATGGTAACTTGCTTGTATTGTCTAAGTCCCGCGCTTCCTATTCTTTAGTTGGTACCAAATGGCCCTAAGTGTATTTTAATTCTCAACCTGTTCAAATTTAATTCACTTCGATTATGCTGTCAATAGCAGACCTACAATAAAAATTGAATAAAACTTTCTTCTTCTTCTTCTTATTCTACTACTACTACTACTACTACTACTACTACTACTACTACTACTACTACTACTACTACTACTACTACTACTACTAATACTACTACTAATACTACTACTAGTACTACTAATTTTCTTCCCATTCTTTCTTATACATTATCAGCAATTTATTGTAGATGGCCTCTTTATCTTTTCCTTCGACGTCTTAGAGGTCTATTCTCTATTCAAAGAGATTTGCTCCTGGTATTCTAAGCTTCTTTCTTGTTCGTTCAAATTAATTATATTTAGTCTCGTCTGGGGTTTTCAGTTTTTCCAATCAGTTCATGCATTAAGAACATCGATTTAGTTGACATTCGAATATACTTTTAGAAACGCCAAGCGATCTCCACTCCACTTATCCAAGCGATTTGCCCGTCTATCTGTTCGTGTGCGCGCTGCGTTCAATTATTTACATCTTTCCACGTATTTCTAAACTCCCCTTTCTATCATTTGTTGTGTATCCTTCCGACCTTCTTATAGACTTCACCGCTGTTTTATTCTTTATTATTTCCCGTTCCTCATAGTTCATGGTTCACGTCCGTACCGAAAGCAGGGGTGGCTAAGATTTTGAAGAATTTAGGTGCAACGCTTTTCCTTAATTTAATTCTTAATTTTATGTACATCGCACCATTGACATAATTAATTTTCCAATTTTATTGTTTATATAATTTCTGTTCTGAAAGATATAGGCCTATACTGAATATTGTTTAAAAGGAGATATCGATACTTATTTTATGGTTATAAATAACATTGAACGCTATACAATAGTTACTTGCTTTTTACGAGCTTGCAATTTCAGATTTGTGAAGGATACTGTGTTGTTGCAAACCGCTGATACCAAGGCCGCCGAACTGTGTCATTAGGACGCATAATTTAGTGTTATAAATGTTTGCCATATCGATAAAATCTTATGTAATAACACGGCACAAATTATGTTGCTACAGTCAATCGTTAGCAGATACGAGAGGAAAGGTCAAATAAGGTTAAATGAGTGGTCAACTGAGGTCAGAGCAGTAAAGGTCATACAAGAAGATGTCAAGGGAATGATGTCTGATTCGTTTGATAACTTTGATATGTGTGCTTTGAGTCCAAACTTTAGGCAAAGAAGAGTAACTTTGACCACGAAATGCGTTATTTAATCCGACTATATTGTGGACGTACAAAAATTGAAAAATTCTTTTACCTTGTACAACAGCTGAGGCGTAAATAGTTTCGTCTATATTAGTCTCGGATAAGATCAGCGAGAAGAATAATAGAAGAGGCACGAAAAATGGCAATTGTCCTCTGCCGTAGGAAGTCAAGGTTCCTAGACATTCTTGATGTTCTCCTTCTTTGACATTTTTCTCTCATCTGGTTGGGTGGGAAGATTCTCTTTATCCACCTTTCGCCAACCATTCGCTGGAGCTGGTATTGTATCGTTACTTGTTTTTGACTATGGTGTTAAGATATTCTCCTTGACCTGCTTTCGGCCTCTAACTCCTTGCTTTCTTCGACGTTCTGTTCTGGAAATTCCATCCGATCTTCACCACTACTATATCTCTGTTGGTTTCAAGCGACAGATAACAACACTGTCACGTTTTACGTTGCCTCAGTTTCTTGAAAGCTAGAAATGTTCCAAGATTTACTTTGTGCTTAATGGTTTTCATTTCTTTATGAATGTTATTAACTAGCTACCTGAGCAGCAGAATTCGTTCACTATTTTGAACGAAATATATTTATTATTAGATAAACTGATATTAGTAAGTTTTAATATTTTAAAGCTGTGAGTAACGCTCTATGAATTTATGATCCTTAACGATACCCGAGAACAACTCTTGGAGGTGTAGGTGACCATACACCTTTTCTTATATTTCATATAACTTATTTCTTTTTAATCTGTATGCATTTTTGAATGCATACCTAAACGAAGAGACTACAGTTAATATGCTAAGTATCTAAGCTAATTAATTATTCTATTCACAAAAATCTTATAGTGCTGTAATGGACTCCAATCGTCTTATAAATGCCCACATATTCTTAAACTTCTTTCAAATTTGTGAGTTACATTTTGGCCCGTAGTGACTCTAAAGTCAAAAAAGTTTCAAAGTAAACACTTCATTCAGATTTGGGTTAAAATTCCCTTCAGTCTGATAGCCGACATGGATTTCTACGATTTATTTTTTAATTTTGAGGAACTTTTTAGGCTACGTGTCCACACATTTTTAAATTTCTGTACAATATATACAGATTCTAGATAAAACTCTCCTGAACTTCAAACCCCATACGGATGTGTTTTTAATTTTACTCTGACATTATTTTTGGGGTAATCAATCTCGGAGTCTACGTGATAGTAGTACGAAAATGCGTGCTGCTAAGTTTCACCAAAATCGGTTGGTGCGTTCAACCATTATCGTCAGACGTACCCCAAATAGATGGACAGATAGACAGACAGACAAATCTCAAACGGTCGAGTCAAAACTGAGACATGCTTCGCTCCTGCAGTTATTTCATAACGTTCGTACCACACTTGCA
The DNA here is from genome assembly GCA_034769895.1 of Magicicada septendecula. NCBI lineage: Eukaryota > Metazoa > Arthropoda > Insecta > Hemiptera > Cicadidae > Magicicada > Magicicada septendecula. Next base: position 137,783,248 of record CM068370.1, read on the forward strand.
GAACGTCACTCAGAGACGCTTAAACGTATTACATACTTTAATATTTCACCTGATCGAAGACCCAATTCATGTAATTCATCTTGCATTTAACTCTATTTTCTTGGAATTACGTATTTACACTCTGGATAACCCGACTTTGTTCTCATTTGGTGATTAATATGTTAATATGTTCCTCTAATAGTACACCTATATTAAACATAATATATTTTCTTACGCTGTATGTCATTTTCCTTAGGAAATTAGAAAAAAAATGATGGCAAATTATGGGGAAATGAAAAACCTGTAAACAGTAAAATGTGTTTGATATGTGTTTTCAAGTGTGTGTGTGTGTGTGTGTGTGTGTGTGTGTGTGTGTGTGTGTGTGTGTGTGTGTGTGTGTGTGTGTGTGTGTGTGTGTGTGTGTGTGTGTGTGTGTGTGTGTGTGTGTGTGTGTGTGTGTGTGTGTGTGTGTGTGTGTGTGTGTGTGTGTGTGTGTGTGTGTGTGTGTGTGTGTGTGTGTGTGTGTGTGTGTGTGTGTGTGTGTTTAATTACCTGGGGGTAAGGGAAAGGAGCCTATATCGGCATCAACTGTGGCTCCGACTTCTGCCTCGTCTAAACCTAACACACCGCTCATCGTGGAGCCGGGGGTGAACCGGTAGGCCTATTACGGCTGTATTGGAGCTGATATGGAGTGATAAAAGGGTCTAAGACTGTCTTGCTAACCAGGGCTGACTCGTCCCTGACAGTAGCTGAGCAGGTAACCACTCCTGTCCCAGTAGACCTCGCTACATCAAAGCGCGCTGAACCATATTAGCATAGCCTGTCCAAGCAGCATACCCCTGTTCGGGTGGGGAAGGGCCGTTCAGGGTAAGTCGCTGTGTGGCGAGTTAAACCCCAGGTGGGCCTGAGGGTATGGCTCTGGGAAGTGGGAGCTGGTTCGATACCACTGGCCACCGGTGGCTCCTCCTACCTCCGAAAAACCACCTCGGCGCACACTGTCTTCCGGAGTTAACCGATTTTCAGCGGTATCAGGGCTGACAATCGGAACAAAGCGAGCGTTCAGGGTTCGGTGACGCCACCTGAGAGACTGTGTAACCGGCACTGCTAGAGCCTGTATGTTCGGGGGTATGGCCTCCCCCGTCAGCTTGTCTGGGTTCCGAAACGCCGCCTCCCGAGACCCCCGCTGTCAGAACATATTTTAAGCAATAAACTAGGCGGCACTAGTGCCGCCTAGTGGCAGGTATTAGTGCCGGTGCCGTAAAGTGAGGAAAAAAGGGTGAATTCAGCAAATCACGAAGGGGCATTTGCATTTGCGTATATTAGCTTTCAGCATTGTCAATACAGTGTACGAATTGGGCGCTTATTTTTTGGATTCTGTTGAATGATTTGCTGATGACGTGATTCCCTTACATGCGTCAGAAAAGCTTCCTTCACAGTCAAATATGAAAACGACATCTGCTATATTGTACCACTTCTTAAGTGTCATAGCCTGGTTCGGTGTTTTCAAAGCTTGTACAAACGTAAATGTGTTTAACACTCCATACCTCTGGCCCTGAAGGAGCGGTGTCCGTCCACACTACGTTTAAAACAAACAAACAATCATCTTACGGCAGGAAGACACTGAATTCCAGGATCCATATCGCCCTAAATGAAGTGGGTACTGAATTTTTTTACCCAAGGCCAGCAGTGGAAATGTTCTTACAAGCTAAAGAACCAAGGCGACGACTTCCTGATGAAGAACTGTAGGCCTACAAACAACATGATTACATCAAGAAGTTTTTTCATGATGTAACAAAGTTAAACAAACTTATAGTGTTTAAGCTTTTGCTAATCTCAGTCCTTTATACATAAATCTAATTACAGTACTTTATATATTTTTAATTAGACCAGTGATAAAGGCTTTGAATTTGTAACAGGCCTCTAGTAATGTGCACATCACACTGTAAGGTACTTATTGAATATACGTAATTATACATGGTTCAACGAGTGTTTGCAGAAAATGTTGGCCTATTACGACACTGGCGAATGGTAGAGGCCGGTTCACAGGCGGACGTGCGGGGGGGCGCACGGGCTACCGAGCATCTAATAAATTGATGTTTTGTGATCGGTGGACGTTAGGATTAATAAGCCTCCGAGGGAAACGTCAACCCCTCCCCCTTGTCGGAGGTTACTCTTTTTATGCTAGGGGAAAGAGGCTTCCACAGGCCTAGATCACATAAACCTGTGGTACGGAGAACCCCGGACTAAAATTATAACATAGGCAGGCCCATTTGCTATCACAATACTAAAATCTACAATGAAATTAATTATAAAATAAGCCTATTTGCTATGATAATACTAACATGCCATTTACTACAATATTTACATCAGCCTATCTACTACAGTATGTACGTACATTGGGCTATTTACAACAATGGAAACTACGTTTATTCCAATTCCATAGCTAAGTCGGAGTCACTGCTACTGTCATCATTACCAACATTTATAATCAAAGGGCCACTCTCCTCCATTTCTTCTATTAAGTTGTCCAATTCCCACAGTTTCGCCTCTTCTTTCTTTACGTGCTCTATACACTTCTTTCAGTCTTCTTCAGTTACTTTTTCCACCCCTTCTTCCAACAGCCGTTTTACATCTGCAAGCTTAAATGTTGTGTTGTTAGCCGCAACATGATTTTTCACTTGAGCCCAGATCAACTCGATGGGATTTAACTCACAGTGATAGGGGGTAATCTCAATACTGTCTTGTTTTCCTTCTTGGCCATCTCATCAATAACATGTTTGTCGTAATTTCCTTTTTCTTGTTCTACTATATAAAGAAGTTCTTTCTTTAGATAACTACTATCAGCATTAAAACCTTTTTGTTTTAACCAATTTGCTATTTCATTTTTTCCGCGACATGTTCGGAATTTTTTCACACTTTACTGAATGATATGGTGCGTTATCTAACACCACAACAGAGTTATCTTCCAGGGAAGGTAGGAGTTCTCGAAAGTAATCATCAAATACATTCCCGGTCATTTCTTCGTGATAGTCAGCAGTAGACTTTGATTGGAACACCATTAATCCATCTTTCAAACCCTCTTCACAGCCCATATGCACAACTATCAGGCGGCTCCCTTTCCCCTTCGGACTTCGTAGTCCTGTCGACAGACCTTTCAAAAACGCATCTTTCGGCGACTTAATAGTTTTATCTTGCCAAACCTTATTTTTGACATGGCCTGCATTTACCCAAGTTTCGTCTTGATAGTAAATTTTACGGCCTTCTTCACGAAACTGTTCAATTTTGCGTAGGTAATTCCGTCGCCATACAACTATATCATCCCTATCACAGATAAACATGTTACGTCTTCTTTCATGAAATTTAAAATTCAATGATTTTAACAGTTTATATAGCGTAGACCGTTTGAAATCCGGTAAGTCTTTATCGTTGTTAACTGCACTCAAAATTTTATTTATTGTCGGTTGTTCATTTTTGAAAAAAAATTCGTGAACTTTTCTCCTAATAGCACATTTTGTAAATTCGTCCAATTTATCTACTGCCGCTACTCTAGATTTTTTATTTTTTGGTGAACTCAAGCCTAACGTTTTGTTTTTCAAATATACATTAATAACACTATAAACACTCCGCTTGCTAACACCGGTCATTTTAGCAACTTTTTCCATGGCCTTGTCCTTTTTTATGGTAGGATTCTCTGTACTTAAATGTTTAAAATTATTCACTATACACAATCTCTTAGCACTATGTATAACTTTGCCGCGTTTGTTCCTTGCTATTGGGGAAAGAGTCTCCATATTGTACAGTTTTAGTCCAAGCTATTAATAATAACTAAACAGTAAAAACAGACCCAAATGACACGTTATTCAACGGTGAAAACAAGGAAGGAAGTGAACTCAGTAGATTACGCACAGTACCTACAGAACGTGACGAACAGGAAATATGAGTTGACGGACTGCTGTGAAACGGGCGTTGGAATGTTACCGATAACAATAGAATCCGACCCTCGTCAATGCCATTCGCTTGAAATATTTTCTGCAAACACTCGGTGAACAGAGTATAGTTATAATGGATTCATTTTAGTATATGTGGTGTTTTTACTTCCATATTCCTTAAGGAATGGAAGTATGGTGATGGCAAAAAAAATCGTGTTCAAGATTATTGCAGATTCTGATTCTACTACACTCAAAACATAAAAAAAAGTCGTTTTCCGAAAAGCGTCTGTGTGTGTCTGTCTGTCTGTAGATTTTTTTTCTATGGCTAACGATAACTGCCGCAAATTCAAACAGAATCAAATAAGTTTTTGCATACAGCCCTGATTTGCAGAGTACTCGCGACCTATTGTTTTTGGTGAAGATCGGTTGAGGGAAAGGGGTAGTTTACCTGTAACGTTTTATGTTTTAACAAGGGTATTTCCTATGGCAAACGATAACAGCCGCAAATTCAAACAGAATCAAAAGATTATTTGCATACAGCCCTAAATTGTAGAGTTCTCAAGACCTATTGTTTTTGGTGAAGATCGGTTGAGGGAAAGGGGTAGTTTACCAACAACGTTTTTTTAACAAGGGTATTTTTTATGGCAAACGATAACAGCCGCAAATTCAAACAGAATCAAATAATGTTTTGCATACAGCCCTGATTTGTAGAGTACTCAAGACCTATTGTTTTTGGTGAAGATCGGTTAAGGGGAAGGGGTAGTTTACCTGCAACGGTTTTTTTTAGCAAGGGTAATTTTGTTTGTTTGGCAAACGATAACAGCCGCAAATTCAAACAGAATCAAAAGATTATTTGCATACAGCCCTAAATTGTAGAGTTCTCAAGACCTATTGTTTTTGGTGAAGATCGGTTGAGGGAAAGGGGTAGTTTACCAACAACGTTTTTTTAACAAGGGTATTTTCTATGGCAAACGATAACAGCCGCAAATTCAAACAGAATCAAATAATGTTTTGCATACAGCCCTGATTTGTAGAGTACTCAAGACCTATTGTTTTTGGTGAAGATCGCTTAAGGGGAAGGGGTAGTTTACCTGCAACATTTTTTTATCAAGCGTATTTTCTATGGCAAAAAATAACAGCCGCAAATTCAAACAGAATCAAATAATGTTTTGCATACGTCCCTGAATTGTAGAGGTCTCAATGACTTTCGATTTTGGTGAAGATCGGTTAAGGGGAAGGGGTAGTTTACCTGCAACCTTTTACGTTTTAACAAGAGTAAAGTACTTGAAAATTTATTTAAACTTTTTGAAACAATGGTAATTGTTAAAAATAAAATAATTTTGTTGCCAGGCAATAAAATTATAATTTTTTCATTTTAATGTAATATAATATTTTTCATTTAATACAGCAATAAAAAGGCAGGTAAGACACAGCCTGGCTGTTTGGCTGAAAATGATTTTAAATATAAATCTTAGAATATGGAAGTCATGTATGGTTCTCCATACCGATTTTTTTTTAAATTTTCCTAATGTCTAAAGCATTAGTGTCTATTTTACTTCCATATTCCTTAAAGAATGGAAGTATGGTGATGGCAAAAAAAATCGTGTTCGAAATTATTGCAGATTCTGATTGTACTACACTCAAAACATGAAAAAAAGTCGTTTTTCGAAAAGTGTCTGTGTGTGTGTCTGTGTGTTTGTGTGTCTGTAGATTTTTTTTTTGGCAAACGATAACAGCCGCAAATTCAAACAGAATCAAATAATTTTTTGCATACAGCCCTGATTTGTAGAGTACTCACGACCTATTGTTTTTGGTGAAGATCGGTTGAGGGAAAGGGATAGTTTACCGGCAATGGTTTTTTTTTATCAAGGGAAATTTTTTTTTTTTGGCAAACGATAACAGCCGCAAATTCAAACAGAATCAAATAATGTTTCGCATACAGCCCCTGAATTGTAGAGTTCTCAAGACCTATTGTTTTTGGTGAAGATCGGTTAAGGGAAAGGGGTAGTTTACCTGTAACATTTTATGTTTTAACAAGGGTATTTCCTATGGCAAACGATAACAGCCGCAAATTCAAACAGAATCAAAAGATTATTGCATACAGCCCTAAATTGTAGAGTTCTCAAGACCTATTGTTTTTGGTGAAGATCGGTTAAGGGAAAGGGGTAGTTTACCTACAACGTTTTTTTAACAAGGGTATTTTCTATGGCAAACGATAACAGCCGAAAATTCAAACAGAATCACATAATTTTCTGCATACAGCCCTGATTTGTAGAGTACTCAAGATCTATTGTTTTTGGTGAAGATCGGTTGCGAGGAAGGGGTAGTTTACCTACAACGTTTTTTATCAAGCGTATTTTCTATGGCAAACGATAACAGCCGCAAATTCAAACAGAATCAAATAATCTTTTGCATACGTCAGTGAATTGTAGAGGACTCAAGGCCTTTAGATTTTGGTGAAGATCGGTTAAGGGGAAGGGGTAGTTTACCTGCAACCTTTTACGTTTTAACAAGAGTAAAGTACTTGAAAATTTATTTAAACTTTTTCAAACAATGGTAATTGTAAAAAATAAAATAATTTTGTTGCCAGGCAATAAAATTATAATTTTTTCATTTGAATGTATATTATGTTTGAGTTAATATCTTTATATATACAGTGGAACTTGGTTATTACGGCCTCGGCTGTTACGTCAACTCGGGTGTAGCGTTATTTTGTCATAAGTCCGGTCAAACTGATATCTTTAACATTATAAAAATTCCCGGTTTTAACATCACTAAATATTGTACTACTCTGTTATAGCGTCAAATATTTCTCAGATATTTTACTCTAAATTTCATATAAACGTATATATGTGCGCGCGCGCGCTAGCCCATGGCTACAGACATACATTGTATGCAAGCGATAAGCACTGTAACAGGACTGCCGGCGCCAGCCATTTTACGTGCTCCAACGGATGGCTAGATCGATTTAAGGCCCGACACTCGATTTCCTTTGCAAAAATTTGTGGTGAGGCAAAATGCGTAGATCTGAACGTTACAGGCGATTGGGTGCGTAACACTTGGCCAGAAATTAGACGATCATATAAAGATGAAGACATCTTTAATGGACATGAAGCCGGAATTTTTTATAAATTAACTCCAGATAAGACTTTCAAATTTAAAAATGAAAGGTGCGTTGGTGGGAAGCTCTCTAAACAGAGAGTTACAGTTTTTGTTTGTGCGAACATGACGGGAACCGAAAAAAGGAAACTTTTAGTTATCGGGAAAAGTTTGCATCCTAGGTGTTTTAAAAACATCAAAAAACTTCCTGTAAGTTACACTGCCAACATAAAAGCGTGGACGACTTCTAGTATTTTTGAAGATGACTTCTGTACGTGTGTATGTCACTGAACTCCTCCATGTATAAAATAATATATCGTTCGTGGCAGGTAAGCGTATCTCAGTTATGTAATGTTTACGTTTCCATTTTATTATTATGCCTACAGCAATAAAAAGGCAGGTAAGACACACACACACACACACAATTCACGTTATTTCTGGCCTCACTCATGTTTATTTTCTTACATTTGCACGCTTTTTAAATGGAAAGTGCCGAAACCCACACCAACATAACGCGTGCAAGCCGAAAAAATGGACATCAATTTGCTTCCTGTGGATCGCTGGGCAATGTAACTGCACGTGTTTACAGAGGAACGATTCATAGACAGACTTTTCGTCTTTAGGGAATGAACTCTCTGCAAGATGCTGAGGGTCCATGAGTGACTTCGGAGCGCTCCTTCTTTTTCGCGTGTTTGTTCTGTGAAACATACACTGTAGATTCGCAGCTTTACTCTAAGCAACGCTCAATAGGAAATGTTGAAAATTTTTGTCCACAGTGTACCCTCATTCACACTAAACCTGCTATGATGTTTTAATTACGGACATCATAATATTAACACTTTGGAAACTTGAGCACTACTTAATGGAGATCAATCATTAACTTATACAAGCCATTAATTTTATGCATATATTTTATATATATGTGTACAACGTTATCGGCAACAAAGAAGTAGTTTTTGTTAAAATCCCTTCCCGGGATATTTGGCCGTAGTCCAATGTTTTCTACAAAACCAGACGTTTCGGCAATGCCGTCGACTTCCATCATCAGTGAAAATCGAGTGCGATAACGTGAGGTGGTATACGTTAGTGACCACAGTACTGTGGTTAAGGCTGAAGCAGTAAGTAGAAAGAAGTAGTTTCTATGGTAATATTTCATTTCGAAAATGATTTTAAATATAAATCTTAGAATATGGAAGTCATGTATGGTTCTCCATACCGATATTTTACTTCCATATTCCTTAAGGAATGGAAGTATGGTGATGGCAAAAAAAATCGTGTTCGAGATTATTGCAGATTCTGATTGTACTACACTCAAAACATGAAAAAAGTCGTTTTCCGAAAAGTGTCTGTGTGTGTGTCTGTGTGTCTGTGTGTCTGTCTGTCTGTGTATCTGTGTGTAGATTTTTTTTTTTTTTTTGGCAAACGATAACAGCCGCAAATTCAAACAGAATCAAATAATGTTTCGCATACAGCCCTGAATTGTAGAGTTCTCAAGACCTATTGTTTTTGGTGAAGGTCGGTTAAGGGAAAGGGGTAGTTTACCAGTAACGTTTTATGTTTTAACAAGGGTATTTCCTATGGCAAACGATAACAGCCGCAAATTCAAACAGAATCAAAAGATTATTTGCATACGTCTCTGAATTGTAGAGGTCTCAAGGACTTTCGATTTTGGTGAAGATCGGTTAAGGGGAAGGGGTAGTTTACCTGCAACCTTTTACGTTTTAACAAGAGTAAAGTACTTGAAAATTTATTTAAACTTTTTGAAACAATGGTAATTGTTAAAAATAAAATAATTTTGTTGCCAGGCAATAAAATTAAAAATTTTTCATTTTAATGTAATATAATATTTTTCATTTAATACGGCAATAAAAAGGCAGGTAAGACACAAACACACACACACACACACACACACACAATTCACGTTATTTCTGGCCTCACTCATGTTTATTTTCTTACGTTTGCACGCTTTTTAAATGGAAAGTGCCGAAACCCACACCAACATAACGCGTGCAAGCCGAAAAAATGGACATCAATTTGCTTACTGGCGAAGCTAGTAGTTAATGAATGGGTAGGCAAAAATCTTATCTTAAATTTTTTTAAGGAATCACTAAAAGGACGGTGGTTCAAATCGGACGCTGAGGTAGAGTTTGCTGTAACCGAATGGTTCCACAAACAGCCGTCAGAATTTTACTAGCAGGGAATCTACAGGTTAGCGCAACAGTGGAACTCATGTCTTAATGTTATTGGAGACTTCTTTTAAAATCGTTGAATAAAAAATGCTTTACAGCTCTATACGTGTTTCTATTGAACAATCCTTGTATTAGTCATACACAATAATACAACTGATTGAACTTTAAATTTTTAAACTTGATTAGTTTCTATATATATGTTTAATGTTACAAATAATTCAAATAACAATCTTGATCATCTGTTAGTTCAGCGAAATAACAGTGACACTTTTAATAACCGCATAAAATAAACACTTGGAAACAACACAGACGCTTTAACTTAACTGTTTGGACCACAGAAGTGAGGTATGCCTCAACGCTCTATGTGTACAGCGCGGGACAATCCCCCCTCCCTATACTTCCCTATCACACCACTACATTGCTTACATACGATGTATGCAAAACACGCTGAGGCAAGTTCAGGTTGCCTCATTCGCTTTAAACGAACTATGCCGAATCTCACCTGTCACCATCTAGCGGTCGCTCAATAAAGCACGTTTCGGTTTAATAAATTTGTCAGTCGCAGTAACAATGTATAATCTTTACGTTATGTAGTTCATACGTATTTATAATTTTTATTCTACAGAATTTTTTAGGGTAGGCATTGCCTCAATTGCCTGCATGTAACTTCGCCACTGATATATATGTGTACAACGTTATCGGCAACAAAGAAGTAGTTTTTGTTAAAATTCCTTCCCGGGATATTTGGCCGTAGTCCAATGTTTTCTACAAAACCAGACATTTCGGCAATGCCATCGACTTCCATCATCAGTGAAAATCGAGTGCGATAACGTGAGGTGGTATACGTTAGTGACCACAGTACTGTGGTTAAGGCTGAAGCAGTAAGTAGAAAGAAGTAGTTTCTATGGTAATATTTCATTTCGAAAATGATTTTAAATATAAATCTTAGAATATGGAAGTCATGTATAGTTCTCCATACCGATTTTTACAGTTAATTTCACGAGTAAAGAATGAACATGATCATGGTCAAGTTAAATTCAGATTACATAATTTTCAATATTATATAAAAATCATATATTATAACGAGAAAAGGTGTATGGTGTGTTTTTAAAAATAATAATAACATTTCTTATATCATATCGATTTTGTAAAAATCATTCAAAATTTTATTAACTAAATTTTCAAAAATTGCGAATTAAAATTTCGTCATTATTAACATAATATTTTTCTTTTGTGTGTGCTCAGCATACACACAATTATTGTCACTATACAAATAACATTACACAATATTCCTAAATATAATACACAAGATATAAATTGACATGTATGAATAGAACTTTTTATAATATACAATGAGCTCTCGACTTGCTCAGATTGTATTTCTTTTTAAATTGCATATTTTTTTATATTATTACTACTTTGCTTTGTGTGCCTACATATGAATATCGTATTCATGAAATGTCAATCAAATTTAGAATTACTTAAACATTTATGCTACGTTATAATTTCAAAAATAATAATAAGTTCATAAATGTTAAATATCATTATAAATTACTACAGTTTAACCAATTAGATTTTACACTTATTATTTACACTATTAAAGTTTGTTTATCATTGTCGCTTTACTCTTTTCTTTTTAATGTCTTTTGTGACTCGTTGGTTGACGAGTAAAAATGGTTTCATGTCACCTCATTGCTGTGCGGTGATACTCAGTGATTCCTCGTCATGATCCTGAGTCCTGTGTCCTGTGTCGATCGTCCGTTGTCGTCTGATCCTTCTGGAGTCCATTGTCCGGTCCTCCTGGTCCACTCAGCATTCAGATGACTCATATGGTGCTATCTCCACACTGCTGGAGTATCGACGTTGAATGCTCCACAGTCGGGCATAGCCTTCGGCTGCAGATATGTTCCAGTGAATGAGGGTCGACGCTGGCGATCCTCGCTTATTTATACTGTCGGGCGCAAAAATCATGTTTCAACCATTCTGTGCACGATTTATATTGTTATAGTTTGTCAAGCGTCCCTTTACAGATTCGTTTATTTTTCGTACTGATTTTACTTTTATTAGCAACATGCGAAGTCTTTTGTTTATTACTCGATGTTCATACGATCGGTAATTTTTTTATGTATAATTGTATATTAACAGTTTTTCTATACTGTAATTATTTTTGGTTCTATTCACTTTTATTTACCCTGCATTAACATGTATTATTTGTTTCGCACTAGATTTTGCACATGTGCGCGTCTTTATATTATTAATAACGTGGTGTAATTTGTTTTGTCATATCTTACGCGCACTTACCAAAATTTAAATAAATTACTTATTTAATTCACATTTATTCAGGGGTGACGCTACGCCGGTTTCTACTGGTTCACACACACACATATCACTTACACTGTACACAGTCTTAGCTTGTGTGTGGCGTAATATGCCAGTATCGCCCTGCACATTCGGTGTTCCCCTTCGCTGGTTACTTACAGCTTTCAATACGCATTTTTTTTAAATATTGACAATATTAATTATTTATTCTAATTTAGCAGTTTTTTTAACTACCTGCGACAATGCACAGTAACGTACGCAGACCTACTGTTCCAATATATATATATATATATTTATATAATTATATACACGTACATACATTGATTGGTTTAGTGCTGCCTAGTGCAAATTCCTTAAAATATGCTCTGCCCGCTGTACAGAGTTTCGTCTTGTATCAGCATCTTATGTTTGTACGGCGGCTAACTATGTTAATCTCCTTGTTAGGAGAAGGTTGCAGCCCGTTCGTTGACGATGGGGAGCGAGGACTTTTCCTGCCTTTCCTTTGCGGTTTGCGGCGATGGTGGCAAGTTAGGGGCTAAAAAGTGTCTTCGGAGCTGGCACGATCTATCGAAGTCCGAGGTACAGCGATGGCGTTACGTCATTCTCTACAATAATGTATGTGTCTCGGGGGGACTAGCTCTGCCTGTCCGTCTCTATACACGTCGTAACTCGGGTTCATCCCCGATGTATTGAGTTGGACTCGAGGTTGGTATGTGGTTTCGGTAGTGGGGCTTCGCCTCCGTCCGCCTCGATCGGTGGAGTTGGAACTATCTCTGCTGTTAAATTCTTGGTAGTAGATTCTTCCGGTACCCGCTGAAGGATAGAGCTGCACGTCTCTTACCCAAGGGTACTGACCACAACATCGTCAACCTCCTGGTCAGCGTTTAGAACAATCGACCTCCCGCTCAATGGAGAGCCGGGGATGGTATAAGCTACTAGCTTCGAACATCTCAGTTATCCTTTGAGCTGTTGTCCGTCTCTATATCTGTCCGTTTATCTACATAACTGTACAAATGCCTATCTCTATCTGTGAGTCTATAGAAAAAAGTTAGTCATCTATGTCTCTAAAATCCCATAGACAATATGATAGCGTGATCTATGGGCGTTTACAATTATTTGTTACCTGTCAATGTACAGCTTCATTGAAGAAGAATCTAGTCTATAATACTTTAACGGTTGGTGCGCTCTTTGATTTTTTCCCTTCTGCTCATCTTTGTCGGACAGAATCTTCCTTTATCTCCTAGAAGCTCTAATCCCTCGTCAACAGTAAATTCACGAAGAAATAAACGGTTTTATTTTGCTTGTTCTACTTTTTTATGTAGCGTAAACACGCGTATTGCTTCTTAACAGAACCACTGTGTAATCTGCAATGTATTCACAAGAAACTTAAAAAAAGTTCTTCACATAATTATTAAAATCTTTATCAAAATCATTGAGCATCACAAAGCAGTATGAGGAGAGTAGGCCTACCAATGAGTTTGTCAGTACTCATTCGTGTTCTCAGTTAAAATGTGTTTATGTTCGATGCTGCTTGTATTAATCCAGCTTTTATAATCAGTGAAGACCGATTAACCTTACGTAATGAATTTTTAAAACGTGAGTACAAAAATATTCACAAATGTATGAATTTTGATTACGTGTTGTTGTTTTCCGTTCTCAATTAACAACAAATTACCAGACAACTGTCAACCGACGTAGTTAAGTAATTCCAAACTCTAACGGTAAATTGCAAAAACCTCGCACGTACCTCGCCTTTTACTTTCTCATTATCAGTCTTCTCGAACTAATGGTACAAATTCACGTCAATCGCGCGAAAATAAAAAGCTGCCAAAATTTTTAAGCTTTCAAAGCAGCGGCTTTGTTGACAAGTCAGTGACAGACCACAAAACAAACATTTGTCGTTTTTATATTTTGCGGACAAACAGAATTCCGTAGTGTCGCGTTTTTAAATAAGAAATAATTTAAATATACTTACGTATTTAAAACTAATAATATTTGTGACAGGCAGAAATGAGAGGACGAAAGCCGGATGGAAGAGTGGGGAGGAGGAGGAGGTTTACAACCAGTTCAAAACAAACAGAACAGTCAGTCAGTCAGTTGTCTGTAAGTAGTGTTGGGGAACAGGTAGTGTCTGCCGCGAGATCGCCCAGTCAGGTCATGTGCTCACACATCGGACAGTTGCTCCGTACCACCGACGAACAGGTCACCCCCATCGACGCTCAAGTCGTAGGTGAGTTCCGTTCTATACGCACCTGCAGTTGTTCCTAATGCGACAAGTGTATTATTATAGCGTTTTCTGTCAGTAAATCGATTTCCTGTTAAAGAATTATGTTTATATGTGTATGCTCTGTTAACGTTTAGAACTTAATTCGTGGTGGATAGCAACTTATAAGTACAGTCGATTACAATTATTCGATTAATCGGGTTGGCGTTTATTTAAAACAATGTGTTCAGAGAACTGAACCTAATCAAAAAAATATATTTCTTTCACTTAATTAGAACAACATGCCATGGGACAGGTGACTGAATTAATACTCTGTTTTCTTCTCCTCCCTCTGGATTTTGTAGTTGAATTATTAGCAAGTTTGGTTCTTGTTACTGACGATCAAGGTGAGTTAATACCTATATACGTCTGTGGGTTCTTGTGTAAATAACCGGTGCCAGGTAATTAGGCTAAATTTACGATGCTTTTATTTATATAAATTACAAAGAAATTATGGTGTTGTTTTATTTATGAAGCTTTTACTTATTAAACAGACAAATAAATATAGTTTTATTTGTATTTATAATCATACAGTAGATACAAAATATGAATTTCATAACATACTTATGACCATAAACATGTAGTACAGTAGTTATTTAACAGGCGCCACAGGTCTGTTTTTGTTTTGGCTATATTATGGTACAAATAGTTAGCTAATGCAACAGTACTACCATTTGATGGATGCGTTTGTACTTATACGTTTGGATACCGGTACTTTCCCAATAACCGTACCTACAGTACACATTCGATATATCGATTACGCGATAGTCGGTATCGACATGTAATGAATATCGCATATAAGTTTATTAAAATACGCCTAATATAGAAAGCGTGTTACTTTATTGGTTTATGCTATAGAATTGTTTGTTTTCGGTTGTAGTCGTTTTTCATTGTAAATATGTTTTATGCCAAACGTTTCCCTAGCAATATTATAGGTTAAACCCTGTGGCAGCGAAAGTTGGCGTCGTTAGGTTAACAGATGATCTGAAAGGACTCAGGGAAAACCGGTACACCTTTAAAATAAAACTCGCTTTTGTGTAATCGCCAAATAGAAATCCAAATCTATTTGCGGTTGTCACTTTTCCCTGGTTCTGTACTAAATTTACAGTGTTTTTAGAATGCAATAGTATAGTGCAGTAGTTCCCAAAGTGGTGTCCGCACACACTTTAAAGAAAAATTAAAATATATCGTAATTTTCTCCTGTTTTTACGCTCTACAATCTAAATTTTAGAATCTTAAAATAATTAGTAGAAAATTCCAGTATTTTGGGGGGCGTTCAAACTACATTGTAATTGTAAAAGTAATTTCAAACTAATGGCTTTAATAATGTCTTTAAATCGTGTCGTGTAGCAGGCCTGTTTGTCAGCCGAGCTGACTAGATCTCTCTCTTACAGTACAAAAAGAAGACTCATTGACAGAACTTTCAACTGACAGTTTTTTGACATTATTAACTGAACTTTTATATTCATCTGAACTTTCAATTTGACATTAAAATTAAAGTTTTCGCAATTACAGCTAGCTGACGTCGGTTGGATGTAATGACTGACTATCCTGAACTCGCAAAAAAAAAAAATTTGAAGCGTTTAACTGTGTTTCCCTCTACTTATCTGTGTGAAACCGCATTCTCCCTGCTCACGTACTTGAAGTTTAAGTTAAGATATAAACTTGATTTTGAGAGTGACTTAATATTGAAATTATCATACATTAAACCCAATAATGCAGAGGTAATTGTTCAAAAGCAGCTTCATTGTTCACATTAAACTATGTTTGATACCATTAATATTATAATTTTGCAAATTAAGAAAATTTTGATTTTAATTAAAATATAAGAGTTTCTATCGTATTTACTGTTGTTTTATTTCAGAACTCAGACGGGGTCCGAGAATTTTTAAATTATTTTGGGGGGTGGACTGAAAAGTTTGGGAACCACTGGTATAGTGTTTATACAATCCGTAAAGTTTGGGAACCACTGGTATAGTGTTTATACAATCCGTAAAGTTTGGGAACCACTGGTATAGTGTTTATACAATCCGTAAAGTTTGGGAACCACTGGTATAGTGTTTATACAATCCGTAAAGTTTGGGAACCACTGGTATAGTGTTTATACAATCCGTAAAAATGTGTACTCGTATTCTGTTTTGATCGCAACACGTTTGCAAAAGTTTGGGAACCACTGGTATAGTGTTTATACAATCCGTAAAAATGTGTACTCGTATTCTGTTTTGATCGCAACACGTTTGCAAAAGTTTGGGAACCACTGGTATAGTGTTTATACAATCCGTAAAAATGTGTACTCGTATTCTGTTTTGATCGCAACACGTTTGCAAAAGTTTGGGAACCACTGGTATAGTGTTTATACAATCCGTAAAAATGTGTACTCGTATTCTGTTTTGATCGCAACACGTTTGCAAAAGTTTGGGAACCACTGGTATAGTGTTTATACAATCCGTAAAAATGTGTACTCGTATTCTGTTTTGATCGCAACACGTTTGCAAAAGTTTGGGAACCACTGGTATAGTGTTTATACAATCCGTAAAAATGTGTACTCGTATTCTGTTTTGATCGCAACACGTTTGCAAAAACGTAATGTTTTCGCTCGCAAGGTTAGGTTCTTTAGGTAAAGCTTAAATATAATCCAATAGTAATAAAATACATTGATTATGAACAACATTTTCAATTTAGGTTCAGCACGATTAGGTTAGGTTTAGGAAGAAGAAGGGGAAAATCTTGAATGCCACAACGGCGCTTATAGTAGTTCAGTTTGTTTTTAGTCGTTGTTACACGTGCTGAGAATGTCACAAGTGTCAGTTTGTTACAATCGTTATTAAACGATTATCTTACTTAAACTACGACCGTATCAAACGTTATATAATGTCAACCATGAGTTTTGTTTACTTTCAAGAATAAGCTAAAAACTCGAAACATGCTTATCTACCTTCATGCATTAACACACTAGATATTTTCGTATTACAATCAGCAATTATCTTATCTTTAAAACGGGTACACTTCTTCTTCTTCTTCACTGCGTAGTGTATCGATACTAAAGCTTACTCGAAACATCGAAAATGTAGTGTACGGTACTGTTATTGAGAAAGTACCCACGTTTGTGTTTTATTTGGGTTTTCCATTATCAATATTTGTGATATTCCTACTAACGAAACAGACGAGATTACTTTGTTGCAAGACCAAGGATTTCAGCGAGAACCCTTTTCTCCTATCTAAGACAGACAGAGGCACCTTTAGCAAGTGAAGTGTTTAGAATGAGTAATTTAATTTGTTGCAGCTCCCAGTATTCTATATTTATTCGCTTTCCAAATAGTCGAGCGTTTCGTACAAACGTATTTCACCTGAAGTTATGAGAACCTTATTGACTCGTTACTGATATAGTTACAAACGGATTTTTGTTATCTAACGTTTAATGTATAAGAGTAACCTTGTCTGCGTAACGTAGAGAACAGTAACCTTTATTGAAGTAACCTCTATTTAATAGGAGAAAAAGGTTCTCCCAGGCTACTTTATTTGTTATATGTCCAGAAAAAAATTTTGTTTTGTTACGAAAGGTCACTTTTATTTTGTTACATTATTAAATTTTCATAACAGCAGCGTCGTGTAAGCATTTTTGACTACAGGTGAAAAACTTTCCTAGGGAAAAATTGATCCCCCATATAGAAAGTTTATGTTTTAAAACAAATTAAATTTGTTAGGTATGTACGTTTTTATTATTTTTTAAACTTTTCCTTTCAGTTTTCAGATTAAATTTATTTAAAAAATATCAAAATATTTATAATTACAAAACTAATACTACTGCCAGCATTTGGTAGGACTTAACTTGTTTCGAGTAGTGTACAAAAGGCTCGACAGACAACACATCCCTTCAGAACACGTCAGAAATGCGGATGCAAATTCGCGGTCGTTCCCCATCAGGCAAGTCACGGCCTGACATTAGGCTCTTCAATTTAGGATACAAAATGGTCTACTATCAATTTGGAAAATTTAATTTTTGCTTCGCTTTTCTTTTAATCCTCAGAACCGTAAGATGGGGAGAGCCCCGAAGAATAAATTTTGTCAAAACTAGGGTGTTTGGTTTTTTTTTTTAATTTGTCACCACTTTTATTCGCGATTTTTATTTTTGAAATTCATCAATGCATTAATACGTAAACTTACGAAATAAACTTTTCCCGATTTAAAGGAAGTTTCCGCTGCTTGTAGAATCACCAACGCCACGTTAGATCACGCAGCTCACACTGTGTTGTGTAACCATCGTTTTAAACATGGTTTTGCTGTGTATGTTGTTTGTGGAATAAAGCATATAATGTGTGTTTTTTGAAAGTGTACAATTTTATTATTACTGTGGTGAGTGAAATTAACATCAGGCAGTTGTGAAGTTGAAGTGACTGTTTTTTTTTTTTTTTTTTTTTTTTTTTTTCGCTCTGGGCTTTGCGGTTGTGCGTCGCAGAGACGAACCGCACGGGAACTGAGTTCCGAGCTACCTTCTGGAGCTCCTGCCTCGTGGCCCTGCCCAAGTAGGCCGCGTGCTCTATAGCAGGCCGGTTCTCGGCTGTTGTGCTAACCTACGCTAGCGCAGTATGCACCGAGGGCGTTTCCACGAATCACCTGGGCGTATACGGTACCTTCCCAGCCCAGTCACTAGAGGATTGCCTGGGAACCTCGCCGCACGTGCATAAAATTTGCGTGCAAGCCGCCTGAAAGTGTCGTCTAAGGAGCGGACGCCAAGTCCTCTCCTTAGAAGGCGAGATGAGAAGCGACGGGGGACTTTGGCCGCTAGCCGAAGCCCCCTGTCGAGGACGCTCTGCAACTTCTTTTTATGCATTGCGGCGAGGTAACCCCAGACCGGGCAGGCGTAGGTAATGACCGGCAGCAGATACGCGCCGACGATCATCCTACCCAATTTCCTGGTCATGGCTGAGCTGATCAGGAGTGGAAACAGTGCGCACAGGCGAGTGGATGCTCGCTTTAGAACTGTCTGTGCGTGGGTACGCCAGGTGAGCCGACGGTCGAGGTGTAAGCCGAGGTACTTGACCTCGTTGGACCAAGTGACTGTTATGAGGATTTACGTTTGTTTTTAAACAAGAAGCCTTGAGTAAAACACGAAGCAGGTAGTCTTGAATCTTGTAGGTCGTAAAGGTATAGGCCTAAACATAATGAGGCTACGGTACTTGGCCCGCCTGAGGTAGACCGCGAGTATCGTTATGATCCCGATACCCATTTCCCTGAAGCCATCTTCCGATATTGCTCTTACCAGGCAGGGACATGTAACTACCTTTCAGATAGTCAGTCTGGTTATCCAGCTGGTAGACGCCACTAACAGGCGTTAGTCCACATCCGCTGTGAAATGTTGGACGTGAGCAAAGACTTCAACACTGTCTGGAACGAAGACCTGCTCAAAAACGGACTTATATAACATTACCTCTGTAATAACCTCATAAGATCGTATTTAACCGATCGAATCTTCAGGGTGAGTGTACAAATCACTTTCCTTTGAGGGAATATCCACCCAGTGGACCGATTGCGGTGCTTCTCAAATTGAACGACCACGTGACGGAATCAACGTCAGAGCCAACCTTTTTGTCCATACTTTCGTTAGACAGCCACCTGGCTGTTCGCACGAACATATCATTATAGGTGATGTTGTTTACAGGCTTCGTGGCCTCTTCTGTCGGCCGCCAATATGCGTAGACTGGCAGCATATTGCTGCCAAAACCGTACGCACCGTAATCCCTGACCTTTATTTCCGCAGGAATAAACATTCTGTCGATTAAAGAATTCGCGATTATCAACATTTTTCTGAATAATCTTAGAGAAAGCCAAGACATACTGCAGTCTTACCAATGGATAAGAATAAAATTAAATTGAAGAATAAGAGCTATATTGAACTACCGAATTATCTGTTTACAAATTTGTAACTCTTCATAGTTTCTTTCAGTTGATTGCACCTGTAACAGAACCATAATTAATTTCGTTTTTAAGTTACACTTACACGTATTTATGTCCCTTGCATACTTCGTAGATCATAGCTGCGTTATCAAAGATAACAGAACAATTACAACCTAATGTGTGTGTGTGTGTGTGTGTGTGCGTGTGCGTGTATCATTATTTTAAAACACTATTTTAAGAATACTATTTTTTATTATTTTTGCAGAGGGCTTTCAGGGACTGGAACCACTCCGTTCATCAGTCCCTGGCAAGGTCTGTCTACTTTCCTTGATCTCTGGTTCAATTTGTGTGTGTTGTGTGTGTGTGTGTGTGTGTGTGTGTGTGTGTGTGTGTGTGTGTGTGTGTGTGTGTGTGTGTGTGTGTGTGTGTGAGAGAGAGAGAGAGAGAGAGAGAGAGAGAGAGAGAGAGAGAGAGAGAGAGAGAGGGAGAGAGAGAGAGAGAGAGGGGAGCCGATAAATTATTAATTTATTATTGCATCAAATATAATGTTGCGTTTGGTGTTTATTTGTCTTTTCGGGTATTAGACTTTTGTTTTATGATTTTTGCATTTAAAAGATTTTCTAAAATATCCATTTTTTATCTCTTCCGGTTAATTTAATGAGTTTGACGAATTTAAATAAAATATATTTAAACTTTAACAGACAATGGTAACTGTTAAAAATAAAATTATTTCGTTAACTGGCAATGAAAATATAACTTTTTTCATTTGAATTATGTAACTGACT
Organism: Magicicada septendecula; assembly: GCA_034769895.1. Taxonomy (NCBI): domain Eukaryota; kingdom Metazoa; phylum Arthropoda; class Insecta; order Hemiptera; family Cicadidae; genus Magicicada; species Magicicada septendecula. The sequence continues at coordinate 137,803,706 of CM068370.1, forward strand.
CGTGAAGATGTACTGTTCCTGGCAGATGTATCGTCTGCATTAGGCTATGTAATGTTTACGTTCCCAAAGTTTTATTATTATGATTACCGTTATCAAGGTGTAGGCAGGATACACACACACACACACACACAAAATCCACGTTATTTCTGGTCCCACGTTTTGCTCTGTGAAACGTTCACTGTACTTAATATTCGCAACTCTAATGTTTTGATTACAGCGATCATAATATTAGAACTTTGCCAATTTAAGCACTGCTTAATGGAGATTAAACGTAATTTTTAACCAGCCCGTATACGATATTCGAGGCGTATGTCGTAAGACTATAAATAATTGTATGCAATATATATTTTAATAAATGAATATAATCTGTGTATTTATTTCTGTTGTGATAGAACAATAACAAACTAATGTGTTTGTGTGTGAGGCGCACGCGCCTGCATGTACATAATATAAAATAGAAAATACATAAATTGGTTTCTCTAGATATGTAAGTATCTAGGGGAAATAATTCAAGAGAATGGTTTAGAAAAATCTGCTAGAGAAGAAAGGATTCATAAAATGGAAAGAGCATATGGTATAACTACAATAAAAAGTACTACTATAGTATATTTACAATAAAAAGTCCATATCTAAAAATGCGAAAATAAGCGCCATTACAGTACAGTAGTGAAGTACAGTATTCCTATATGCAAGTGAATGTCTAGCATTGAATTATAATTTAGACAAACTAGAAATATTGAAAGACGAACTATTAGGAAAATATTAGGCTCATGAAAACTTCAGAAGGTTGGAAATTAAGAAGTAATGATGAAATATATCAAAATATAGAAAATGTAACAGAAACAATGAGAAAAAGAAGACTATTATTTTTTGGACATAGTTTCTATTTACATAGAATGGACGACAATAGGTTAACAACGCAGATCTTCAAATGTATGTGGGGGAAGAAGACAACATCAAGTTGGCTTAATGAAGTCCAAAAGGATTTAGAAAAAATAATATAAACGCAGAAGAAGTAAATGAAAGAGAAGTTTTTCGGCCAAAAGTGTTAAAAATGAAAGGATTCCAGGGTAGGAGAGAGAAAAACGCAGGTTCAAAGTAACCTGAAGACAGGAAGAAGAGACACAGTGAAAAGATGAAAGAATATTGGAGAAAAAGAAAAGAACAAAGAATAAAGAATTGAAATTGGCATGTGGTCCTTAGATGCCCGATACAACAAAAAAATTGGTTTCTCGTTTGGAAAATATTTTACCCCCCTGCATAACCAGTGCTGCCTGCGGGCCTGGTTATCGTCGCTTCCCGTACTGTCCGTTTGTGTTTCCCATATAATATTCTCTCTTAACTGGTAGATTTGTCAATAATACATTTGTCCGTCTGACGCACATTCACGTACTGAGGAAAGTCCAAATTCAAACATTGTAACCAATATCTGATCCACTTTCACCACAGTGTAGCGGAATTCTATGTCAGGAAATTTTGCAATTTCCAAATGTTGAGAAATCTGCAGAACCCTTACTCAATTCGGTCATGTATACCCTCGGGCTACACTTACCGATCGACCAAACGTGCACGCTTGTATATATTCGTACCAAGCTTGCCAATGGGCTGCACTATTTACATTTAATGCGACTATCAGAGGTTACTTTAGAGGATAATTCGAAACGGTGTTCAGTGATCCAGGAATACGTTTTTTGTTCAAAATTATCTAGAGGCCTCAATTCGACTTAACAGATTCGTAAAATCGTTTTTTCAGTCTTTTTTAAAACTGAATATGCGCGCGCGCATACACACGCACACACACATTTGTACGTATAAAGATTCTAAAAAATGTATCTGAACAAAGCATTCTTAAAATCGTAGAAGCAAAACAGATGTGACAGGATCGCAACGGAAGAATTAGAAAGCAGAATCATGAAATAAAAAATAAGAACATGATCAACTCAGGTGCTCTAAAAATGTTCATTAAACAAAACTGAAGACAACTATCCGTGGCGTGATCACTTGAACACTTCCAATGTAGACGATAGACTGTACCCACCTTTACCTCCTGAATGTAATCATAAATATGTCAAGTTCAAATTGTTTATCGGAAGGTGTGACGAAAATAAGGAAATCTCGCAGTTAGTATGTCAGCAAACGCTTGTCTGTGTGTGTGTGTGTGTGTGTGTGTGTGTGTGTGTGTGTGTGTGTGTGTGTGTGTGTGTGTGTGTGTGTGTGTGTGTGTGTGTGTGTGTGTGTGTGTGTGTGTGTGTGTGTGTGTGTGTGTTGCGTCGTCACGCCTTTGATGCGCGCCACGACGTACCACACAATGTCTATGTCAAACCTTGGGACCGTACATCAAACCACTCACATTAACGACGCTCCAAACAACTCAAGGATACCGAAGAGTTATATGCAACAGATTATTTGTCAGTTTTTTTTAAATAAATTTATTCTATCAAACAAATACTCGCTCTTACCTTGAAAGGTATAAATACAATATATATAGACAAATACAAATCGAATGTCGGAAAACAAATTAGTCTAGTCACGTATGCTGTCACACACGCGTGCTCCTCCTGACACTCTTGTAATTTGTTGGATAGCCGTATCTGATACATGTATCTCACAGTCTTAATTGGGGCTACTTACGTTGTACTTGACCATTTCTATAACTTCATGTGCACCTGTTTCTCCATAATTGGATTTTCCTTTAATTGAACGCCATTTTAGATTTAACGAGGATTGCTCTGAACACATTCTGGTCCTCGATATACCCTCACATCAATTGGTTTAATATTCGAAGATTGACGCTGGGTAAAAGTCAATTATGGAAGAGATGTTAGTAGTTATCTGATGCCAAGTATATTTATGTACAGATTTATAAACAAAGCAACAATTTAATTCCTAGGATTTTGTTGTCCATGACGTGTCCGTTGATTAACTAAATACAAGTATATCACTACCGACTCTGAACACAAAGTTTTTTATTGGTAAAATCGTAAAAGCTTTACCTTATAGCCTGAACCAGTTTTCGCTTATTATAAGCTTCGTCAGAGGCTTCGTCACTTGTTTAGATTAACTAAATATAAATATATCACTACCGACTCGGAACACTATCAACGGACACGGCATGGACAACAAAATCCAAGAATTTAACACAGCAAGACGAGCTATAGTCCAAACCTAGAGAGGCATGATACCTCATTGAAGCAAACCACACGTACACACAAAAGGCCGAAAACTAGACACTCTTGAACAACTTGAAATATACAAACACACAAAAATACATAAAAACGACATCCTAAACGAACAGACACAATTCAAATCACACGTATTATTCGAACATATCACACCCCACACACACACTTACATCCTTCAAAATTCGACGCCGTCGCCAAGAACAAGACAGACAGCGCTCCCAGTGGCAGCCTCTGACAAAGCTTATAATAAGCGAAAACTGGTTCAGGCTATAAGGTAAAACTTTTACGATTTTACCAATAAAAAACTTTGTGTTCCGAGTCGGTAGTGATATACTTATATTTAGTTTAAAATGCTAGTAAGAAGTTTTCACATAGGTCTATTAGCCTTTCTCCATTATCATTTACTATTATCACTGGTACCTTTATTACCAGTATTTGCATTTACATCCCATAATATAATAATTTCTTTTCTTAAATTAAATTGTGATAGTGCTATCGTCATGATTCATCTTTTACTGAATTTTTGCAGTATCCTCCGTAGACAAATACACGCTATTAAACGAACTTCATGCCCTTTTATATACAGTTTCATCACAGTAATTCTCTCATTTATCTCCTTAGAGCCTTTAGTACTTTTTCAGCTTCTGATGGATTGGTATAGAGCTCTTCTCTTTGCTCTTCTGCTTCGCTAACACCACTGTAGAAATGAAAGTAATTGTTAAGTTCCTCATTTCCTTAGCCGTTCTTCTTTGTTTCAGTGAGAACACAATTCCTTATCTTCATTTTATACGATTCTGAGAAGGTATCCTTTAGCTTAAAATTAAGACCTTGGACAGTCCATGTAGCCATGTGCATAAACCTTTTCCGCAGCAGCTTCTATCCATTAATGCCTTTCCCTTTTACCCATTAATCCTTCTTTATTTCTAGGCTTGTTGATGAGATTTTTAGCATTTTATTTTCTGTAGATGTTGAGGTGCTGATCCAATCTGAAGAACCAGGCGCATTGATTTCGGGGTGCACATCTCCTAGACCGGATGCCTTCTCTACGACTCATTGTCTTTTTTTACTAATTGTCTTAAACTTTTCTCCTCGAGTATATTTCCTATCTGTCTTGGAGTTTTCTCTTGGGTTACTCTTGGGTGCGTTTGGAATTGTGAGCGTCTTGAACGCCACTAAAAAAAAAAATGGGCGCGAAAGAGGGCGTCTAAAGACCTCTTAAAAAATAGTCAATGAAGAGAGTTCTGAGACAATGCTATTTTTATGGTAGTTTTCATGGAGTATTCTTATAAGGTTTTATGGAGGTTTCTTTGACAATTTTTGTTAAAATACGGTTGTCCGCGAATTGTGATAGAACCCCTCAATATAATACTAGTTTACCATCAAGGTGTTTTCTCTGACTTGGATCATGTTTCGAGCATCACACAGTATGCTCATCGTTAGCAAAGTTGTTTTATGTCTGTGAGATATCTGTGTCCCGATTGGTTGCTGCTGTTCGTTTTTGTTGGATTTTGATTATAGGTAATATTGGTGGTATTGGTATATTGGCTTCGGTTATATCGGTGGTATTGCGAACAGACGTGGTGTACAAATTTGTTTGTTCTGGTGTTTTTGTTTCATGTTTATATATCTGTATGTTTCTTCATACATTTCTTATAGTGCCTTTGTGTAATATATGTTTATTTGTTCCACGTACCTTGTGTGTGTGTGTGTGTGTGTGTGTGTGTGTGTGTGTGTGTGTGTGTGTGTGTGTGTGTGTGTGTGTGTGTGTGTGTGTGTGTGTGTGTGTGTGTGTGTGTGTGTGTGTGTGTGTGTGTGTGTGTGTGTGTGTGTGTGTGTGTGTGTGTGTGTGTGTGTGTGTGTGTGTGTGTGTGTGTGTGTGTGTGTGTGTGTGTGTGTGTGTGTGTGTGTGTGTGTGTGTGTGTGTGTGTGTGTTATCTTTATAGAAATATACGTAATATAAACACACAAACACACATAGGTCCTACATATATAAAATATTGTTGATCTATTTCTTGCATAATCTTTTCAGTTTACTTAGCATGTATTTTCAGAGTACAAGCATTTATTAAAGTTTTTGGTAATGCGCATTTGGTCAGATCATTCATTGCCCAACATCGTCGTGACTGTTTCTGACAATTTTTCTTTAGTTTTATTAGCAAAAATTAATATAATAAATGCTTGTATTATGAAAACGTTAATCAACTTCTTCTTCTTCTTCTTCTTCTTCTTCTTCTTCTTCTTCTTCTTCCTCTATACATGTGTTTTTCTTGATGTTTTTACCCTACATCTCTTTATCACTCGTAGGTCTACACACATTCGTTCTTCCTCTTGTCTTGTCTTCTTCGTTGTATCCTGTTGTCAGCCAGTCGTGAAATATGGAAATCACGTTCTCGCTGCCTTTTATTAATGCAATTATAACAGATTTACATCACACTTCTCTTTTATACTCTGATGGAAACAATAAAATGATATACATGCTCGCTCACGTGAGATATCATGTAAGTGTCGATAATACAGCATTTACTTTGTGTGGTTAAATGAACCGACAAAGTCGTTTACGGTCTGGTGTAATCCAAACCACCAACACACAGAATCATTATACTTACAATTACATAACAATGTAATTTCCACATAGTAAATTTACTCAGAGACCATGTCCTTTCTACCTCATTGTATTTTAATCACTGCTAGCAAGTATTTTACGATGTTTAATTGATGATGAAACATGATTAATGACCGACACTTGCATGCAACAGATCCCAATTGTATGATAACGAGCTCTCATTATAACGACCCCGTTGACACAAGTCTTGCTTAGTAGGCTTACTCGATCTAATGTGTACACGTTCACACCAATCTCTCTGACTTATATAAAGCACATCCCGGAACAAAAGACATATATGAGCTAGCGTTTTAAATTATTGTAAAAAAAAGAAGTTTTAAAAAATTGGAATCATATTCATTATTCAACCGCTTCTCTAATTTTTAACTAGTAAGATTTAAATGTAATCATTGGTGATGTTGCTTACTAAATAAAGTTACATTATTAATGTAAGAGTGTATTATTTGGAAATGTGAACTACGTATATATACGAAACATAGGTCTATCTCAATATTACAAATCTTAATAAGCCACGAAAATATGGCAGTATAGGTACCCATGCGGTGGCCTTGGGGTACCCAGGGGAATTTTATGCCTCTACTTCAAGGATTCCCAAACTGTCTGGATTCAACTGTCAGCTGTGTACGCTCGGGGTACACAAAACTGGGTAAGAGACGGTCGCTGAAATTGTGAAAAACCTTCCGTTTCAAAATCTGAAGTAATTATCACCTTCTAGGGATCGGAATACACTCCTGTGAGTTTTCTTCGTTAAACACAGTGTCAGATGAACAGTTACGAGATCCACTCATAAGTCTCACAAGAAACATCATCAAGTACCCATCCTCTCTTCTGCAGCAGCTAGTATGTCCGGTTTGGGTTTCTTCCTGGAAACGAGTCACATCGATGGGGGCATCCATCCACCCATCCACCTAATTCCATGTTCCCTGTCCGTTTGACCACAAATGTAAGATGCAGTTTCAACAACTTTAATACGCATCTTCTTTAAACAATTACTTGTTCCAGTCCACGAGCGCATCAAAACAAGGCTAAGTTCACGATAACGCCAGAAAATAAGGGATAACTTTTGCATCCACGCTAAAGTAAACCGAAAAATTGTAACTTTATGTGTGCCAGTCAATAATTAATATTTTTTATATGAATACACAAACCGTCAAGGAAAATTAGAATGGCGCCCGGATGGCCCCAAAATTATTTTTCGTGTAAGTCAGCAATCTGAAGAGAGATTTGGACAGTTTTGCTACTAAATCTCTCATCGGTATAGTAAGTATACATTGAAGTCAGCTCCAAATGAGTACGTAGAGGGGTTTACTTGGTAAAAGTACCATCCTGTGGTTTACCATCGTCTAGCAGGAACAGAATGACTGCCGTAGGAATCGAATCCAAATCGGGTTGTCTAGGTATGCCAACACGGTCCTCCATCTGTTATTTGTTACACTCTAATAATTTTTTTTACCAACTTAATCTGTATAAATTACAAGGAAAACAATGTGATTAGCACTTCTCTTCAGCTACACTATCAGCACATGTACTCATTTCCACGGTGTGAATTAGCCTAGAAGTTGACAAACTCATCTTGATTTTATGATGATGCTGGTGATTCGAACGCCGGAACTCTAGATTAGTGTAGCCATACCTCATTAGCCTACTTGGCCTTCTTATTTTAATTTAAACGCTTGAAATATTTCTCCTTTTCATCTTCTACTTCTTCGGTTTCCTCTTCTTATTTTATCCTCTTCTGTCTCATCTTTCTCCTTGCTTATAACCGTTTAGGCATTCACGATCATTTCGACACCAGATCATTCGATATGCACACGATATCTTCAGTTTGCTTGGGTAATGCAACCCGAAAAATGTTGCTTTCACCCGAAAAAAGGTTGTTGGGTATCGTTCGGCCTAGGATCTGCCGTAACTGTTTTCATAACACTCTGTCGCTTTTTGGGGCCTCAGGAAGATCCCCGAGGGTGGGGTACGAAAGCTTCCGACAATGTCGACAATTTACAGCAACCGACCACGTCCGGTATTTACTAATCTTAAGGATATTGACACCGGCCGTGTAAGCTTAGTCGACTGCCAACTCTGGAAGTTGTTAATTTATAAGTGTTATTCAGGCAAGCTGCTACGTCCTTACCCAACAAGTTCGCAACATAAAATACAATAAGAAAAACTGTTGCTTATTCTTGATATTGTACTCAACCAATATTTCTTACTGAGTAAAGATTTTTTCCGTTTGTCTCATTTAAGCATACGAAGTCACTTCAAAGCATAAATTTCCCACATAACTTCATAGATTACAAGTAATAGGCCTAATGTTTAATTTTCAAACTTGAAAACGAAACACTCAAATGAAAGAAATGAACAAATGATTATCCTCTGTTAGACTTTTTTTCTCATGTTTGAACTCAGATAGTGCTCCCTTATTAACATGTTACAGACGAATCTTTGGTAACCTTTACGTACCCCTTGATTTACAAATAGACGCTATATATAGTCATTTGATATCAGTAAATATATTCTTAACAGTCTTACTTTTAAATACTTACACCGGATATTCGATAGAATTCTCCGCCAATACCGTAATAGCTCTTCTAAAAAATGTACATAAACGTACAGGATGAGATAAAAGGAACTTAAAGAGAGAAAAGCACTTAAAGAAAATCTTAAAGAACTCGTATCTTTTCAGTTTCTAGTTCTCCATCGATGAAACCATGTTAACTATTAAAGACTGAGCTCCCTCATTACTTTTTTGAAAACAACATTTTATTTTTGCTAATGCGCTTTAGTGTACTACATCGAAGCAAGTTTCACTCACTTTTTTTTAAATCGGTTTTGTTAAATTTAAATCTTTTCTTCTATCAGTGGAACTTACTGTAGGCCTACATCAGTTTCCTATCTGAATTTTTATTAATTTCAATCAGACCACATCAATAATTTGCGAAAGATGCTAAAAGGGCCACTTAAGGCGACGGTATGGTATGATACGCCATTTTTGATAATTGAGCCTCTTGTAGACTCAATTCCATTCAATTCACGAGGGACTCGTGTAATTTATGATACTAAAAATCACTGCTATAAGAAAAAAACAACATGTTTTGTTGAGCGGGGAAAGTGTTTGACAAAATTCTGACACTCTGTTTCAGGTGAACTGCCCAACTGGCTTTCCGGCAGTTTGATACGTCTTGGCCCTGGGAAGTTTGAAATAGAAGACTTCCAGTTGAACCACTGGTTCGACGGATTCGCGGTGCTTTATAAATTCACCATAAAAAATGGAAAGGTGAGTCACTTCATTGATTCTGTTTATTTATTTCTAACAGTAAGATGACATACCACACAGTGGGGAAGACCACGAAAATTATTGAATACCAGAATCCACGGAAAAAACCAGTGGGAAGACCGAGGAGAAGATGGGAGGGCGTGGTGGATGAGTATGCGAAAAAATACTTATCGTTCCTGGAGAAGGATGGCTACCGACAGAAGAGAATGGGGGGAGGATTGAAGGAGGCCAGGGCCCAACAAGGGCTGTAGTCCCATAGGAGAGAGAGAGAGATGATACAGGGGTGGTGTTTTAATGTAAGACCCGTTTTGAAATTACAGCCGACTGTGTAAACAAAGCGGCATTACACTTGCGCCGTATTGTAATGGACCTAATACTTAGCTGTCGGCATCATATACGTGACTGTTGTGTTGTGTGAACCATGTATAATCCCAGCAGCTGTAAGGTTCACCCTATGATTTGTTTTTTGTTAGGAAAACCCGTTAGTACTGTTGCAACTTTTGTCAGTGAGGCCAAACGTTATGAGTTTATAAGCGATTATTCATCAGGAAGGACGTAGAAGCAGTCCGACAGTGATGACAGACTGTTTAATGGAAAAAGCGAAAGCGGAAATTCGTGAAAATCGGCGATTTATTTCTTAGGCTTTCACGGCCGGCGGCGACATTATTTAATTATTTAAACTGTTACCCGGGCTGTAAGGCCGTGGTCTTCCAAAATCTTCACGCTGATAGATGTTATTCGTGTGATCAGACCTTTCGGCCTCACCTCTGTAGGCCGTCTTCAGTGAAAGTACTTTAAAAAGCTAACAAGATGTACGTCAGTTAACCACAAAAAGTACACTGACTGACATTTTACGTCTTGACTGAAACGCATAATGGATCGCCTTATGTTTAACAACTAAACTCGCTGACTGATTGACTCTGGGCTGCGCGGTTGTGCGTCGCAGAGACGAACCGCTACGTAAACTGAGTTCCGAGCTACTTTCAGGATAATTTAATTACCTTTTATCCGTCAGTGACTTCGTTCTAGCGTTTTTTATATAGACGCGTTTCGTGACATGTGTCACATCTTCAGTAATCCTCGTCAAAAGTTAAAATTCACATAAAACACATAAAAACACATTTGCACATATTTACTAAATTACAATAACGACACACACATAACACGATGTAACTTCGGCTTCGTTGGACCGGTCCGACCGCGCGTGTAGTTGCCGAGCCACTAATTGAACTAAGTCAATCCTTATCACCAGTCATCACCGTCATGCGCGATTATATTTAGGGCTGTATCATATAGTGAGTGAGATTGAAACCTTAATTGTTCGTTTAGTATACTGTTATTGTTGATATTCTTGTCTTTAAATGATTTATAAATCTCAAACTCCTCGAGAGCGTCCATTAACCTACCCTTACCGCATACATGGATTGCTTTGAAATTAGTATTGAAATCTGTGTAATTATGGTTATGCATCTTTAGATGGCGCGCACAATTAGATTTGGTCTTGTCTAAATCATTCCTAGGTAGATGTTCTTTGTATCTTTTCAAGAAAGACCTGCCAGTTTGACCCAGATAGAAACAATCACAATCATACTTATCAGGAGTTCCTGCCTCTTGGCCCTGCCCAAGCAGGGCGTCTTGCTCTGTAACAGGCCGTTTCTCGGTTGTTGTCCTAGCCTACACTAGCGCAGTATACACCGAGGGCGTTTCCACGAATCACCTGGACGTATACGATACCTGCCCAGCCCAGCCACAAGAGGATTGTCTGGGATCCTCGCCGCACGTGCACAAAATTAGCGTGCCAGCCGCCTGAAGGTGTCGTCTAAGGATCGGACGCCGACTCCTCTCCTTAGAAGGCGAGATGAGAAGCGACGGGGGACTTTGGCCCCTAGCCGAAAACCCCTGTCGAGGACGCTTTGCAACTTCTTTTTATGCATTGCGGCGAGGTAACCCCAGACCGGACAAGCGTAAGTAATGACCGACACCAAATACGCGCCGACAATCATCTTGCCCAATTTTCTGGTCATGGCTGAGCTGATCAAGAGTGGAAACAGTAAGCTCAGACGAGCGGATGCTCGCTTAAGAACTGTCTGAGCGTGGGTACGCCAGGTGAGCCGACGGTCAAGGTGTACTTCGAGGTACTTGACCTAGTTGGACCACCGCAAGTACGTCCTGCCGATGCGTAGTTGCCTAACAGGGTCCTTCCGTCGCCTAGAGAATTCGACGGCTACACTCTAGGTACCGTTGAGAGACACCCTACAGTTATCAGTCCAGTCCCCGAGCGAGTCGAGCTGGCGCTCCAGTCGTAAGACAGCCCGTTCTGCATGACGATCGGCTGTGTACACGGCCGTGTCGTCTGTAAAGAGGCCATCTGGACTCCAGGCGGTCTCGGCTCATCGCTGACGTAGACCGAGAACAGAAGGAGGCCAAGAACACTACCTTGAGGGACGCCGGCAGTGATTCGTTTCTCCTAAACTTGCTGCTTCGGAAGCGGCACTTTTATGGTTCGTCTGTGTGGCGTAATACGTGACAAATTTGTCCTGGATCCCAGTAGAACAATTGCCGAACGACGAGAGGTGAGATCATTGCGTAATCATACCGCTCACACAGAAAAACATCACGCAGCCAAACACCTTATCTATCGACTCAGCGTAGCGTAATAATTCAGTATAATATTCAATTACAGTAGAGCATCGATTATCCGAGCATCCATTAACCGAACGCTCTATTATCCGAACTCAATAAAAAGTACAATTATATACTGTACTGTACTGTACAGTAATGTATTGGACACGTAGACGTATTGGATATTTATTGAACATAAAAAATTGTATACGTACTATAAATTATTACAGTAGGCCTACTGTACAATAATATAAATAATCGCTGTTCAGTTATTAACCGATGAAGAGATAGTTGAGTCAATACATGAACGTAATGAAAACGAAACTGATTCTGATGAAGACGGCGAGAATGCTACTAATACAAAACCACCGACGACAGCAAAAGCTTTTGACTCATTTGAGACTATTCTAAAGTGGGCCGAAACAGAAGACAAGATAGACTGTATTCAGCTTATGAATCTTAAACGACTTCAGTTTTAGCAGCGAGAAAACGGGGTATCGGTTTGAAGCAGACAGTGATAGAACAATTCTCCAAAAAAATGTAAATCCATGGTACTGTATGTTTTGTTTTGGTTTTTATTTTTAGTTAATTTTATAGTACAGCGTTTGTCTAATATTGTTTAAATTAGCTTTTGGTTTTTATTAATTACGCTCGGTTTTAATTCAGTGATTACTAGACTTAGTAATACATTACAGTACAGTAATGTACAAGGTTGTTGTAATTATTACAGTATGTTAGAAATAATGTTGTATTAAAAATCTTTGTTTTTGTAAAGAGAAATAACGTTTTAAATTTACGATCTATTATTCGGAATATCACTTATCCTAACGGGCTCGTCCCGAGAGGTTCGGATAATCGATACTCTACTGTACTACAAGAAATTGCCAATCACATAGTACTGTGTCAGCTAACACGCGTAACGAACACATTACAATGTAGTACATAATAAGCGTCGTCAATGTCAAAACAGCATGATTTACAAACTCCACATATCATAGTAAGTTTAATATGCCGCACGGTACCACTATAAAGTTAACTAACAACAAAGTAAGCCCATTACTGAATCACACCACTTTACACATAAACGTATTACAGCGTTCTGTTTATACTTTTAGAGACGCGTAAAAAAACGTGTTAACCCAGCGAAGAATGTAAAAGCCTGTATGTCGTTAGCGTTGTAACTTCCGGTGTTGTAAACATTCATTTATAGCGTCAAGCGTAAAAGTTCGGACCGTACAAACTACTATAAAACGCTTATCTTGTTGTGTAAAGTACAACTGACTCTTGTTATGTCACATAAAACAGTCGTAGCCTTCACTGTACTGTGTTGGAGAAATGAAGTAGTCTACAGTTCGCTTTGTTGTTTTATATGAAAACAGTCTGAGTATTATGCTGCTGAACAGGAAACATTAAAGTTTTTTTTTTTATGCAGTTTTACAATCTACTCATTTCACAGAGTAATAAGTAAAAGTGATGTATAAGTCGTCACTTGAGGTGGGAATCATCCAGCGATGATTACCACGTTCACCGGGTCAGGTCATCTGGCCACTGTCTCTTCAGCCTTCTTACATCCAGTGATGGATTGAGGAGCTCGTTGATCAGGTTATTGCTGTGTCCTATGTTGTGGTTCCTGTACTTAGCGGCGTGCATCTTGATGACCTCAGAAATGTATGGAATGTTGAGGTCTTTGTGAAGAGTATAATTAGAGATGAACCAGGGAACATTCGTTATGCAGCGCAAGATTTTTGACTGAACTGTCTGCAGAATCTTTGTGTTGGAAGGTTTAGTGCAGCCTCACAATTCTATACCGTAAGTCCAGATTGGTCTGAGCACAGCTTTATATATGATGACTTTGTTTGCGAGAGATAGTTGAGATTTTCTACCTATGAGCCAGTACATTCGCCTAGCTTTTAAGTTGAGTTGTTGTTTCTTAGCATGAATGTGGGCTTTCCATGTTAATTTGTCGTCCAAATGCAACCCCAGGTATTTAACTTCTGATTTTATAGGTATGGGGGCATCGTTTATGGTGACTTGTGGACAAGAGCTACGTTTCATGGTGAAGGTTATTTGAGTGGATTTTGCAGAATTAACTCGGATCCTCCACCGCTGGAACCAATCTTGCAGGAGGTAAAGATGGCTTTGCAGTTTCTCAGAGGCTCGTCCCGGGTTGGGATCTACTGCGAGGATAGCGCTATCATCAGCGAAGGTGGCGGTGGTAGTGTAGTCCGTCACAGGTAGGTCAGCAGTAAATATAAGATATAAGTATGGCCCCAGAACGCTGCCCTGAGGCACTCCCGACTTTATGGAGATATAACGGACACAGTGTCTTCGATTTTGATTTGGAAGTGTCTATCTTGCACATATGATTTCAACAGTAAATATAGTTGATCAGGAAGTTGTTTCTTCAGCTTGTACAGAAGGCCCTCATGCCAGACTTTATCAAAAGCCTGCTGAATATCCAGGAAGACAGCTGCGCACATCGCCTTCTTTTCCAGGCTATCCCTAATTTTGTTCACTATTCTGTGGCATTCCTGCACTGTAGAATGTTTTTCTCTGAACCCAAATTGGTGTTCAGGGATCAGGTACCTAAAGGGCACTATTTGTTTTAGTCTGGTCAGGAGAAGTCGTTCAAATATTTTTGACAAGAGTGGAACAGCTTATTGGCCTGTAAGATGTAGGGTCAGTAGGGGGTTTGCCAGACTTTGCGACCATGATAATTTGGGCAAATTTCTATTGGGTTGGAAAGTAGCACAGTCTGTCCATACTGTTGTAAATAGTTGTAAGTAGTACTAACGCTTTTTTGGGAAGATGTTTCAGAACTTCTCCAACTATTAAATCGTAACCGGGGGCTTTATGTGTCTTGGAATGTTTTATCTCCCTGAGAACTTCAGAGAATGCAAACGCTTTGATTGGAGGAGATAATTGGCAGGGAGCATCAAGGTAAGTTAGAATTTCTGAGTCATCAATTGCTGATGAGGTTGGGGTGAAAACCTGGGAAAGGTGATCTGCGAACACATTCACCTTATCTTCATTTGCTCGAGCCCAACTGCCGTCAGGTTTACGAATGGGGGATACTGGGATTACCGGTCGTTTGATTTTTTTTGTCGCCTTCCATATTGAATGAACATGATCACGTTAAAGATACATACAGAAATGCCGTTCAAGCTTATTATGTTTTTGCAAACTGTCCATCAAATGTACTGTTTGATTGAAAAATGTCTTTAGCTTTAATTACTATTTTGTTAATACTGTCGTGTACGATGTTTCTATAAAAGTAGTGAGACAAACTATACACAGTTTTTTTTGCAATATTAACTACAAACAATTTTAACTGCTTCAAAATATTGCCCTTTAGAAACCATACACCTATGAAGACTTTATCCATTGAATTCCATTGAACAGTGCCAGAAGTATTTAACTGCCTTCGGCTGGCCAGTCTTTTGGCTATTTCCCCATACTTTCAAAATTACAGTTCTGGAATTGGTTTTTATTTTTTGGAAACAGGAAATAATCACATGGCCCACAACCCGACAATCGCAATGGCTGTGCGGCGTTCGTGGTATCGAGTCAAGGCCACAACTCGATTCGGTACATAATACAGCGGTCTTGTCTGTCATGCCTGAGCTAGATAAGTAACAAAGGCACATATTATATATGTACTAAACACGCTCAAGCAAACGTACATGCGCACACACACACACACACACAACTGCCAGCCACAGTACATTGTTACTAGATAGCTGACGTCTCTCTGGCGACGGTGGAATCGGAGTTGTACTACGACCAGGTGCAAGGCATAGGCCTAATGCTTAAAGGGTGATGACCAAGGGTTGTGCGGCACGGCACGAAGGACATGCCCGTCGCCAGCCTGTGTGCGGCGTCCCGAGTTTCTTATAGAGTTCCCGCCGCGCGGACCATAATGCATCGGATTACTAGATGTTTCCTACTACCGGCCGTGACGCTTAAAAGGAGAAAAAGAAGATGAAAGGAGCTGGAGGAACCAAGGGAACGTCCTTTCTAGCTAAATATTCTGTCACAAAAAGTTCGATCTCTCAGCATGAAACATCCAATAGTCTTAAGACTCTGGTCAGAAGCGAATGAATCTCTCAACAACCTCACGGCAGTAAATTTGATTAGCCTCCCTTGTCTGAGGTACAAATTTCTAACGCACGATACCGCGAATGTCTTAAAAGAATGAACATTTACTTGATGTTGGTCTTGCTCTTT
Source organism: Magicicada septendecula (assembly GCA_034769895.1). NCBI lineage: Eukaryota > Metazoa > Arthropoda > Insecta > Hemiptera > Cicadidae > Magicicada > Magicicada septendecula. The sequence continues at coordinate 137,819,631 of CM068370.1, forward strand.
CACGCTTTTCCTTGGTGCGGCCAGATTTTGTTTGTCACTTTGACATTTTGTTGCTGAATCACTTTGTACTATATTTTTTTGCTGGATCATACTATAAATTGCATGATTCATCGGTTGTTTGTCGTTTTTCATAAAATCTGTGCGACTTTTAGTGTGCACATACTTAGAAGATCAACGCACACGCTTTTCGTTTCTTCTCACGTTTCTGACTGAGGCTTTTTGGAAACAATTTATGCTCAGAGTTTGCGCCTGTTCAAACCATGCAACAAAATCGGAAGAAACAGTTCTAAAACTGTTTGATCTGTCAGGCCATATGCAACGTGGCATCGCTAGACGCTGTCAGTAAAACTTACATTTATTATTGCATGAACTGGTTGCATTATTTTACAGCCCCATTATTTTAATAATGGATCATTCTTACCATCAAATGACGATCAGACTTTGGTAGATATCAGTATAATAGATGCTTAATAGATCCATAGATTAATAAAAAATCCTGTATACCATTAACCGACTAATCTCAGGAAATGGCTCATCTCCGAAAGCTTCGTTTAACCTGTTAAAAGTTCCGTTGCACTATCTTGAAGTTTGACACACAATTTTATTAATACAGCTGCTCAGTTTTTGAGTCGTGACATTTATTCACAAAACTATGGGACAGATAAATCTTGTAAAATTAATGTGTCACGATTTTTTCTAATATACACAAACGTTATAGCTATTGCCTGAATCATTGTCTTCTAGTGTTGCCAATTGGCGAGAAAATGTCTCATTGTCTCTTAGCAAACATGATATTACCGTTACGACGGTCTACTGATCATCGTTTAGTACAGTGGAAAACAAAATACAAGACACAAATTAAGTCACTAAGCACCATCTTCAATTATCAGAATTAAACAGTGTGTAATCAGCAAGATAGTCTGTTACAACAAATCAAATAAAAATTGTTCATACGCAATAATAATGTCAACGAGTATCGCACGAACCGCAATCGAATCAATCGCAACTCAAACTGAACTATGCGCCGCTGAAGACTTGTATTTATACCCCGCTGAGATTCCGCATATTCCATAACACGTGTCTACTAGAAAACACTAGAACGTAGTTGACTGCGACCTTGAACACAGCGCTCGTGGACCGGTATGGTGTAGAAAAGTCTCGTTGCGGACGCGTGACAAGTCTCACGTAATTGTCCTCATCTCGAAGTAGCAGCAATACGTACGCACACACACATTACAGCCGGATTCCATTGGAATAGCCGAGAAACACCTAGCATGTTCTGTAATGTCGTAACAATATCGTTACTTCAAGTTCAACCATATGTATATATATATATTGAGTAGAATATGTGGAGTTCATCAAACACGCTTTGATAGCTGTAGCACTAATCAGAAGAGTGTACAAGAAAATAAATTATATTCAACATTGCCATGCCTACCGTGACGTAAAGAAACAAAGCAGTAATTTCTAAGACCAGATGCTGTAAGCCTATAGGTTTTAATCTGCAGTGCCCTCAAACTAGGGGAGAGAATTAAGTATTTAGGATAAACATATGTGAATGAACGGAATGATTTTTATGTAAAACATATTTTACGTTGTTTTCAGAAACATTTGAAAATGTTTTTTTATATTTTGTGGTTATTACTCATTCTGTGGCTTATTCTGTTTGCACATTTACAACCTTTAGGCCTGAGTTCCTCACAGTAAGTTCTAAGTTTCGTGTAGAACAATTTGATGCTATATCGGGATACGCTGGCAGAATCCCCTTCAGTGAAATCCTGAACTCGCTTTTTGTAACTGACAGCAGCTTTTTTTGTATAAAAACAAAGCCAACGAAACGGCACTCGCTGTCACTACGTTTAGAGTGAAAACAAAACATTGAAAAGGCGTTGCCTGTAAGGATTTACAGGCTTACAAAACTCTAAACAAGGAACCTTAAAAAATGAAAATAAAGCGGGCAGAAAGTCCGGTACTGAAAGGCAAAAAATTAATTCAATAAGACTCGCGCGCAGGCCAGCGGGTGGATTATGAAAAGGAGTCCATTAGGAGAGAACAAAAAAACTCTCTCTTTTGTTCATTAACACTCGAATACACCACATACTTAGAAAAACGCGACGAAGCTAAAATCCTCTTAATGAAAAGTAAATCCGCCCCGCGGTAATCCTTCCAAGAAGACAATACGTTTGAGTTTTGTATCACCATTATATACGGGATAAACAGTGGAGAGAAAATGTTTAAGTACGTGTGTATGTAGCTCGCAGGTGTAAGCATTATAATAATGTTGTTCCATAAGGACTTAAAATAAAATATACTTTACTATTAAATATTAGAATTAATTAATTCATTAATTTAAATATACTCAACAAAACTAACTAAAATCAACAATAAAAATACTTTTGAGAAGTCGATGTAAAACAAATGTTTGTAACATAATTTTCTTCTTCTTTTTCTTCATTCGATGGTTAAACGAAATCGCTCGATCCGATTCCCAAATCATAGGCCTTTTTATTAGTCTTTGTATATCCTTCGTTTCTTTAGGCACGTGTACAGAAACCTAGATGTGCAACATGCTGTCATTCCACTGTGGGAAACGCGAACATTGTCTGCACATATTTACAAGGCCTCTCGTTTGACTTGCACATTCCGAAAGCGACCTTACCTTATACATTCCTCGACATACTCCAGAGAATTCCTTTCACGTTTTACCCACACTGGCAGTCAGTTGCCGCGATCAATAATTTAACATTCTAATAGATGAAATTCTAACGTCGTTTACTGTTTGGCATAACTGAATAGAAACAATTAATTATCTATTTTATGAAATTCTACAATACAATAAAGTTGAGCTTTAAATGGCATGGTGATAATTAATAACGAGTATTAAAATCTCTTGTGTCAGAATTTAGCATGACCATTCTAAGTGACTGTACACCAAAATCATATCAAAACGAGAGAACACTTATGTTGAATATTAATGAATAATACGGTGTGTACAGTCTATTTACAACATAAAAGTTTTCATTACGAGCTTATTATGTGAAGTAGATGATATGTTCCCGAAGTATAGTCACTAATTGAATGTGTTCTTTGACATTGACAGAACTCTTCCCGGCGAATGGTGTCTGGGTAGCTGGCTTCATGGTTACCGGCGTAATTGTGCCTGCCGACGTGGAAGTAGTAGTAGTAGTAGTAGTATTCTGAGTTTTTCCTTCACATTGGCGTCCTACGAAATTCATTACACATTACACTCATTACTACTGTACTACTTGTCTCCTGCGTCCCCTTCGTATTCTAGGGCTTCCGAAATATCACAATACGTCAGCGTTTGTGTTTATGATAATGTCCGTCCCTCGTGTTTTTAAAATTTTTCTCCGACGCTAAATCCGACCGCCTCAGTAATTCTTTTGTCTGATTGGCTTGCCTCCCATATCTTCGATTCATATAGTCCTACATGCAGGGCAGTACTTTAACAACCTCTGTATAAAGTTTATTTCTTTAATACTAAATCATAGTAAATTTCTACTTCAGGTAGGTGTAAGAGTCAATTACAATACTGTAAATAATCTTAATCAACCATACTGAGGACAAAATGATCTATTTATCAACCGATAATGTTTTGCTACTACTAATAGGCCCTAACTTCAAAAAACAATCGATTTAATTGTTAGCTAAACTCGTTTCAAAATAGTAAAGACAGTTTGTACGAAAAGGAATACCGATGAGAAACAGTTGGTATAGAAAACGATTGACGATTTCACATTTATAATCAATGAAAGTGTAAAGCCTGCCCCAAAAAATAAATATTAAAAACAAATACAGTGTTTAATAAGACAGCAATAACTGAGGAGGTAAAATTAAACGGTTACATTTGACAGTTGTGAATGATGTGAAATATTTGGGAAAATAATGGCAAATAATAATATGCGATGGCGGTAGTAACGTTATAACAATAACAAATTTCTATTATGTACATAAACAAAATCTTGAATGCAGTCTGTGCCTTGCTGCAATGCCCTTGAGGGTCAGAGACGTGTACTACATAAAGAAACGTGGAGACGACTATATTGGCAATAACCTGGATAGACGGAAAACCGATTAAATGAATGTCCAACCATACCAGAAAGTTTTAAAGATATTTGGCAGATCATTAGTTGGCCAGAAGGTGGCAGATAGACCCGAAGCTTTCTATATCGGACGCCAAGAGACATAAAGGAACCGTGACAGTAGGCCATCGCAATGTAACGTTACTGCCTCTCCCTACCAGTAGTATCGACAGCAGTAATAGAATCTAATTTGGTTTTTTAACAAACTAAGGTTAAAATGTAGTATCGATGTTATTAAAATTGCGGTACTGATAACAAAATAAATTACAATCAGCAATAAATTTCCCTATTTTCTCAAAACGTTTGAATCAGGCAGATATAACAAGAAATTTTATATCTTGTTTAGCAATTGCTTTTATGGGCAGTGAAATAGTCAGTGTCAGGTTTATTGTTTCGAATTCATTTGCTTTTCAATTCGCGCGCGTGGAAACGATATCTTTTTACTACACACCATTCTGATAAGACCCCTGGTAAAGCAGTAACGTTTGTTGTTATGGACAGTTACACGAATAACGTCAGCAAGATACTGGTTCTAACTGTAAAGTCACTTAATCGATTACTCACTGACAGAGAGTCGTGGAGAGTGTTCGATACCGTCTTTATAAGTTTTACACTTATTATTTTTATACATAATAATAATAATTATTATTAATATTTTTCTTTCGAGTAAGGCCACTTTGGATCGCGTTGCACATTTTCTTCTTTTCCCTTTTTCCCATAGGCTTTCATTCTTTCACTTCTGATCTTTCTCGCGTTTTCTGCGATTTCACCTCTCCTCCCTTGTCTGCCGTCTGATCTTTTCTTCCAGCTTGAATTCTTCTATTATTTTCCTGTTTTTATTCCTGTCCTTAACTGTTTCTTCGTCTATATCTGCGTTCATCTTTCTGTATTTCTTTGTGCCATCCAAAGATGGTTTTCATATTTCTTAGACATTCAAATGTCTGTTCGTTAACCTTTTATGCTCCACTCTGAATAAATGTGCATCAAATGTTAATCTTCTCTTCCCCATTTAGAGATATCTTCGTAAATTTCTTCATTTGATCTCTACCTAAATTTAAAATCTCTAATTTTAGCCTTACATTTTCGTTTAATATACTTCTTTAAAAAGACTAGAGTTTCCTACATTAAAAATTACTACTACTACTACTACTACTACTACTACTACTACTACTACTACTACTACTACTACTACTACTACTACTACTACTACTACTACTACTAGTTTAGGAGTGGAACTAATCATGCCGTTTAGGGTAAGCCAAAAACGTAGTTGTTAGTTCCCCATATTCTTTTCCTGAAAGAGATAGGTATTGCGATAAAATTTGTTGCAAACACTGATAAACTTCAGTTTTCGTCAGCTGTTGTTGTTTCCTACTTGTTAGTAACAGTTAGGTCGCTATTAGCCGCTAAAAGTGTCACATCATTTGCAACTAGCGTCCAAATTAAAAATCCACACAATGCCTCGTTTTGTAACCAAAGAAGTGTAACCATTCTGAAAATGATTGCCTCGTTTTCAATGGTCAAGAAGGTGTAACGATTCTAAAATTAATCCACAATTGATAGAAGTGTATGGTGACACAGTATTTTAAGCCAGACTGCCCACGCAAAATGGTGCGAGTTGTGTCAACGTCTATGGAGGTTGATTACAGGCAATCAACTTCGGCAACGGCGGCAACGTTAGACATGTTCACCAACTGTTGTTTGCAAATATACGAATCGCAGTGGGTGAGACTGTGACTGAATTGGATGTTTCGCATGGAAGTGTGGGCTACATCATCTCTGAGCGACTGGGATGTCGAAAAATTCGCACGCATCATCTGGCACACGTAACGAAGGAACTATCAGGCCACGTAACTTTCCAGTAAGCAGAACCATGCTTGTATAGCTGTGGCTATTTAACGATACCGTAACTAGAAACAAGAAGTCACATTCAACCGTCACTCAATTTTTTTACAAAGTGAAACATGTACACTTTATTTAATGGTCTCTTTTAATTTTATAGTATTTTTTACAAATGTCGCTACCTTCCTCCTCTTAGACGCAGTCTCCAGTCGTCTCTATTTCTCCCGTCGCCCTCTTTGAATTCTCGTCTTTCAAGCCCTTTTCTTCAGAGTTTACAGCTCCATCTCTAGTAGTCCAGTTCCGTTATTATTATTTCCCCTTTATTTTTTTTTTTTTTTTGACCCAGTTTTCCGCTTATGCTTTGTTATGTCTTGTACTAGGAAAGTTTGAGTAGGAAGAGTGGGATCCCTCTTTACCCTCTTTAAAGCCCTGACATTGCGCCGTGTGATTTCCATGCGTTTAGTCCCACGAAAGAGACCTTCCGAAGCGGTGATATCACACTGACGAAGTCCAAAATGCAGCGCGGCAGTGGTTGTTTAATTAACGCAAGTTCGACTAACTTTTTCACTGCCCCACGTATAATCAATTTTCAATTCCCCTAAAATTGAAATTACCGGAGCTGACTATCGCCATATCAGCTCATCTTTATGCCCTGCTGCCTTTCTTAAGCAGTTCGTGTGTCTCTAGATTGTGATCTACTGATTCAGTGTTTGTGAGCAAACCATCTGATATCATCTGCATATGTTGCCATCGTTCGTCCTCTCAATATTCTATCCCCAGTCTATTGTCATCTTTGTCCATCCATCCTCCACCATTTGCTCATTGTGTGCTCTTTCAAGTACCAATTCGACAATTCAATCTATTTGATAACGTCGGTTATCTGTACCTGTTATAAGCGTTATTCTTCCATCCTTTAGGGTTACGACCATGATCAGGCCTATCTGTTCCATTTTCCTTTGGACTATCGTTACGTACTTCACTGTTTACTTTGACGAGATCGTAGTTTGCACAGTGTATGTGGAAACGAAGAAGCGCGTTCATTACAAAATACAGGGGAATAACCCTACAGAAAGTTCTACGGCATACAGGATATGATTGCATTTGAGGGGTAATTTCGCCTAGTTGAAAATATTTCAAATATATAAATCTACTTTTCTTCTTCGTCGTCGTTGTCATCATCATCATCATCATCTTCTTCTTCTTCTTCTTCTTCTACTTCTTTTTCTTATTCTTCTTCTCCTTCTTCTTCTTATCTTGATTTAGGAGATACTCTTCTCCGTAAGCATCGATTCTTCACCTTCCTTGTGGTCGATTATCTCTAGAGTTTAGACTATCCTGTCCTTATCTGCTCCGTAAAATAGTAGTTTCGCAGTTGTGGCTTTTCTTTCCCAAACCATTATGTCTGTAATTTCGCGCCCCTCGAACGTCCACGATCGTTGCTTTGTCTCGTCTTATTTTCCCAAATAGTTTTCCTAATTTCTTCATTTCAGCGACTTCTAGTTGTTGCAAAGGCTAGTCTACGTCAATACAGGTTTTACTGTACACTCAAACGTTATTGTTTTCATTTCTAAATTTAAAAATGTATTGCAATTTATTAACAGTATTCTGACAACATTGCTGCTAGTAATATTCCTCTGTAACTATGTAGCCAATTATAATTCGCTAATGCAGCAGCGAGTGAATGTCAAGTTTATTCAGGCGACAATTAGCTTTGCAGGTCAACAAACACAGCTAGCATACACAGGTCTTGTCTTGTCCGACGGTTTAAACAACGAATCGTCAGACTTCCGGAGCAATCTGTTTGTTATTACAAAACAACAGTCGTCTGGTGTGATGGATGATCGCAAACTGACCCAGTTTTGCCGCCGCTGTTTGCCGCAACAGTGTCATTCATTATCCGCTATCAACGGGTTCATTTGTGGGGCGCAACAAAATGCATACCGAGTTACTCGTCGTTCGCGACAGCTGAGCCATGTTAACTCTACTTCTTCCGACTTATTTGACGTTTTACTGTGGACTGGAAACAAGTACATACTACGCTGCTGTGTGTGTGTGTGTGTGTGTGTGTGCGTGTGCGTGTGTGTGTTCATAATGCTTATACAGCAGACTATAGTACAGGAGATCTTTTACTTTCGGACATCCACTTTCGCACACTTCGTTCTTTCGGACATTCACAACACATTATTTTCTCACGTAGGCTTCCGCGGCCGGTGTCCATTACGTTTTTGAAGTCTTCTTCCGGTATGGACCGCGTCAAAATTGTCTTGTACGGTGACGTTCCACTCATATTACAATGAGTATGCTCAGGTCTATGTGACGATTACGCTGGCAAGCGAACTAAGTTATATAGTGGCGGTGTAGAAGTACAGAAGTAGATATAGAAGTATATAGATAGTGTAGTGTCATAGAAGTATAGAGTGTAGCAGTCCGGACCATCCACCGCCACTTCTACACTATATAATTGAGTCCGCTTACCAGCCTCATAATCACATAGACCTAAGGATACTCGCTGAGTGAAACGTCGTCATACAAGACATTTTTTGACGCGGTCCATAGCGGAAGAAGACTTCAAAAACGTCATTCAAAACTGATACCCTTTATTCAAGTTTCGTACTACAGCTTCGGACTTTCGAACACTGACGGCGGTATGAGGAAGTGAATACGCGTTAAGACAAGTGCACATAACATCATAGCTGTTCGTCATTATTCTCGCCACTATGATTTTTCGTTAGTCTATTAATATAAAGAATGCAATATAAACACTCCTTTACTAATGTCCGAAAACTATTCATTTAGCATGTTACTGTATTATATATTTTCCGTAGTAAGAGTGGTCATATGATGTAAATTTAAGCGAGAATAATATCCGATTTAATTACAGTGACATGAAATATTATACAAATCATGTTACAGTAATCATGTCATAGTAATGAAATCATGTTACATTAGTTTAATTTCAGTAACTAATACAGTAACATTAGTAATTATTATCATTAGTACACCTCACAGAACCGATCCAACTAACCTACGTGCACGGTACGCCTACGGTAAATACAGCCTACTGTACAGTACTCGACTTTCGGACAATTCGAGTTTCGAACACGTTTTCAGGAACGCATTACGTTCGAAAGTCGAGGTCCTCCTGTATAGACCAAGTACTCTGTAAATATTATTTTACTACAATATAAATAATAATTAATAACCATTGTCACATTATATATTTGGTTTACCATAATTTTACGTTGTGTGTGTTTGTGTGTAATTTTGTTATTTTGTACATAATTCTCTATTCCATAGACAAGAATGTTCAATACCTATAGTAATAATCAACAATCAGTATCACAAACTACATTGTGTGTGTGTGAGTGTGTGTTAAATCGTTTTGATCTTAACATATTTTACTCGTATTAATTTATTAATTCAATTCTTGGATTTCGTTGTCCATGACGTGTCCGTTACTTAACTAAATATCACTATAATATTGACGACTCGGAACACTAAGTTTTTTATAAGTAAAAACGTAAAGTTTTACCTTACAGCCTAAACCGGCTTTCACCTATAGAAGGCTTCATCAGAGGCTGTCGTTAGTAGCGCTGCTCGTCTTGTTGTTGGCGACGAGATAGTGTTTCGAAAGATTGAAGCTGTGTGTGTGTGGTGAGATGTGTTCGAATAACGCGTGCGATTTGAATTGTGTCTGTTCGTTTAGGATGTCGTTTTTATTTGTTTTTGTGTGTTTGTATATTTCTAATTGTTCTAGAGTGTCTAGTTTTCGGCCTTTTGTGTGTACGTGTAGTATGTTCATGTTATTGTCGATGTTTTTATATGCGTGGTTTGCTTCAATGAGGTGGTTTGCGAAGGTAGATTCTGTAGTGGTGTGGAGTGCTTTTGTGTGTTCAATGTATCTCTGTTTGAAGCTACGTCCTGTCTGGCCTATGTAGAATTTACTGCAATTTGAACAATTTAGTTTATATACACCGGGTAGATCGAATTTGTTTTGTGCTTTGGGCATGCGTTTTGATAGTGTGTGTTCTGTTTTGTTAGTAGTTTTGTAAGCGATTCTGTATCCTGCTTTTTTGAATTTGTGGGCAATTTTTTCTGTTTGTTTGTTGATGTATGTTAGTGTTATGAATTTGTTGTTTTCTGTCTTTGTCTGTTGTTTGTTTTGTGTTTCGTGTAGGAGTTTACTGACTATTGTTCTGTCATAACCGTTAGATTCTGCTAGATATTTTATCGTGTTTAGTTCGTCTTTGTAGTCTATTTCATCTAAGGGGATGTTGTTAAGTCTATGTATCATGGTTCTAAAAGCAGCTAGTTTGTGTTGTATTGGGTGATTGGAGGTGTTGTGTATTAGTGTGTCAGTTGTAGTTGGTTTTCTGTATATACTGAATTTGTGCCTGTGTTCTAGTTTTGTGATGGAGAGGTCTAAGAAGTTTATGGTATTGTTGTGTTCGTATTCGGCAGTGAAGGTTATGTTTTTATGTATTTTGTTTATGTGCGTTAGTAACTGTTCACATTGTCTTTTGTTTCCCCTGTATAGTATTAGAATGTCATCAACGTATCTGTGCCAATATAGTATTTTATGTGAGTGTCTGTCATTGTTTGTGAGTATTTTTGTTTTTTCTAAGTGTTGGAGGAAGACTTCTGCTAGAATGCTGGATATGGGGGAGCCCATGGGTAGGCCATCGTTCTGTGTGTAGTATTTATTGTTATAAGTAAAGTAGTTTTGTTTTGTGATAATGTTCAGAGTTTCTGTTATTTCATTGATAAGTTCGTCTGGTGTGTTGTTCTGTTTGAGTTTGTTTTGTAGGATGGTGATTGTTTCAGAGATGGGGATGTTTGTGTACAGGTTTTTAATGTCAAAGGAGGCTAATGTGGCGTTATGGGGGATGTGTATGTCTTTTATTTTTGTTACTAGGTCAGTGTTGTTTTTTCCTGCAATGTTGTTGTCTATTTGTGTGTGTTGTCTAATAATTTTGTCTAGATATTTTGCCAGTTTGTGTGCAGGGGCATTACGGTAGTTGATAATGGGGCGGATCGGAATGTCTTCTTTATGGATTTTGGGAAGCGCTTGGAGTATAGGTGCTGATGGTCGGATTTGTTTCATGTAGGGCTTTTGTTTATGTGTCATAATGTGTTTGGCTTTGTTGACTATTTGTTTTACTGAGTTTTGGTATCTGTCGGTGGGGTCGTGTTTTAGTTCTGTGATGTTGTTCTGTTCTATGAAGTCTTGTACTTTTTTGTGTAGGTTGTCTGTGGGGATAATTACAGTCGTGTTGCCTTTGTCAGCTTTTACAAATGTGATGTTGTGTTTGTGTGCCTTTTCCCTCAGTTTGATGGCTGTGTGTATTTCTGAGTTGTGGTTGTTGTTGTCTGGTGTCTTATGTACTCCTATTGTGTTGTTTATATTATGTCTTAATGTGTCTTGATGTTCTGGTGCTGTGTTTTGTACATTTGTTTCTGTGTCAATTATGAGCTTTGTTAGTGTTTGGTTGTTATGTTTGTAATGTATGTTATGTTTTAGGCCTTTATCAAGGAGTGTTTGTTCGTTTTTTGTGAGTGTGACGTTCGTGAGGTTTACTGTACGTGGGTAGAATTTGTGCGAGGGAATTATATCTGTTTTGATTGGTGTCAGGTTTTTTATTTTTCTGTCGTGTTTTGTCTGTATGATATGTATTTGTTTTTTTGTCCATTCATTTGTGTGATGTATTAGTTCAGTCATGTAATTGTGTCCGTATGTGTTGGCGATATGTAGGTGTAGTGTTAATGCTTTGCGATTAAGGGCATTAACAACATTTAACAACATCACAGAACTAAAACACGACCCCACCGACAGATACCAAAACTCAGTAAAACAAATAGTCAACAAAGCCAAACACATTATGACACATAAACAAAAGCCCTACATGAAACAAATCCGACCATCAGCACCTACACTCCAAGCGCTTCCCAAAATCCATAAAGAAGACATTCCGATCCGCCCCATTATCAACTACCGTAATGCCCCTGCACACAAACTGGCAAAATATCTAGACAAAATTATTAGACAACACACACAAATAGACAACAACATTGCAGGAAAAAACAACACTGACCTAGTAACAAAAATAAAAGACATACACATCCCCCATAACGCCACATTAGCCTCCTTTGACATTAAAAACCTGTACACAAACATCCCCATCTCTGAAACAATCACCATCCTACAAAACAAACTCAAACAGAACAACACACCAGACGAACTTATCAATGAAATAACAGAAACTCTGAACATTATCACAAAACAAAACTACTTTACTTATAACAATAAATACTACACACAGAACGATGGCCTACCCATGGGCTCCCCCATATCCAGCATTCTAGCAGAAGTCTTCCTCCAACACTTAGAAAAAACAAAAATACTCACAAACAATGACAGACACTCACATAAAATACTATATTGGCACAGATACGTTGATGACATTCTAATACTATACAGGGGAAACAAAAGACAATGTGAACAGTTACTAACGCACATAAACAAAATACATAAAAACATAACCTTCACTGCCGAATACGAACACAACAATACCATAAACTTCTTAGACCTCTCCATCACAAAACTAGAACACAGGCACAAATTCAGTATATACAGAAAACCAACTACAACTGACACACTAATACACAACACCTCCAATCACCCAATACAACACAAACTAGCTGCTTTTAGAACCATGATACATAGACTTAACAACATCCCCTTAGATGAAATAGACTACAAAGACGAACTAAACACGATAAAATATCTAGCAGAATCTAACGGTTATGACAGAACAATAGTCAGTAAACTCCTACACGAAACACAAAACAAACAACAGACAAAGACAGAAAACAACAAATTCATAACACTAACATACATCAACAAACAAACAGAAAAAATTGCCCACAAATTCAAAAAAGCAGGATACAGAATCGCTTACAAAACTACTAACAAAACAGAACACACACTATCAAAACGCATGCCCAAAGCACAAAACAAATTCGATCTACCCGGTGTATATAAACTAAATTGTTCAAATTGCAGTAAATTCTACATAGGCCAGACAGGACGTAGCTTCAAACAGAGATACATTGAACACACAAAAGCACTCCACACCACTACAGAATCTACCTTCGCAAACCACCTCATTGAAGCAAACCACGCATATAAAAACATCGACAATAACATGAACATACTACACGTACACACAAAAGGCCGAAAACTAGACACTCTAGAACAATTAGAAATATACAAACACACAAAAACAAATAAAAACGACATCCTAAACGAACAGACACAATTCAAATCGCACGCGTTATTCGAACACATCTCACCACACACACACAGCTTCAATCTTTCGAAACACTATCTCGTCGCCAACAACAAGACGAGCAGCGCTACTAACGACAGCCTCTGATGAAGCCTTCTATAGGTGAAAGCCGGTTTAGGCTGTAAGGTAAAACTTTACGTTTTTACTTATAAAAAACTTAGTGTTCCGAGTCGTCAATATTATAGTGATATTTATTAATTCAAACACTTTTTGCTACAGTCTATTTCTTGATGTATATAATATAATAGATATTTACCATATATCCGTCGTGCGACTTCGTTTTTCTCGTCTTATTTTGACGCGTTTCGGCAACGAATTGCCATCTTCAGAATCTTAATCACTCATATGAGATCGTTAAAAAATTAAAAACATTAAAATCATTACGGTAAAAGTGCACTTTTACGATATTGGAAACTCACAGACGCGAACATGAAAGTTTATGTTTCTCGAGTGGACTATATCGATCGACTGCTTTCGCGTGGACAATATCGATCAACTGATTCACTGTTTATATAGCCACTGATAAACCTGTTTTGCTTATATGGTAAATATCTGTTATATTAATATAAGCGACTTGGAGACAACTAACCTAAAATGTATTGTATATAATATATTTGAAATTTACATTTACTTTACCTCAAGATGTTATTTTTCCCATATTTGGAACATGTTTCGGGACCCTTAGTGTTCCCATCAGAGGAAGGCTGATGATGGGAACACTAAGGGTCCCGAAATATGTTCCAAATAAGGGAAAAATAACATATTGAGGTAAAGGAAATATAAATTTCAAATATATTAATTTATTATACGAGTAATCGTATTTTACATTGGATTATAAATGTTTTTATAATTATACTTTAACGATTTTTATTATATCAATACATTAACTTAAATAATGTATTATTTAATGTACAAATGTTTTAAATGTGTAAACTACAAAGTCTAATAATTATCAACGCCATACAACTACAATGAGCATGTATGCTATTAAGTCAGAATGTTTTCTGTAAGTCTATCGGTTAATTCTGCTAGTGGGTGAAAAATAATAATAATAACGTTTAATGATATACTTATTTGAACATCCCTACACTCGCTATTCAGCTGTAACATATTTTTAGATACGCATTACTGTCTGTATCAATTCCAATATACATGTCATGATTTCTGCATCTATAATTATTTATTTATAAGTAGTGATTATTAGTTATGAGTAGCATAATTAAGCGATTATTATATTATCAATACATTAAATTGTAATATTATATTAATAATATTTTCGGAATATTATAATTATGTCTATTTGTTTAAATAAAACGATATGTAAGAATATAATAATTAATTTTCTGATGTAAAACACACTGTCTCCCCCCCCCCACACACACACATTCACTCAATTAATTAATCTGGTTATGTGTTTGACAATTTCTCTATTGTCCATACACAAGTTCTGTTGATGACATTAAATATTGTCGAGACGTCGACAGAAATAATATAAAAGTTATCTATACTAAGTATATTATAGGCCCTACTAAACCCTCGCTACCCTCGCCCTACTATCCTCCCTAAACTCTCCATCGCTAAACAATAAGAATAATAATATTTATTTTGAAACACTGACAATTTTAAATAGGTCTATATTATTTAACGAACACTTGATCTAATAGAATTTACAAAAACCAGAGGCAGATTTAAGCGAAACGAGTGGATTGATAGGAACACAAGTTATTACTTCGCGTTCTAGAATAATTTAATTTAAATCAACCGTTAGAAATGTGTGTCATGAATATGTTATTCATGTACCAGTATCAGTCAGTCTCACAAATCGTCGAAAAAAGTAGATGTATGCAGAGACGGTTAAACCGTTCGACAAAGTCGGTGCCTGCTAGAGCGCTTATCGGGCTGTAACCAGAGGACCTACAGACAATTCTGTCGTATTGATGAAGTTTAAGCAACGGAACCGATCGGGTTTTTGACGGGACAACGTCATACTTGGGATCACGGACTGGCTTTACATTTATCTGTTGAGGTAAACGTGAAAAAAACTTTATTTGAACTCGTTATAGAACAATTAAGTTAAAATCAGAGAACAGACTCCTCAGTTTTGGAAAATTAAATTATATAGGGTGATTCAAAATTACATGGCAATCTGTCGGGACCTGATTCTATAGCTAAAAAACAAGAAAAAAATTTCGTATAAACATAGATCTGAAAATGATTCATTAGTGAGTTACGGCTCGCGAACCAGTTCGCCCTGATTTCTGCTCCCACGGTAAAATGACGCCATACTGAAATTCTTGGGGTATAAAGTGAAGGGTAAATTTAGTGGTTTCTTATGATTTTCGTATCTGAAAATTTGAATAAAAGATTTCCCAGAGCTCTATCTCAATTAGTTTCTAAGAAAAGCGGTGTAAAACACACAACATTGGAGTGGAAGAAGAAACATTTTTAGACTTGGGATAAAATAACTTCGTTAATTTGTTAATACACAAATAAAAATATCTAACTAACTTTGACTTTATTTGAGAAATTTGACTTTAATTAAAAACAAAACAGACCAAAATGCGCCAGCAAAGTGTTACAATTTACAAGAAATGGCATTGTAAACATTCGATACACCTACACTTGGGCAGACGAAAACCCACGGGACTTCTACAAGACATAACCAGCATACTTTTTCATTTAATGTGTGGTGTGTTTCATCACTACTGTCGTGATTTGATGAACGCAAAAAATGTTTTTCTTAGAAACTATTTAAGATAGAGCTCTGGGACCCCTTTTATTCAATTTTTCAAATAAAAAACCACCAAATTTACCTTTCACTTTATACCCCACGAATATCAGTACGGCGCCATTTTACCGTGGGAGCAGAAATCAGGGCGGACTGGTTCGCGAGCCGTAACTCGCTAACGAACCATTTTCGAACCTATGTTTATATGAACTTTTTTTCTTATTTTGAGCTATAGAATCAGCTTCCGAGAGATTGCCGTGCAATTTTGAATCACTCTCTCTCTCTCTCTCTCTCTCTCTATATATATATATATATATAATCAGTCGACCATTTGTTAAATTTGTTACAATACGAGAACTTTGTTAGTTTAATATTACTCAAGAAACAGTACAATTTCAAACTGACTTAAAATAGTATGATTTTTGTTTAGGCCTATATTATTTTTATTTCCGTATGAGCATACATTAGCGGTAGTAATTTAAAGCATCGATTACTACTGGATGTTGCAGTTTATTCTATGAGGATACCCGTCAACATTTTTCATTTACACGCGGGCGCGCGCGTACTGATTATAAATACGCGCGCGTCTGCGTGTAGGCTAGTTTTCTACAAGTGATATAATAATTAATTCTATAATTTGTTTAGAGCTTTTATCATTTCAATTCTACGGAAATGACAGACCAAAAAACCAAATCCTTTAAAGGTAAATATCCAGTGAGAACTAAGATAGTTATAAACAACAGCACTTTAGAACAAGTAAGCCGTTCCAAATATCTCGGCTTTGCAGTAAGCTATGAATCAGAATATAAGAGAGAAAATAAATAAATTTAGGAATATTTGTGGTACTATTCATAGAAAGCTTAGAAATAAAACAAGACCCAGCACAAGGATTAAATTTTATTAAGTCGATTGCTATACCCACGTTGATTTATGGGAGTGATGCGTGGGTCATGGCAAAAAAGTAAAAGCGACAAGATTCAGAGTGCTGAAATGCAGTTTCTCCGAAATACTTTAAATTATACGTTGCAAGATAGAATAAGGAATGAAGATATCAGAGCAGCAATTAAAGTAAAGAACATAAATGAAATTATTTCAATTTACAGAAGACAGTGGTGGGATCATCTGCAAAGGATGACAGAGGATCGATTGCCGAAAGCGGCACTGAACTATAAAGCCATTGGTAGAAGAGACGTGGGTCGTCCGAGGATAAGGTGGGTGCCGGAACAGGTTTATACAACCTAATCCTTGAAGAGGATAAGAAGAAGAAGAATTCTACGGAACTTCTACATTCAATAACACAAATTCTATTTGTATGAAAGTATTGTTATAGCATGTTATTTGTTTAAATTGAAAAAATAAAACATGTATTATTTTACTGTCTCTGGTGTATTTAAATAGACCGTATTAAACATAACATTAAACATTTGACGTGTGACACTTAACTTTAAAAGCACACAAATTAAACCCATCGCATTGCTATCCATTTAATAATACAGTCCGCATTGTGTATATCAGCTTTCACTTAAAAAGTTAACTGTACCGCGGGGTAACAAAAAAATTATAAACTACTATTAGCTACCCATCCCATTAGGGATGTAATTTCACAGCGAAATTTCCCTCTACACGTAAGCAAATTATGTCGAACCGATAGCAACTAACTGGAAACTTATTGGCGTTTGGATTTTTGTAAACAAGAACCTAGAATGTAATAACGTTTGCTGACATATTGGCTCCGCTATATTGTAATAGGTCTGTTTATATCTCCCGTGTTATTTTGCCACACGTGTTGGATGCGTCAATTTTGGTAATAAAACTCTATCGTTCAATGTTGTAAAAGTGTAAGAGGGTAATGTGTACTCTCGTGTCTTACCAAGTCGTCGTCGCTCTGGAAGTTCTTACCGAAGTTCTTACCTGTCCTATTTGGTATTTTTAATTCCCGAATGGCGCCAAATTGTTTTTCATAAAACAATTAAAATGTTCACAGTTAGATCGTCTCCTGTACTGTGAAAAAATAATTCGAATTTACCTCTCTGACTGGCGGGAATTCGACTTTGCTTGGTTTTTGCACGTGTTGCCAACATAAAATTTGAGCAAAGAATTCTATGCTCCGCTAAAGTACATAACATACACAATACAGATTAAATAGACACAGGACAGCTAGTAATTATTCGTACTGATTTATTTAATTCGACAATTCATTAAATTTGTATAATTGTCGTACAACAAATGTTTTTATAATAAAGTTTATGCCTCGGCCGCAAATTAGTTTTCGCTCAGCAGAGAGCGAAGGTGGCAGCAGTCGTTAGATGCCGTAATGGCTTTCATGCGTATTTATTTACACAAATTATTCTGCCAGTGAATTCTTTTGAGTACGAAAAAGGTTTATAACAAGATGTTTAAATAAAGTACACCACCTCACAAGTGTGGTACTTAAATACTAACAAGGTTTACAAGAAAACTCAACTTTATTGTGTTAAAAGTGGGTGTCGGTTTTATCAGTTTATGACATAGGTTATATTTCTTTTACATACAGTATTATTAAATTTGAATCATAAATCCTTGAAAGAAATTAGTGTTCTAAATTTAGAGTGAGAGTTATTTATTAGGAAAATGGTTAATCAATTTGGTTCGTAATTGGTTATAATTTATTTAATACTTAACAAAATCACGTTGTTCGTATTATGGACCGTCAAGTGCCTTCACCAATGAATTATTTCTTTCGATTAATTCCAAAGATATGGATGCCGTCTACTTCTGGCGTCTGTTTCTTAGTTCATCCAGTTTTTATATAATTGTAGTTTTAATCTTCGTTTATTGTTCCTCCACGTGTTACTGGATCTATGGTTGACATCAGTTAATCAATTGGGTTTCACTACAGTTTGATTTTCTTCGTTACTTGTTTTTCAAATGGTCAGCATCACTATAGCGTCTGTTCCTCTGGATAGTTAATAATGGAATTCTCGTTTCATAACGGTCAAAAATATAATAACGTTCTGTAGTCATGGTAACTGACTTAATTCTGATTGGCTAAGTACATTTGAAACTATTGTTACAAATCCTGGTTTTCTGTTCAAAATGAATAAATATTTTATAATGAGTATATTTCCTTGTGGATATTTCCAATGCTTGAAATATTTATATAAATGTTCCTACTTTCTTTCAAAGATTAGTTTGATATCTCACAAGATTGGTCTAAGCCATGTATTAATGCTTTTGTACAAAATTGATAATAGGCCTACTATGTTAATACATAATTTACTTATTTCTATGGTTTATCATAATTCTGACATGTTATTTTTGTTCATTGATGGTAATTACATAATTTACTTTGTCTTATTATTTAAATATCGTCTTCAGTTGTTTACAATTGGTTTTCTGAATTTAGACAGCTATGTCATTTATAGGCCTAAACTGTTACATCTTATTATTTCTTATTTTCTTCTATTTAAACATTATTTATTAAGCATATCTTGTCTGCTTATTTTCATTTCGTGCTTCTTGTCTTTTGACTTATTTTGGATCTGTTGATGTTATTATACTTTTACAAAATTATTTCTTATATGATATTTTGCTTTCAATTTATATTATAGTTATTATTTTGTTGCTTTTTTAAATTTATGTCATTACTATTTTTATACCTACTCCCATTTCTCACACACTTCTTTAACACTTAAATCTATTAATAAAACATAACATATAAATAACTTAATGGTCTGTATATGGTTCAGCCATGTTTTTTCTCATTAAATATAACTATTATATTGCCTGTTATTACTTATAAAGGTTCTGCCACTACTCTCTTTATCACTTCATTACTTATATAAAACATACTAACATATTACTGTAAAATTATTTCTTCTTTTATATACTCCCTTAAACACTAAACCAATAACTTAACTTCCTTTAAATTAAAATAACAATTTTGGTGAGTGTTATACTTACACCATTTCTTCTACAAAGATAATCACCCTGGTGATTCTTATATTGACATCATATGTTTTTCTATTCCTTTCTCTCACAATTACTATGTGTCTTACAGTCTAACACACTTAACTTAATTGCCCATTCATCATTTGATTATGTTTTGGTTTGTCACACTGGTTTACTATTCTTTTTTCTTAATATTATAAGTTGTTTATTTTAATACACTTATCACTTCACTGTTTATCTTTATCACTCCCTACCTAATCTCTCACTCTTGGTTTCAATGTTACTTTAGATATACTTTTACTACTATTCTTTAACATTTTGTGCCTTATTTTCTTATTATGATAAGGTCCTTAACAATATATTTTATTTAACAATAATTGTCTTATTTATCTTTTATGGTTAGTGTACTTGCTTTATTATCGTTTTATTCATTATTAATTACATATTTTCTTTACTTATTTGTGTCTATTATGATTGATTTGTCTTCTCCATCTCTGTGAATCTTTTCTCAACTTTTTTGGTCTCTATCTGGCCAATCTCTGGGGTTGGGCCATAGTCATTTGTTTGTCAGTCTAGTCTATTCTTTTAATTATTATTCTTGCTTACCATTCTTCCTTCTTCTTTCTTAATTACATTTTATATTTTTTTCATTATTTAATTATTAAATTACCTTACTTTTTAGCATTTCTATTATACTTATGGATACTTTATATGATCAGATTTCTGCAACGTTATAATATTCATAATTCGCAGAAGTGATTCCCTTCAAAAATTAATCACATCTCAGGCTGCCTTCACTTGGCGACGTCATAAATATTGTGATATTAGATTTACAACAATGTCTGGAAAGCAATTTCACTACTAAATCTTCAGATTATATTTTAAATTGAAAAATACCTGAAGAAGCATTCAGAACTGAACATTATAAGGACGTCTTTTGTAATGAATCAATTTGAAGTACATGTTCTATCACTTATTCGATAATATTTTTGTTGGAAAATTTACTTGTTATAATATCATTTCATAAGATGTAAATTTTCATAATTGGATAACGACTGGTGAATTTTGTTTCTCGTTAACCTACAAAATCTGACTTTTGCTACTCTAATTTGATCTTCTTGATAGCTTCATTATAAAACTCATTACAACTCTCTTGTTAAGCGTTTCTACTTTAAGCGAATAGTTACAATGTTAAGTGAGGAAAAATTGGGATTTTCAGGAAAAGGACCACGACCGGATACCAAAAATACAAAAGTGGCATGTTACAGAGCAATACACTCACCAGTGGTAAAATATGCAGAATAGACCTCGACGTGTATGTTTTGCAATAACGTAAACCTACTTATTTTTCTCCTCCTTCTCCTTCTCCTTCTTCTTATTCTTCAGCACTAGAGCCCAAAGTGACCCCTGCCTTCCAACACGTCTCCTCCAATGTCTTTTATCCGTTGCCATCTCACCGTAACCCCTCACATCCATTCTTCGGAGATCTTCCAGCACATCATCCAACTATCTTATCCTAGGTCGACCCCTCTTTCTGTTTTTATATACCTATGCCCCTAGGATTTTCTTTGGCATACGCTGATTATCCATCCGCTCTAGGTGTCCTAACCGTTGTATTCGTTGAGCCATTACGAATCTTACAATGTCCTTATGCTTATTTTTGTCATTTGTCTCCTGCCTATTTCTTATTCTCCATTCATCATCTTGTTCAACCGTGCCATAAACACGTTGTACAATCATTCTTTCAAACCTTCTCAGTGTTTCTTGTTCCTTTTTTATTAATCTCCACGTCTCATCTCGATAACCAACAACCGGAGATATATAAGCGTCGTATATATTTTCATGTTTATGTTATGACTAATGAATTTGCTTCCCAATAGTCTGCTGTTAGCATGATATGCCCTATTTTCTATTTGTATCCTGTCACGTATTGTCGTGTTTATGCAGCCTTCATTTACTATCGTATTACCCAGGTAACTGAGCTTATTAAACTCATCAAATGAATTACATTCCAGCAGATTTTTTATTTAGTTCCTTGTATTCCTCAAACAGCTGTTATCTTTATCTAGCTATTATTACATCATCTCATCAGAGTAAGCACATATATTTAGCTTGTCTTATTTAATATCGTCCCTAAACCTAACGAAAACCTACTTGGAAGACATATATAGATGATTATTAGATATGTCGCCTTCTTCCTTCCTTTCAGCCACAATCGTCTCTATTTTCCTATTCCCCTTATCTGAGATCTACTCTTCCCATCGACTTTTTCAAGGTCACGATCTTGTTCAGTCTCTCCGCGACCTTCAACGCCTCCATCTTCTTCTTCCCAAAGGACTCCAGTTCGTAACCCTTCTTGCTCTTCATCTATCATCTCCAATTCTTCTTACGTGCCCACACCTCAGCAATCTATTCTTTATAATATCACTGAGCACATCTTTTTCCACCTTAATTGTCCTTCTTATTTCATCGTTCTCCTACTTATTCCCATTACTTAGAAGATTTAAGAAGAAATAAAGGACCAATTTATGGATCAGAAAGGGCTTTAAAAGAAGAAACGAAAAATTAAAGGTAAAAGAATTTATTGCCACGAAAATCCACTTCAGTCGTTCGCTTAAAGTGCACATGATAAAAGAAGCAATAGTAATGTGCGTTGTAATGAAGGATGCAAAAGTTAATTCCCTGCATGATCCTTGCAGAAACATTTTCTGTGGAATGTTTATAAAGTTACGACTTCACTTCAGATGTACATGCGATTGAAAGTTATGTTAAGCGGTAATGTGTCTGTTTAGCCAACTAGTTGAAGGTCAGAAGATTTTTTCTCTTATCTTTATGTAAGTGAATCTAGCTGAGAAGGAAAAAGGAACCACGAGTTACCTCGGGCTACATGCTGCAGCCTTGAGCGTCTGTGATAACCAACCTAACCGCAGAATAAGAAGAAAACTATAATTATTGCACAGGTTTCTTTTTTACTCTGGTGTACAGAGGGTTCGCTCACCGGTAGTTGAATCATTTTCCCCCGCTGTCTCTACTATGAAATTATTTGAAAAAGTCATATCCTTTTTTACTTCCATGTTCCGTAAGGAAATGGAAATACGGTGACCGCGAAAAAAAAATTGTTCGAGATAAGAGCTGATTCTGATTGTACTATCCTCAAAATACTTTTCCGAAGTGTGTGTGTGTGTGTGTGTGTGTGTGTGTGCGTGCGCGCGCGCGTGTGCGTGCGTGCGTGTGTGTGCGTGAAATTTTTTCTATGGCGAACGATAACTGGCGCAAATTCGAACAGAATCAAATAATTTTGTGCTTTTGGGCATTATGTGCCCGAGTTGTAGAGGACTCAAGGTATATTGATTTGGTGAAGATCCGTTAAGGGGGAGGGGTAGTTTACCTGCAACGTATTACGTTTTAAGAAGAGTAAAGTATTTAAAAATTCATTTAAACTTTTTCAAACAATGGTTATTGTTAAAAATAAAATAATTTTGTTGCCTGCCGACCAAGTTGTTCGGTTAGGAGGGAGGGGTTGTTTACCTGAAATGTTTTGTTTTTAACAAAAGTCAAGTATTTAATTTTAATAAGTAAGTGCCCCGAAAATAAAGTCATATTAATCCACTGTAAAATGGTAAATGAGATAATTATAAATGGAGTGGGTAACTGAAGGGGAGGGGGGTGATTTTTTGAAAATTGCTGTGCTGAAAGCAAGTAAAGTACGAATATTTAATTTTGAAGAATATTTAATTTGGGCGTTGTTTCGACAGGAACTTTAGAAGTTACATATTATGATAAAACTATTACTCTATGAAAGTGTAAATATCATTAATGGTGGGGATCGGTTGTGGAGGAGGGATGATTATCTGCGTAGTTCAGTTTCTTTATAAGAATAAAGTACCTAATTTTTATAGATAAAGTGACTCGAAAATAACATTATATTAAACGACTACCCTATAATACCAAAAATATCTATAAATAGTGAAAATAGTTTGAGGGTGGGTGATTTTTTTTTTTTAATTATCGAACCGAATTCAAGTAAATGATTTTAAATATGAATCTTAGAACATGGAAGTCATGTATTTTACATACATCCTGCATACTGATATCTTCTTATGTTTCTGATTTCTCCTTAACGACTTCACCGAGGCAAATTCTCCATCCTGTTCGCTTTCTTCTGAGAATTCTGTTAAGTGTTGTTCTAGCCATTCCGTTCGGTGAAATAAACTTGCAGTTTTAATCTTTCCAATTTCTTCTTCGATTTTATACTCAGAAATGTCGGTAGTTTCAAATACTGAGGGCATCTTGGAATTAATCCATCAACAGTAGAAATACAGACATTTAACATGCCATAACAAAATATCACTGATGTCAGAATCGTGAGAAATGATAATAATAAACAAAACTTATTTATCTCTTAAAGCAGAATAACTTCACACACTTCTACGTAAATTTGTCGTACTACCATTCTTTTGCCAAGTCAACCTGTACTACTATATATATATATACTGGGTCCTTCAGTCTTACGACTGGTTTGTACCCTCCCCGCATATACCCGTGGTGCGTGTGTTACCGAGTCTTTCACAGATATATGGTACCTAACGTTTAACGCCGGATCCGAACGGCATATTTGGGGAGGGTTTACTATGCAGGAAACATCTCGCTGGTTTGCCATTGCCTTGCGAGGGGGAACGGTCGTATCTAAATCACGACCCCCCGGCGGGAATCGAACCCGCACCGACAGCGTAGCAGCGCCACATGCTAGCCACTACGCCACGACTACCCCTGTACAACTATCCTGACACCTAAATATCCTCTGACATCCTTCGAAACATTTCTTGACGCACGGAGACGATAGCTTAGTAAACTGGGAACTGTGTCAGCTTGGTAGTTTGAGAACTAATAGGGTCTTATAGACTACAGCAGAAATGTCTAATCGTGATGTGTCGATTACCCATTTGGTATGAATTGTTACGTTGAATAGCAGACTTCGACACTTCACACGAAGCTAAATGGAAATAGGTGAAGTTAACTAGAGATTAACGCTCAATTTTTAGTTTCGTATTCGTGACGCTGAGTCTAACACAGGTGTGTGAGGTTAAGTTTTTTTAACAGAGAGACGTACAAGCGAAACAACGAAGCATTTTTCCGCTCACGCTTATTGGACATTTTCGTCAGTTCAATGAGTATAATCGTTTCCCGAAGTTTGGAAACATCTTGTTTATTGTTATGACGACCTCACGACGTCAATGACAACAGTAAAATGAATTATTATTTAACGTCAGAGAAATCCCTATTCAGAATTTTCATTAAGACTGTTTAATGAAACGGCGAAACTAGTATTACAACAGTTCTTATAATTACACAATTATCTGATACGTATTATAGACAAGTAATAATAAAAGCCGCCAAAATTAAATAAATTACAATAGTTTACAACACAAATAAACAACTAAACACTTGTAACTTTCTCTAATGTCCCACTCAGGATTTTATCCGTTATCTGTCTACCAAAGAAATACATTTTTCGAAAACAAGATACGATGCGCCGTAGATTGTTTTCCTTATTGTCACGAATGTTTATCTTATCCGTTATCTATCTACCAACGAAAACTCTGTTTCATTATCAGTAAACAAAGTATTAAGCGGCTTAGCTTGTGTTTTCCTTATCGTCTTGCGTGCTTCGGTTGACGACACCGAGATTGACGTTCGGTTGACGTTGATGGGTCGAGATTTAAAGATTTTTCAGTCTAGTGAGAGTAGCCTAGTAGGGCGTAATGAATTCTCTTCGTTTAGCAGACAGTATTCACACTAATGAAACTGCTATTGCTGTTTACAAAGTACTCAACTCGCTCCATCGACTGCGCTTAGCCTGTCATATAGGCAAGTGACGTCAGTAGTAGCGTAATTTTGACGGAAAATTCCAACCGAACGAGTAATCTACGAGTGGTACGAGTATCTTGCGTCATCCAGCCGATTAGTGATAAGAGTCACGTACGCTACACAAATTATCTGTGGCCCGTTAACGTTAGAACATTTTTTTTAATTCTGTTTACTTTTAATACATCAAAAACTTAGTGACTAGCTAACTGATACATACTTTTTTCTGTGATCGGAAAATTAATAATTAGGCTAGGTCAAAAAAAAATGGCCGATGTAAGAAGGCAAGGAGCAACACTTAAGTTACGACTTGAGTTAAACAGAGATAAACGCGAACGTCCTACAACGGTGTCCTTGGTGAAAAAAGAATACGAAGCAGACCACAACAAACATGGGTAAACGATGTATCCCATCTACGCTAATGGGATTATCGTAGAGAAGATTGGCGATGGACAGAGTTAGTGAAAGAGCCCAGTGAAGCTGACATCTAAAGATCGGTAAAGAAGGCTGAAAAAACTTTTTAAAAATTTCCAATAATGATGGGTTTTAACCATCGATGTGCACGTAATTCACTACAAAAATAAGAATTTAGTTTTGCTGCAAATTGAATATTAGTACACTTGTTTTAAAAAACATTATATTAAAAGGTTACGGACAATGGTTCAGAAAACAATTTTTTTCAAAATTCCATAGAGTCCATATTTCTTTTTTAGTTCAAAAACTTGTTACAAATTATCTCAAATAAATTTCTAAAAAAAGATCCGGAGGCATTTTTTAATTTAATTTAATATTTAATATGTCATAAATATTTAAGAAATTTTCTAAAATAATTGGCCAATAAATATTGGCCAATAAAACATATGCATATAATATTTGTTGCAGTTGTGACCTGTAGTTAGGACGCAAAATTTCTAAATCGGAGCCGAAAATTATGAGCCTCCCAAAATACCTTTCGAAAGCCTTTTAATTTCTGGCCTAAGTGTGATAAATTTTTTTGCGAGGAATTAGGAAACTTAAATTCATAAATCCAATTCGACCCGATTTTATTAGTAACATATAGGCCTATTTGTGTATTTTCATTAAAAGTTGTTTGGAATCTGCTAATAATTGAGAACTCTTTAAGGAATTTTTAGAAAAAAATGTTTTTCTGAACCACTGTGCAGGTCCGAATCTTTCATTAAGTAAAATACTTCCTCGCCCTTATTTCTGTGTTTGTGTCTTGTATTATTTCTAAGATTTCTATGAATTGTTCAACAATTGTTCTTATATCGGAGTAAATCGACTACGAACTGGTTGCTGAGAAACTGTAACGGACGCAACACGTTCACTGCTCTAAACCATAACTGTAAACCACCCTTTGGGCTATTGTTTAGTAGGTGAAGTCTATGCAGTTCCGCGTGCAGCCTTGACACGGTTTACATACGTGCTTCGTGATGTATCGGTTTCCTATCGTTGTTTCGCCAGGGACGCTGACACTTACGGTTTCTCTTTGTTTTTAGTCTCAATCGCAAAGCGAAGTTGACAGTCTCAACGCAGTTATTCCCAAATAGTGTGCCGCGTAAATTTTATACGTTTTTATAAAACTTGTATTTTTTTATAAGTATATAGCGGGGAGCCTACAACATTTGTCGCATACCGCATCTCGTCATTTATACAACACAAATTTCACGAACCCTCAAGAGATCGACTGCGGTCGCGGAGTTCAGACTATGCACTGGCCACGACTACCTCCAAGCCCATTTACACCGATTCGGCCTGGTGAATTCCAACATCTGCCCGCTGTGCAATGGAGGAATGATGGATGGACAACACCTTCCTGTCTGTCCTGAACTGGCGAACCTGCAAACGCGAACTTTATCCTGTCTGTACTGGGAGGCTCGCCGCCGAATGGCTGAACTGCCGAGAGCGGGGATTGGATAAAGTAAAGTAAAGTAAGTAAGCATCTCGTCCGCCAGTAATTCCTGTTTTCCGTCTCCTACAAATTCCTGCTCTTCATATCCTCTTCCACATCCTGTCTCCAAGTTCTTCGAGACCTTATTTTCCTGCGATTGTCCCGATGATATTCTAGTATCTTTCTAATCCGTCTTTCGTTGCTCATTCGCTGTATATGCCCGTACCACATCAACCAAAATACTTTGCTCAACTATCTCATTAATATTTTCATTAACTTGCTCGTTCTCTTATTACTTTTTATCTTACAATATGCAACCAGGATTTGGACAATTTCTTCTCAAACAATTCATTTCAGCTGTTGCCAATTTGTCTTTGTTACTTTTTTTCATCTCCCAACACTCGGATGTACATGTTGTAATTGGCTATGTATATTGTTCTATATAAATAAATTTTAACATTCACTCTAATTCTTCGTGGCTAGAGAAAAAAGTTTAGCTTTAAAATTTTATCATTTCCTTTATATTTCTTCTTTGCTTCGGACAGCATCTATCCTCATTTTACACAATTCTAAGAATACCTCCTTTTGCTTAGTGTTAAGCCCTTATACATTCCATGTCGTCTTGTGCATAATCCTTTCCCGTAGCAATTGTCTGTTGCGCTTTAACTCCGAGACAAATTGTTGAGATTTTTAACATTCTAACTTTTTTACTGATATTGAAATGCTGGCCCCCCAGGAGCATCGTTGTACTCAGGTGGGGGACCAGAAGCGTTGATTTAGAGGTCCATATCCCCTGAACCGGCTGCCTTCACAATGCCCGGTCTACTCATTACTAAGAAGAAAAGTGAGAAACAAAAGAAAAGATACCCTAGCTCTCGTGGGTATACTCCAGCAGTATCGGGGTCGAAAACACAAGAGTCGTTCAAGAGAGACAAGACAATAAAGATTTAAGAAAGGGATCTCGTCCAAGACAAGTCAAAGTAAAGTGATAATCCAGCTGGCGTACATCGGGCGTGCTAAACCCGTATTCACAAGATGTGGGTATTGCTGATGTACGGGAATTTTTCAAGTATTAATATGGAATATTGTAGGCAAAAATGTCTGAACTAGGTTACGTATTTTTTTAAGTGCGGACTGAATTTAATTCCGATGTACTACAGCTACATCTCTAAATTTACGATTCATCATCATATAGTAACAGTATTTTGCCGTGTGGCACGTCTCTGATATCAGCGCCTCCGTCACCTTTCAGGCTTGCACCTTCATCTCTTCATTCGGCGCCCCACATTGTATGCTATCCAAGAGTTTCGAACATCTTCTCTCTCTTCTTCTCACCTTCCACCTCCCCCTCAAAAACAGTTGTCAATAGTCCATATACCGTAACGATGAGTATGGTTAAAATAAAACCATAGCTTTTAACGATAAATATCCAGTAAGATTTATAAGATATCTATAAACAACAGTACTTTAGAACAAGTGAGCCACTTTAAATATCTCAGATGTGGAGTTAGCTATGGGTCTGAAACTAATATAAAAGACGCGACAAATAAATTAATTTAGGAATATTTGTTGAAAAATTCGTAGAAATCTTCGAAATAATACACACCACAAGAATTAAATTTGTTAAGACAACTGCAATATGCGACATAATGGCATATACGAGTGAGGTGTGAGTCATGACGGAAAAAGAATGCGGCAAGATTCGAAGTGCTGAAATGCATTATTTGAAATACGTACGTTAAAACGTAAATTGCAAGACAGAAAAAGGAATAAGGATATAAGATCTGGATTAGAAGTTAAAAAGATAAATACAATCATTTCAAGTTACAGAAGATAATGGTGTGATCGTTTGAAAATGATGACAGAGGATCGATTGCCAAAAGGAGCACTGAAGTATAAAGCCACTGATGGGAGAGACGTGACTCGCCCGAAGATCAGATGGGTGCCGGAACAGGTTTATACGTATAAACTAGTCCTTGAAATGAAGAAGATAATTAGGCTACAGTCCAGTTTTCCCTTCCCCTGTT
Organism: Magicicada septendecula; assembly: GCA_034769895.1. NCBI lineage: Eukaryota > Metazoa > Arthropoda > Insecta > Hemiptera > Cicadidae > Magicicada > Magicicada septendecula. The sequence goes on from CM068370.1 coordinate 137,849,366, forward strand.
AGTAATTCTCACAAGCATTTTACCCCGATTATCCTGATTGATTCTTCTCAGCACTCGGTCGTTTCTTATTTTATTTACTTACTTTACTCCTTCCAGCCGCCTCCTCGTCAACATTTTCGGCACGACAATCCTATCTCTTTATTTCTCATTAACCATTCTCTTATCCATTGAAGAGAAATTATTGAATCCATTTCAAGTTATTGAAAAGAAATTAGAAAGAAATAAAGCAACTCACTTAATATTTATAGACTTACAGAAAGCTTACGATAATATACCTATCGTAAAACTATGGGAGGTCCTTAAACATACCAACATCAACCATACACTTATAAGGCTGTGCAAAACTTATACAACGATATGACCTACACAATAAAAGCGGTAAATAGAGTATTAGAACCGTTCAGAGTAAATAAAGGATTACGACAGGGCTGTTGAATCTCCCACACGCTTTTCAAAATTTACGTCGCAAAAGCTCTAACCCATTGGAAGAAAAAGGCAAAGGGTTGGGTATTGAAATTGACGATGGCACATGCTTGTACACCACCCTGCAGTTTGCAGACAATCAAGTGATATGTGCAAATGGAAAAGAAGGCCTGGAATATATGACACGCAAACTAAAGGAAGAGTGAATGGGGATTACTGATGAACATAGAAAAAGCACAGTATCTTTGTGTCGAAGAAAAAACAACAGATTTAACCTTAGAAAACAACAAACGTATAAAAGAATGCAACAGCTACAAATATTTAGGAATAAACTTTAATGAAGAAGGAACAGATGATGGTGAAGTAAACTAAATAATAAACAAAGCAAAACAATAATTAGATCATTGAATGGGATTCTATGGAGCACAGAAATTGGAAAAGAAAGGAAGAAAAGAATATACTATAGTATGATTAATTCCGATACGATAGATTATGTACGGATCCGAAACATGGAGAATAATAGAACAGGTAAAAAGAAAGTTAGAAACTACAGAAATGGATGCTTTGAGAGAGACGAGCTGCTAGAACTTCAAGGCTAGAGCGAATACGAAATGAAACGATCAAAGAAGAAATGGGCGTACAAAAGACAATCATCGACTGCATTGAAGAAAAACAACTAATCTGGTATGGACACGTACAAAGTACAAAAAATGGGCCAAGATCGACAACCAAAGAAAACAATGAGATGGATACCTGGAGAGCACAGAAAGAAAGGAAGACCCAAGAAAACATGGACGGAGGGCATAAGAAGATCAATAAGCGATAGAGGACTAAACGATGAAAACTGCAACGACAGACAACAATGGAGGTTGGGCATCGGATAACGCCGTGGGACGTTTTGACCCCAAATTAAAACAAAAATGTCTTCTAATTTATTATTATTCTTTTCGCTTTTACGTTTACTATGTTTATTTCCGTGCCATTCCACCCATCTTCTAACTTTTCTAGCACTCTTTACTAGAATGCTGGAATTCTGTATAGTTACTGTTTCGTCCGCCAAATAATTTATAATTCTAGTTCTACACCACGTTAAAAACAGGGAATGGAAACATTGGTTAACTAACGAAAACATGAAACATTTCAGAATATTGTAACGTGACGTTTCCCTCAACATAAAGTTTGTCAAATAAATATACTGAAGTACAAAACAATAATAGAGTAATAAACCTATGTGTGAGAGATAGGTATTAACAAGTAAATCTAAGACCATTGTAAGGTAGAATAAGAAAACTAAAATATCAAACATGTCTATATTGAACTTAATAACAACGATTCCAGTAGACTGCATAAGAAATAATGTACATAATAGGTAAAAGCCTATAATGCAGAGCCTAGCGGGATAACCAGTAACTGGAAACATGAAAACATAAACTAAACAAAATTTAAGATAAAATTATAAAACTAGATTAAGTAGTTATATCTGATTGTGACTGATAGGCACATGGACAATTCAGATAGAGATTATTATGATATAAATGGGTGATAAAAGTTTTATTTTTGTATAAAAATGTTATAATGTGTGGTAGGAAAGAAGGACTACTATTGTATGTTAAAAGAATGCTAAAGGTGTAAAGAAGAATGTGATGTAAATAATTTAGTAATAGAAAGTGTAACAGATAAGCTGACTAGTAGATTATGAAAAAAGGAATAACTATTGTTTGTTATGGACAAGATAATAATGTAGTTAGTAAGAGATTAATGTTACACAAAACCTGCTTCTACTTGGTAGGTAAAAGGAGATAATTTTGCGTCTAAAAATTGTGCTAGACAATGCCATATATAAAATGCATATTATACGCTGTCCAGGCAGTGAAGGCGGCTAGAGGATTAGGATACCCTCACTCACACACACACACTGACAGGCCGCCTAACAATAGACAGGGACAGGCCTTTGACCTGCGCTGCTGTCTTTTTAGTTACAGTCCACTAGAATAAATTAAATTTTATTGTCGTGCTTAAACTTTTAATTTTGATTGTTCCATTGAATTCAGACTGTAATTTCATTTAAAATAAGTCCAAACACGAAGTTTTTATGGCGATATTCAAATGTTTTACATTTATTAGTTTATTTTGAACTATTGTTATTGTTAAACTTTAGAACACCATCTAAGCGACTATTATTAAAAATTATGATTATTAAAAACTAAGTTACTGATCATCTTATTTATTTTTCAACTATTTTTCTGTGACACTCCCTTTAATATGAAATATTTTTACAAATTGATTTTTGATTTTAGAACTTGACCTCGAAATTACGAGAATCTTAAAATCTCGCCTTGGCCATTTTATTTTATTTTATTTATTTTTTTTAACTTCCGATAAACCGATTGTGATACTCGATAAAGAGCAGATTGACGACCCACCTCTTTATTGTTATAATACTGAAAAAAATATCAACATATGTAACAGATTTTAATATATAGATATAAAGATTATTTTCAAACCTCATATTTTTATTTCAAATAAACAATATATGAAATAATAGTTGTTATACGTAATCGAAATAATTGTTTGTCTTTTTACTAGCACGAACTTTTAAAAATGTTATTTATTATAAAAATATTATATATTATTGTTTTACAGACACACAAAATGAAATGTGATATGTATCTATGTAAATATATTAAAAAATTACTGTCCATGTTATTAAACTTTAACTATAACTTGAGAGGACGAGGTAGCGCGTCAGAAATTAAATGTGTATTATTGTATCCCGTAATTTGGAAAATAATTACCCCGGTATTACAGATTTCGGTAACATGCAAGAGAGACGTCCCTCCCTTACTTGGTTTACACTTGGTCGCTATAGTCATTTTTCCAGATAGAGAGGGTATTCACCCTCAAACCAACAAACAGTAGAGGTCATTGCTCGTGTACCGGGTACCCCGAGTGAGTCACTGATTACCCGCTGATTAGGCGTTAAATAGCTTGCACGGGGTAGTGAGACCAGCAAGTCTTGTCAGAGAGCAGATCTGTCGCGTGTACTGTGAGTGAATCAGTTCATTTGTGGTTAGTGTATAGTTGATTTGTGATTATGAGTCCTTGTAAAAAACGCCAAGTTTTACATACTCAATGCAGAACAATGATTGCTTCTGTTCTGTTCTATTTTGAGAAAGAGAAGAATAACGGAGGTCCTTTACTTAATACTAAGAAAGTAATGCAGAGAACAGCAGATGCTTGTGGCATTTCGTTGAGAACAATACAACGTATCAAGGCAGAGATTAAAAAAAGTTTGGAAAATCAAGAAGATCCCTGTGTAATTGAAGATATTGATTTAATCACAGCTGAGGACGATCAACAAGATAACACCTTAAACAGCACCAAGAGGGAAAATATTATTATTCATATTCCTCGGAAGAAAAGTTTGAAGAGAAAGGGGCCAGTAACAGACATGGATGACTTCGACAAAGGAGCTATTCGATGTCACATGTTGAGCTACTATGCTCGAAAAGAAGCGCCTACCCTCAGACAACTTTGTGTGTCACTTCAAGAAGCTGGACTGTATATGGGAGGAAAATTTTCACTGAGCTCGCTATTATCAGACATGGGATTTCAGTACAAGAAATTTAGCAGCAGAAAAATCCTCATGAAAAAGCCGTCAGTGGCCCTGTTAAGGTGTCATTTCTTAAGAAAGATGCGTGAAGTAAATATTACAAACACTATATTTTTGGACGAGACCTAGATCAATGAAAACACGAGAAAGGACACTGGTTGGACTGATGGCATTATCCAAGGAACTCTCGGCGGCCCTCTGGGTAAAGGCAAACGATTGATCATCTGTCATGCTGGTCGCTACGATGAATATACAAAAAGCCAGCGAGATCGGCCGCTGGCAGTTCTCAGTGTCATTTGACGGGCCGATATAATCGGCCGCTAGCAGTTCCAACAATGAACCATAGGGCCATTTAACCGGCTTCTGGCATCCAAAGGGAGTGTCTCAGAAAAATAGTTGAAAAGTAAATTAAATGATCAGAATCTTAGTTTTTAATAATAACGTTTTTTTAATAACAGTCGCGTAAATAATTCTCAGAAGTTTAGCAATCACAATATTTCAAAATAAACAAATAAGAGTAAAACATTTGAAAATCGTCGTATAAACTTCGTGTTTGGACTTATTTTAAATGAAATCACAGTCTGAATTAAATGGAACGACCAAAACTATAAGATTAAGCAGAATAACAAAATTTAATTTATTATAGTAAACTGTATTTAAAAAGACAGCAGCGCAGGTCAAGTGCCGGCCCCTGTCTATTGTTAGGCGGCCTGCCAGTGTTCGTGCGTGAGTCAAGGGTCTCCTAATCCTCTAGCCGCCTTCACTGCCTGGACAGCGTATAGTTCTTGGTATCCAAGTCACGTATGAATAGTAAATTATTATAAATAAATCACCTTATATCCGTCGTGTGACTTCGTTACGTCGATTAAAATGACGCGTTTTGGAACATCTGCTCCATCATCAGATTAAATCGCTCTATTGAGGTCGTTAACAGTTAAAATCACATATTACACATAATTGTCCACTATGTAATTCACTCGCTTTCTAAGTGGTGCGCACCACGACGAAGCCGATCGGACACTGAACTATTATCTGAGTGATTACGCCTAAGCAGGTTCAATGCTGTACCGTATAGCGGGTTGGATTAAAAATTTAAGTGGTCATTCAATATGAAGTCTCGGCTGTTTATGTTATTATATGCTTTGTATATTTCGAACTCTTCTATTGCGTCCATGTAACGGCCTTTGTTGCACACATGTAGGGGTATTAAATTAGATTTAAAATCAGTATAATTATGATTGTGTAAGATTAAGTGGCGGGCAAAGTTGGACTTGATATTATTTAACAAAGTGAGATTATTTAGGTGACGTTTTGGTGTGTGCTCTTTAAATCGTTTGAGGAAACCTCTCCCCGTTTGACTATGTAAAAACTGTTGCAGTCGTTACATGATAATTTATATATGCTGGATTTCTTTTCTAAAGGTATGGGTTTTCTATGACGTAGTATTTTTAATAGACTATTGTTTGTTTTGAAGGTAGCAGTAATATTCAATTTATTAAATGTGGAGGTTAGAATCTTTGGCATTATATTTGTGTATGCGGTAGAAATAAATGTTATTTTTGTATCCTTATCTATTGGGGGCTTGGATTTTCGAATTTTATGTTTCTTGATGAGATTATCAATTAACGTGTTTTGGTAACCATTAGCTAAAGCTATATGCTTAATGGTATTCAACTCCTCACGGTAATCATCATCACTGAGAGGTACTGCCAACAATCTGCGGATAAAGTAATTATAAGCTGCCAACTTTTGCGAAAATGGATGATAAGAGTCAGCATGTATTGTCACATCAGTGATAGTCGGTTTTCTATAAATATTAAATTTCAATTTATTTATCTGTTTAATGACAGACAAATATAAAAAATTCAATTTATTATCCACTTCAGTTTCCAACGTGAATTGAATGTTTTTATTAATACTATTCATATAATGTTTTAGGTTTTCGATCTGTCGTACAGTACCATTGAAAATTAGAAAGGTATCGTCTACATAACGTGCATAAAATATTATAGCATTTTTGTATTTGTTATGTGAGAGCAAATGAGAGTTTTCATAAAAATTCAAGTAAACGTCAGCCAATAGACCAGAGAGAGGTGAACCCGTGGCCAATCCATCGTCCTGAATGAAAAATTGGTTATTGAAAGCAAAGTAATTTTGTTCTAAGATAGTTTCAAGTAAACCAATTAACTCGTTTATCGTCTGTATATTTAATTTATTATTCTCTAATAAATTTTCTTTTAAGATATTTAGTGTTTCCTTTACTGGTATGTTGGTATACAAATTTACTATATCAAACGATGCTAACTTATAATTTGGTAGTACATCAACATTTTTACATTTATTAATAAAATCCGCGTTGTTTGTGACACTATGATTGTTCTTTAAATTTATGTTTTTTTCTTTGATTACTTTGACGAGTTTTTAGCTGTTTTGTATGCGGGCGCTGTGGTAAAATTAACGAGTGGTCTGACCGGTATGTCGTGTTTATGAATTTTGGGTAGCCCAGTGAGTTCGGGAGCTTTAGCATTAATAGGTTTTAGGAAGTGACGTGTGCGTTCGCTAAACAAATTTACGCAATTATTGTTTTTGTTATTCAATGTCTTGACATACATATCAGTAGGATCAGATTTCAAGGTTCTAATATTATTGTTTGAAATAAAGTCGTTTATTTTCGTTTTATACACATCAAAGTCCATGACAACAAGAGTATTCCCCTTATCTGCCTTAGTAATTAGAGCATTATTATCAACTAATTTAGCTTTGATTTGTTTCAATAACTTAAACTCGTTAGAAAATCTTATATGTTTCTGTAAACCATGAGGTGAATGCTCATGCCGTTTTGGTGTGTGCTTTTTAAATCGTTTGAGGAAATTTGACATATAATAATTAACAACCATAATTTTGACAACCATTCACCTCATGGTTTACAGAAACATAAGATTTTCCAACTGTTAACTGTTAACGACCTCAATAGAGCGATTTAATCTGATGATGGAGCAGATGTTCCGAAACGCGTCATTTTAATCGACGTAACGAAGTCACACGACGGATATAAGGTGATTTATTTATAATAATTTACTAATGCCATATATAATAGTTCATTGATGCCCTATGCTCCACTTAGGAGATGCAGGAATAATGATGATGATGATGATATATAATAAGAAATAGTGTATTTTATTAGATTAAGTATGTTCTTGCATCTACCCGTTTACTCGTTAGTATGTTCTTGCATCTGATTTTGCTCATGAATTAACACTTTGATGTCACCTGCTTCACGTTTAAGTTCCTCTGCTTCCTGCTTACGTCGTTCCTCTGTTTCTCCCCTTTCTTGTCTTCGTTCTTCTTTTTGTCGTCTTTCTGCTTCTTCCGCCTCCTGCCTGCGTTTCTCATCCTGTCGTTTCTCCGTCTGTAACAGCAGCGTCTGTAAATTTTCCATCATCTGACTGGCATCCATTTTTTTCCGATTAATTACGAATTACACTCGTCTTGTAAAAAATGTCCACTGTTTCCCCTGTTAACCGTTCTATCCCACTTCTGACACCACTGTTACGATGTCAGAATACTCAATCGTCGTATAGTACAGTGGACAAAATAAGTACAAGACACCAATTAAGTCACTACCACCAGCTTTAATTTTTACAGTAAAACAGTTCGTAATTAACAACACAGTCTCCTACAACAAATCAAATAAAAATTGTTCACACGCAATAAAATGTCACTACTATTAAACACAATTGTATTACAATATACCGTCCGATTATAAAACACAACACTTAACTAATAACCACTTGAACGTACACAGTAATAACTCGAACCGCTCTGTAAATATATCGCACTAATACTGAAACTTACGGCCGCTGCCGCCATGTATTTATACCTGCGCTCACAGACCAGAATGTTCCTAATTGCGTCTTAGCGCTCGTGTGAACTACGTAATTAACTGCGGCCTTGACACAGTCCGCGCGGCTGGCGCCTTCGATAAACCTCTCGAAAATGCGTCGACAAGCACGTACGCCACACGCGTTACATCGAGATTCTTCTGGCACGTTCGACAAACACGTAGATTGTTCTGTGATGTCGTAACAATATGTTCCGAAACGCGTCATCTTAAATAAAAACCGAAGTCACACGACGGATTTAAGGTAATTTATTAATTTATAAATAACGAAGTGACTTGGATACCAGTAACAATATGTATGTAAAATAATAATAAAGGTTTAAAAAATTAAATAATTATGATAATTACAACACAAATAAACAACTTAACAAATGATCAATCAATTAAATAAATTCGTTTATTTATTTACAGCACAATAAAATTATATATGTACCGGTATGTATGTTATATAATATGATATATAAAATATTATATATTATGTGTATAACAGAACATACTATATTATTGCAACAGAACAGGATGTAAGTTCATATAATTGGAATACTAATGCTGTAACACATTTTCTGACGGCCATAGACATGTTAAAAATTGATTTTGTTCTTTTCCTTGTAAAGTAGTCATACGTTTTGAACCAAGCTATGTTTAAAAAAGTATTTATGTCAAAATGTTCACAATTTTATACTCTTTTATGTCATGTGAAATATTTGTGTGTAGGTGCGCGGGTGCGCGTGTGATTTACATTTTATTTAATAACTTCGTTGAAAATTAACATTTCATTCTGAAACTTGGACAGGGTATTCTCATGGTTATAAGCTACATTTTCCATATACTCAATTCTCCACAACAGTTGTAATCTATGCAGTTTTAATTTGTATCGTTGCAATATATATAGGCCTATATATTGTAACGAAACAGAACGCTGTAAAATAATTATAAATGATAATAATGAAACCCTATCCAGGGATGGAACTCAAAACAATGCTCAATAACTAATCAACAGAAAATATCAAATTTTGAAGATCAGTAAGGAACCAAATATGACTCAACAACATCAACCTTTGACCTAATTAATACTAACAAGACCTAGCCAGACGTTACCCAGTAGAATAGGGCAGTAAACAAATCAAAATTAAAATAAAGACCCCTAGTAAATAACATTCAATGAATAAACTAAATAGATGCAATAAAAAATACAAACATTCCATAATGTAAAATTGTATTAACTATATGTAAAATAATAGATCAATAAAATTGGTCTAATTATAAACCAAAGTGAGAAAAAGGGTACAACCCCTTATAGTGATATAAGGGATGATAAATACAGAAAATGTGGCATAATAATAATAGTTACATAAACTATAGTTAAAAAGTGTACTATTATTTACAAAGAAGTGTTCAATTATCATTAACAGTAGTGATGAGTGATTTATCACACAAACAATTGTTAAACAGTGTGCATAAATTATAATTGTTAAAATAAGTAGTACCATTAAGAGTTTTGTGTTATATTATAAGAGTTTTATGTTACCAACTAATTAATTTAAAATAATGTAACCTCAAGGGGTCAAAAGTAACTACCATCAACCATTATAAATTGTTTCATCAGATATCTGGAAAATCCACTAAATACTAAGATTTTACAGGACTAAACCAAGACATATTTAGTACCAAATTATTTGTAATTTTATAATTTATAACTACATAAACATTGTATTAACCATTAGTGTATAATGATAAAATAATAAGTTAAAGACAAATTGTAAAATCTAAAGTAATTAAGGGGTATTGGTCATGTAACACTTGAACTGTGCATAAGGGGCCAATCAGAATTTAAGAAATTTTGGTCAGTTCGATGACAAAAAGAAGAAATGACACTTGATTGTTAACCACGAGTGAATACAGTTGAATAGTGCTCGCAGAGTTATTATGTAACAGAATTTTAAAACCCAGGAACCGATTTAGAAGAAAAAATTATAACCACAACAGAAGATATAGAAATTATTAACTAAAATCACATCATCAATTAGGAACAAACACCAGTAACAAAATATCAAGCGAGTAACAAGAAGACGCACAGCTAAATACCACTCAGAAGTGTAACGTATAATACAATTTTATAACTGACAATATTAGTAATCCAACACGAACAATCACTAGTCACATCAATAACTCACACCACAATTAATCACTGGTGGACATTTCATAAAGTGAAAAACACATTATATAAGAATCAGAGAGTACAAGGTGAACACATTTATTTAAAATACATTGGTACAACTTCATGCATTATCGGACGACGAGGCGGCCATGATGATGACGTCATTCCAGTACCATCATGTATTGCACCCAGCGAACTAAATATCGCCAGACATTTTCGTTGACCTTAATACTTATTTTTACTCTTACATTAGAGTATAAGCATTAGAATTATTTGTAATGTACTCTACATTTTTTGTTAATAATTAATGGAACCTTTCGTAGCAGCCAAAAGAATTCCCACGTTATATGTTTAATCCATTTTTTACTATTCAACCCTGAGATAATATCGATTATTACTAGCACGTATATCGAATGCAAAATTCTATTAACTTGAATTAAGTTTGCAAAGATTAAACAAAAATATTAATAAAATCATATCCATGCGTTTTATTTCTTGAAGGTAAGATATAATCAGTATTTGTTCTACACTTACGAAGATTAAGAAGACGTCGAGGAGTCGTTGGAACCCTAGAAACTACAACACCAAGATTAACCTCAATGAATAGGGTTAAGACAAATATCGAAGGTGAACGTTGAGAATTGTTTGGAACAACTCGACCGCTACATTCAATTTAGAACGAATTAACTGAAGGATATAACAAGTCAATTCTAATTAATAATCAAGAAAGAGTAATTCAGTCATTAAAATTATATCGGAAATCACTTCACTCAAAACACGCAACATAAATATCAACCGAACAACTGATACATTTAGAGCAAAGGTTTTCTTCATTAAACCAACAACTTTTTATTACAACTTAACATTAATAACACCCGAATACACAGCAACGCGTTTAGTAATAATGTATATATATATATATATATATATATATATATATATATATATATATTGCGACAATACAAGCATATGCTGTAATGCGCATATATGAAATAAAATAAATATTTAAATTAATTTTAGTAATATATAATAGACGAGCAGGTGTGAAATTGGAAGCTGGCTTATAAACAGGAAACAACAGGAAACATCACGCAATTACCGCTGTATGCGTGTACACAAGTAAATAGAGTGTATGCGTGAAGCCTGTTTGAGCCTGAAGTTTGCAATCTCACCCCAAATAAATGCTAGATTAAGATTTTATTTAATTTTAAGCAAACCATAAATATTAGAAAGAGTGTAAAGACTTCTAAAAATGTGTAAAAATCAGACACATGTGCAGTGCGAATTCTACGTAATTCTGACAATCAGTGCGAATTCTGTGCGATTTTTAAAGCATAGTAATTACCATAATGATGCGATCATTATGATAATTACATATCATATGTGTAATTAAATTAGACAATATTAGATCACCTTGAAATCCGCATTAAACAGTGCGATTGGCGAAAAAGTGCGAATACGTGAAATGAGACGAGAGTGGGGCCACTGACGCCGTGGACAGTTTTCGACATGCATATTCCTGAGCCAACAGGTGTGGTTTTCTTGGTGAATACAAATACGAGCCCAGGAGAGCCAAATTTACTCTTCAATCAGTCTTCAGTCGTGGCGGTACGCTATGTCCGTCAGCAACGAGAATTTTAAATAATCTTCTATTAGTCTTCAGTCGTGGCGGTACGCTATGTCCGTCTGAGACGCGAAATTTTTAATTATTTCGGACAGAGTTAGACGCTATGTTTAACATCAACAAGATTTTTATATCATAAACTGTAAAGTATTACTGAAAATGTTTTATTTCAAGTAGTAATAAAAAAAAAGAAAACCGTAACTAAAATCGTCGGACGTCTACAACTACGAACATCAACTCTAGACAGATGGCGAGAGAACATCTAGCAGAGGAACGAGCCGCAGAGAAATAGAGACTGTGTCTATCACAACAGCAGCCGATCCAGAGCAACACGTCATTCCATTCTACAACCAGCCGATGGACCATGAAGGACAAGAGACGGGAGGACGACCAGTGAAACCAGAAAATACAAGATGACATCCAGTAGGAGAGAACCGACACATCACTGGAGGACATGGGACAATCTGCAGAATCTGAGGTGACGAAAAACCAATTTATGATTATTAAAGAATAAAGACATTGAAAGACATTAATAAAAACATTTTAAATTAAAGAATAACTATGTAGATAGAGATAAGAGAATGTAATTTACTTTAATCAGAATTTTCTTTAATGATATTTTCTTTAATGATGAACAGTCAATGTAAAGATAATTTAAATCCTTGCTTGGAGAATCAACAATTGATTTAATAAGTTAAATTATTTATTGAAAGCACATAAGGTAAAGTAATTGGAAATAATCCATTAGTTTTGTTAAAATGATTATAAAGCCGTAAAAGGTATGTCAAGTATAGAATAAGAAGGTAAATATTACCAATTATAAAGCACACATTCAGACTGAGTAGTCGAGAATTTATAATATGAATAAGAAATGTTTTACATAGAATTGATAATATAAGACACAAGATATAAAAGATATTTTTGTGATAAATGTACGGCAATCAAAGAAACATTGAAAAAAATAGATAATGAATTTTTATGGCGAAGCAAATATTATTATTATCTTATAATTATTACTTTTTTTTATCTTGTTTGTTGAATAAATAAACGAAAACATATTACGATTCCTAAAAAAGAACTACTCTTATTATAATTACACCTGAACTCCAATTATACATATACGTTGTTAGTAATGTTATATAAAGTATATGAGTGTAAACACAGCACCAAATTAAATTAAATTAAATAACATTTGTAACGTTGTAATATATATATATTTGCAAATTTACTTAAAATTAACTGCTCGCATTAAAATAATTAAATAATGAAAACTCGTTTTCTTTTACACATAAATTATTTTCTTTTCATAGCCGTAATTATAGGCTTACATTCCTTTTACATATTTTCAAGGAAACTGAAGCAAATAAAAATAAAACTCATAAAACGCGCAGGGTGGCAGGTCTATTCCTTACAAATATTTAAAAAATAAAAAAAATAAACTGTAGTTAATAAAGAATTTTGTTCAGCTCTGTCTTCACCCCAGTGTGCCTCGGGATGAAGTATTAGGGAAATCAACGTTCACCACAGTCGTTCAAGACTGATATCATACTTTTCCTCAATACTACAATTAGAGGCATCTCTCCGTGACATGCATTCGTAAAGGAAACGTAATCGTCAGTACCACGGCAGGCCCTACCGTCAGTCGTTTACGATAATTATGTAACACATTACCCGTTACTTACTATCCATTAACCCATTATACTATGTCAGATATTTGTCTTGTTTCACTTGTCACAGTCATGCGGAGGTTGCGCAGGCCATTCACAGCGTTAATTACCTAAGACTGACTTTATAAAGCAAAACCCAGTCCATACAGGTAAGTTTAATTCACCTTTACACAAAGACTAACGAGTAAATCTCGATTATTTAATGCTACATGTAACGTTCGCTTGACTTACTTTTCAGTAATCTGTAACAATCAATGAAGTCCGCAGATCTTTACAGTGGGGCTTCTACAAACTAAACTTACCAATTCGAAAAGTCATTTACTCGTTGGTTATGAATAAATCCCAAGGAAATAAATCGACCCACGCTACTTTCACTTTGAAAAAAGAAAATTGTCTCGCTGCCATACTAAATGGTAAACAAACACCGCAAGGAGACACATACTTATGGATCCGTCTTGACAGACGACTGACGTGGAAAACGTGTATTTACGAACAGAAATACGAATTGAAATTGATATTTCAACAAACACGTTGGGTTCTAGGAAGGATATCAGAGCTGTCAACAGGAAACAAGTTACTTCCCTATATAACTATTTTAAAGCTATTTGAAATAGCATTCCCCTTTTGGAATCATCTAGCAATTCAAACACTGATATTTTGTAGAGGTATTAAAATAAAGACCTCCGGACAGTAGTAAATCCACAATATTGTGTAACTAAGGGACTTCTACATATAAATAAGTAAAAGAAACCAGCAAAATCAGTATCAAGTTGTAGAAACAAAACTCATGTTAATGAACATATATCCACACAAGAAAGCCGTATAAGGCATTTAAACCCAACCTAAATTACATACTAAATGACCAAACAATGTTACCAATATAACGCTTTGTACGGCACCGCAATGAGATTTCATGTTTAGCCAGGTCCATGTCACATGTTGCGCGCCCCGTTGTAAGTCAGTGTCCGTCCACACACGATACGGTGTACACCGTTCAAGTAGCGTGTACCTAAATCAGTTTTACTAATATGTGTTTGACTTTGATTAATAAATTTTAATGGTTGACGACCTCTTGTAAGGGATATGTGAGTGATGATGGAACGATCGTTTCGAAACGCGTCACAAAGCTACTCAAAGTCACAAGACGAAACTGATATAAGGTAATATGGTAACCTAACTTTTAATCTGGCCTATAATCTGTCTACCGGAAATTTAAATTTGAATTGGGCTTCAAGTTGGATAAATAGATTATATTTTTGGGGTCCTTCTTAACACAATTTTATTTGTTTTAAATCGTTGATGTATCTAAAATTATCTGACACTCCAAAAAAAATTCTGATAGCACAGCTTGCGCCATGAGTTTCCCCCTGTAGGCACTCCTGACTGCCATATCAAATATTCTATTTTCTTTTTTTTTTTTTTTATGATGAAACGATATAACATTTAACTGCAATTTCTAAGACTACGTATTTTCATAATTTTAGACGTGAGCGAGCAGGCAAGATACGGCCGTCGAAACCGTATTTATAATGTAAGACCTAAAGTTGACTATCTACGAATATATAATTAAATATAATCTTGGACGGCGGGGGTAACTCGGTGAAAGATACGGCTCCACCTCGTATGACGTTAATTCGTTCTGTTGGGCTGTGGAGTCGGTTCAAGGTAGGGTATCTACTGTTTGAGATAACACAATCAGTCAGTAACAATGCGGCACCTACTTGTCAACACAAAAACTCAACCGTGAACAGTACTCCTCGCCATTTCACATAGTTAAATGCAGATTGATTCTCTATGGCGATGGTTTATTGTGAGCTGTACCACGGCCGTGGGCCTAATGCTTGAAGAAAGATGTTCGTAATAATGATAATGATGATGGTAACAATCATATACAATTGAATTATATTCAGTGGTATTTAATGCACCTTCTGCAGCTCACCAGTCAGCTATGTATTTGATGACAAACGGTAACAAAATCATAATGTTATTTGTTTTATTAACGAAATCGACTCAAGTTAATATAATTCTTTTCATTCGAGTCTACCGATAACCAGTTCTAACTCCTTCCGATTTCAGCTACTTCTCTCGTTTCCATTGTCTATTGTTGTGACTTATTGTTTGTAGATCCCGAAAGTCTGCTTTGTTCTATCATGTCAAATAAGTACTGTAGAAATTTTGCATTCGCACATGTAAATATACAATTTCTACTTATAGTATGATCAGTAAAAAATTGTTTGAAATTAATTAATGAAATCAATTAAATAATTGATGTTAGTGAAATTATTTTGATTTACAACTGTCAAAAACTGGTAGTAAATGTGGCAATAAAATCATAAATATTCTGCTTTAGGAGAAGTGGTTTTTTTTATACAGCCATACGAGCGAATTGAATTCAGTGGAAAGATTGTGTTGATTGATTCGTTCAGTTAATGCGTTAAATACGCTTCACAACCTACTTTAACAACGTAAATTTATAATTTATTTTATTTTATTTCTTTCTCCGCAATAGTATTGTTTTACATGCAGACGTTGTTATTATTATACAACAGACAGAAAATGACTTGGAAAAGGAAGTATTTACCTTGAGGAATTTAGCAGAGGAATCTTGGTGGTATCTCCACATAAAAGAAAAGTAATGCCTTTTAGAGGGAAGTATTCAGTAAGGACAAAGATAGAGATAAATGGAAACATCTTGGAGGAGGTATCCAGTTTTAATTATCTTGGATGCGAAATATCTTCCGCACTTGATTCTGATGTCGAAAATAAACTTAATAAATTTAAACGTATATGTGGAGCAATCCATAGAACCTTAAAATACAAAACTAGGAAAGACGCTAAGCTTAAGTTTTATAAGACTATGGCTGTACCGGTGGCGCTGTATGGGAGTGAGACGTGGGTAGTTTCTCAGAGACATAGGGAAGGGTACATCACCAGAATGAAATTTCTCAGATTGATCAAAGGGTGCATGTTACAGAGACAGAATAAGTAATAACAGATAAGGCGAGAATTACAAATTTTTTAATTACAGGATAGAATTACGGAATACAAGGCCAACTGGCGTAGGCATTTGGGAGCAATGCAGCAAGATCGCCTTCCTAAACTTGGCCTTGAATTATAAACACAGGTTATCGTAGTGTGGGGCGTCCGAAGACTAGATGCTTTCCGGAACAGGCAGTGCAGCCTAATCCGTGAAGTAAATTATATTCATTCGAGTTTTATTTATAAATGTAGCTTGTAGCTTTGAAAATTACACGGAAGTATAAATTTAACATAATTGTTACACGGTAACACAGGGATGCACACAGTATGGTGCAAGTCGCACCACTGGAATTTTTGGGGAGGATTTTTCAAGACAATGTGTGTAATTTTGGGGATTTAGTAGATTTTATATTTTATTACTAAGCCTAACCCGCCATTAACAACAATCTTTTTCTTCCATAATCCTTTGTTGAAAAATAGAAGCTTCATGAATTTAACCCAGTTGCGCAACCAGGGGCTCAATTACCCCCTTACAAGCGTCCTAAATCAATAAAATCAGTGAAGACAAAGAATGCAATTACAAAATCAAGTTAGACTATCTTGATAAAGCCTAACCACTACTAATTATGTTTGGCCAGGTTTGATCTGGCTTTTAGATTTTTCATAATTTAGTTATTGATTAGGCATACTAGAAAACTTTTTGGTATTAACAAAAAGAATAACATTAGTTTTTTGATTCCAATAATTGCTTAAATAGCTTTAGTTTCTCAAAGATTTTTTTTTATAATGCCCCAAGACCCACCGTTAATTTGGGGTTATTCCATACCCACGTATTATGATCCCGCCCTACCCACGAAATCAAATTTGGGGGGGATTGCCCCATGAACTTTGGGGGAAGGGCGGGCACCTCTGCAGTAACACAAAAGTTATTTAAATCTTTTAGCGGCTGTTGATGTAGGCTATAGTCGTAACACCCGGCAGTATCCTACGGCTCGGCACAGTGTAGTCATTTCTGCGCGTTCTGTTTCAATCGATTTCTATTAGGCTATAAACGGCTGGACGTCTTCCGGCCAGATTCAATAATGTTCACTTTCGTGTATTGTAACGTGAAAGTAGACGGCGACCGTTTGCAGCGTTAAACGTCACTGTGTTCTGACTGCTGAATTGTTAATTTGGTTGAGACTTTGGCGCAAAATAAACATTTCCAAGCCTTAATGTTCCTTATTTTGGCGAACTGAAATCGAAAGAAAACCAGTCTCTCGTCGTCGATTACCGTCGTGTGAATCGCCGCTGTAATCTTAACTTTACCCAATTTACACAAACTTTTGTTGTTTGTTAATATCGAAAACCTCTCGACTATTGAATTCTGGCGGCCAGAAATGAACAATAAAGCTATCCCGTTGGCGACTGTAATGTTCATGAAATTTAATGCTTCGGTGAGTCTGTGTGTGTGTGTGCGCGCGTGTGCGTGTGCGTGTGCGTAAAACATTCCTAGACAACTTCAGAAGAACAAACTTGTGTCCCGAATATTGTAGCTTGCCGAAAGCCAGATCCGTGGTCGTTAGCATCAGTGTGTCTCTAAACGACTTCCAGCGTCCTTCAACTCTAAACAGACGAGCTGTGAAGGTTACACGTAATACACGCGGCTTTTTCCGTTTTCGCCCGTCAGTTCCGTTAAATACTTAACTATATTTTACTCTTTGTAAATTTTCTTTAAATTCATCATGACAACTTAATTCAGTCAGGCACGTTGTAAACCCCTGTCATGGCGTGCTTAGACATCGCGAGACACTAGTACTGTATGTAAAGCCTAAACCTGACTCATTCCACATTGTGAGGAGACAAGGCTTGCTTTTGAGATATAATCCACAGTCATACAGATTTATATTGTTTAGAACAACGTATTTCAACATTTGAAACGCATTTAAAATTTTCGTAATTAAAACATACTTTACTCTACAAATAACATCACATAAGGCAGCCCGTGAGTTGTGTACTTCTGTGCTAAAAGAAGAGCCAGTTCTATTGTTACCCCCAGTTCTGACCACACACCACACCAGACTCTGGCATTCATCCAAATAATTCATACATACAGTACTTGACTTTAAAAAATGGGAGACGATATAATTCGGGGCTTCTACACTTTTAAGTATCTCTCAAAACCGAAATTCCTTTTTACTCCGACGAACAAACTCACAGGGTGTATGAGTATCCGATATTGACGCTATTAGCGTACTGGTTCTGTGCTAATGAGTGTACAACTAAATCACATTTCTGGCGCATTCGGTGTGACTTTGTGAAAATTATAAATCATAAAAGAGACTGAAACCTGGAGTTCGGTGTATGCTAGGTCTTAACAGACAGCTGATACTACCGGCATATTTTACTGAAACTTGATTGAGGACTGGGATCGTTTAAAAGCGATTTCGACTATTTCCATTCACACAAAATCTAAGATGTAGTAGAATGGCAGGAATAAAAATAGTTGCAGATGTACCACTGCAATTCCGATAGCAGATCTATTATTCAATACAGTGGAAAACGTTTAACACGAAAACGAGTAACATGAAATATGGCTCAGGTCCTGATCGTTGCTTCTACAGTATTTTACGATTACAGTGTGTACGGCTAACACGAAAGTTGGTCAACACGAAAAATTTTGTTGCTGGCTTTCAATAGGTGTGTAATAAATAAATCCACACGTGCACGTCCCAAAACAGTGCAAGTTAAAAACTGTGAAAGTGATGAGCGTGCCGACGAACTTGACTCGGAAAATGACAGTGAAAATTTACGAGTTCTTACCGCTACCGATATGCTTTCGTTGCTGAGCCGTGTTCGTCGAACTTTAGAAGCCAACTCGGAAGGTGAAATGTTTGACCACATTGATAAATTAGAACAGTTTGTTGAAAAGAAAGTAGTACAGAATTGTGTGCAGTAGAAAAAATGGACTAACTATTTAAAAAAGAATTGATGATTTTTACTATAGGAATTTTTAAAGACATGCTACATTACTACACAAGAAAACCTAAATCTAAGACTAAGTGAAGAACAGCAACAGTGCATGTATTTAATAAAAAGTAGCCATATTTTTCCCCAAAATTAACCAGAAATTATTCAGGAGGATAAATAAAACGTTTCTATGTAAGTACCTTCTGTACATAGGCCTACATACGGTACTACACAATACAGTAAGCAATGTTTACAGTATCTGTTCATTTATCTCATTTTGTTTCACTTTTTTGTCCGTTCAACACAAAATTCTGTTAACACGAAAAACAGCTGGTCCCCGTCATTTTGCGTTAAACGTTTTCCACTTTATTTTTATTATTTTCACATTACATTCTGGACTCCAGTAGACAGTTTTTGTGATGATTATTTAAGTTCTCAAACTTTTTGTTCTCATCGAATTAACTTTCATGAAATTTCTAGCCCTCACCTAACACTACCTCTTTCTCTGGAATCCATCATTCATTATCGTTGAAACGGTGTTTCTACTTTAATTCTTTTAATTGAATTCTATTTTTTTCAAATTCCGAATTAAAAGATTTTGAAGAAGCATTGAAAAATAGAAGAACGTCTCAATTATAATTAGCAAGCAGTTACAAAGTTTATCTTACAATGTTTACAAAACAAACATGTATAACTTTTCTTTCAAATATATTGGCAACTTACCGTCTGCAGCTTTTTGAAAATGCCGCAGACGGTACGTTGCAATATATTTGATTGAACAACACGTGGCTTGGTACTAAAAAATTTGGGATTTATTCCTTTTAAACATAACTTTTCTTGCCGCAAGATTAAGCTCAAGTTTTTTTGTAGCTTAAGACTTAAATTTTGTACGCGTACAAGTCATACTCAGGACTCGATGTTCTCCGACTTAAACCCTTTCTATTCGTTCTTGAGTCAGTAGTCTTTAATCAGTTTTGCACCTCAACGTTATAACGTCAAGTTACGTGATAAACGTTATTATGAGCTTATACGGAACCCTAAATTGAGTTGAACTGAGTTGAACCTGCTAATACTACAGTGTGTGACAAACACGTAAAGGTATTTCAGAAATCTAGTGGTGATAATTCTTTTTCTGATTTAACATTTTCTGATCTGTCTTTTCAATGTTTCTCAGCACCAAACGTTCCGCGCACACTACAATGAGTCATTCTAGGTCTGAGTTCCTGTCAAAACACTGAGGCTGCCTCATCGCAGTACGGTCAAAACGTTCTGTGGCTGTGAGAAATAAAAAAAAAACATGTTAAACGGTTAATGCGGAGCCGTATTCAAGATCTTTGAGGTCCTTGGCATTTGCTTGAAGTGAAGCTCCATCCGGAATTTTCTGTGTTGAAACCTAAATATTTCTTCCTCTCTCTCAAAATAGTAATTATTATTTTGAGAGAATTATTTTAATACCGTCGTGCTATATATGTACTACTATAAATATAGTCTCAGAAAAATTAAAACTTATACTTTTTATTTATTTTTTTTTTTTACTTTCATGTAGACCTAGTAAGCAATAACGTCGTCTATATTCTATGTATCCCGTCTATGTTTTAATCTATATCTCCTCTATATCTAAGTCCACATAAAAAAACGTATGATATACGAGTAGTGCATTTCAATTAAGATTGTAAGAAAAAACCCATTCCTTTATCATTACAGAGCCTCTCTGAAACAAGATAGAGTGAAAGGATGCAAGCTGTCAAACAGATAGTTAAGCACTACCCAGGAGTATTATATTGTTGAGTATAATTTTAGAAGGGATGTCTTCTAGCTTAACACCGTCTACCTACAACATCGTATTAGGGCTTAAGAAATATTTAAATTCCATAAGGGGCTTAATGTTGGCATAACGGGCGATATAAAACAAGATTCACTGCTGTTAGTTCAATTCGTGACTTGTTTGCACCAGTATTGAACTTTACGGACATGGTAAATGATGAATTAGAATTGAAAGTAAAAGTTCTCGTTAGGAAGTTTAAAAAGGACTTGGCAATGGATCTCTTTGAAGAAATATTACACTTGAAGAACATTCATAAAACAGTGTTTAAATGTAAAAAGAATCCACTAAGCCTACTCCAGTCTATTTATGATAAAAGACTTTTAAGCTATATTTGTGAACTTCTGTCTTGCTCTTAGGCTTTTCTGTACTATTCCAGTTACAGTTTCGTCTGCTGAAAGATCTTTCAGCAGGTTAGCGAATTCACTGAAAACTTGGCAGAGAAGCACTACCTCTCAAGGAATGCTTAATAATTTGGCAATTTTAGCTATTGAAAATGAAATGGCTAAGAGTATTGATTTTTCATATGTTATTGACCAGTTTGCTCAAATGAAAGCAAGAAAAAACTTTGCACTACTTAACCCATTTTAGAAGCTAGGACTATCTCTTTCACTTATGATTGGTTATGATCTTAAACATATTATTGTTTTTGTTTATAACAATTGCAGGCCCATCACTTATGTATTGATAAACATAGATTGTGTTTACTTTCTGTCTTATAAAAGTTAATTTTAGTAGATGGTTGAGGTAAAAAATTAGTTAATTATTTGATTGTATTAGGAAATTAAAGTTTGAAACGTTGTAGATTTTAAGTACTCTAAGTAATTCTGTTTTACTTTAAAACAATACGTCTAAAATTTTCTATCTCATAAAAAGACTACCTATTTAGCATTTTTATTATTAGCCTGGTTACAGAAAAATTCTTTTAGTAATAAGTAATATGTTTGTCTAATAAGAAAAAGACTTTAAAACAAGAGGGGTTTTGAATGGCGAAGAGGGGGCCCGGAAGGTGGTCTGGCATAGGGGCCCCAGGAAAGATGTGGAGGTCATGCTCTTAATCTTGCCGCTTTCCTATTTTGTCATGACCCACGCCTCACTTGCATAAATCAACGTGGGTATTGCGATTGTCTTATAAAATTAATCCTTGTGCTGTGTCTTGTTTTATTTATAAGATTTCTATGAATCGTGCCACAAATATTTCTAAATGTATTTATCTTCTCTCTTCTATCATATTCAGATTCATAGCTTACTGCACAGCCAAGATATTTGAAACGGCTCACTTGTTCTAAAGTGCTGTCGTTTATAACTATCTTAGTCCTCACTGGATATTTACCTTTAAAGGCCATGATTTTGGTCTTTCTTATTGAAATCGTCAGTGAGTACTCTCTTGCCACTTCTTGTTATTGAAACAAATGTACAATTTCTTTGAATAAAAACTGTAAAAAGAAATCATTTCATATCCCATTATATCGTGCCGTATTATATTTTTTTAGTGTCCTGCATAAATTTGTTTATTTTCAATATAGACCTACACTTCTGTCGGATCAGAATGTAGAGGCTGTTAGTAGTATTAACAGTACATTAATAGCAGGCCTATATAATGTAGACAACATCATAATCGCCTTAGAAGACTATACGTGTACGTAATGCTCGTATAACAGCTGATCGATACAAAGTTACGTGTGTGTCGGCTGTGTTGTAATAAGGAAAGTACGAAAGTCGGCTGCGGCTGGCAAGCACAGACAGGGCCACCGAACCTTATTGTAATGTACCCGGCAAACAAAAACCGGTTTTAAAATCGGCATGAGACGATTTATTCACGTAATTACCAATTCACATGTGCAAGGTCACCGGGCCGCACTACCCGTCTCTCCCACTCTCACACTTGAGGTGTGCTAAACTAGTATTTGACAATAACAGGTACGAACGAAACCGTTCCAAAAAAATTACACCTGTTATAATACCTGTATTATATAATTTGTTATAAGAGATAAATTGAAACTAAAAGTATTAACAGTGTTACTTTACACTGTGACTTTATTAAGCTGTTACTATTTAAAAGAAAATAAGAAACAAGAGAATTAATAGGCCTATCTCCCTTTGGGAATACTAAATTAAGTTTTCACTAGGAGTAAACAAACTGACATAGATTTAATATTAAATTATTGATTCCATTTTGGTTAGACAAATCAGTTGCGATACTCAGGCAATGCAATTTAGTGCACGTAATAGCACAACAAAGAATGTCAAAAAAATTTACGTGAGATGTGTAGTGAAGTTAAAATCATCTCCGAAATCACAATAACAAAATGTACTATATGGCCTACCAGCCACTCTGTAAGGTATCACACATATAACTCTCTTTTTCAAAATTTACCAAGTTGGTAGCTAGTAGCCTGTAATATATAATTTGTTATAATCTGTATAAAGTTGTAACAATCATTACTGTATAAAATTCATGTGTGTCCCTCTCTATACTTTATGTCTTATTCTTTAATATACTTTTAATTGTTCCAAGGAGTGTGTGTTAGTAAAGTTATTTAACTTGTACTCAGTATCTCGATTTTTTTTATACGCGATATAGGCCTAAATAAATTTAATAATTGTTCCAGTACATTCCTGTTTATCAAGATTTTTCTTGCAGGATTTCTCCTAGGAAAGCCATCGTTCTTGTTTTAGTTTATGAAATTTGGAAATTCTACTTCTGACATGTTGTATTCAGTTTACAAATTTAATTCATTTCCACGTTGTTCTTTAATTACCGGTAACGATTTGTTCATCCGCGTATTGATTAAGCCCTTCCCTGTTATACTGAAATACTGACCCTTTCTCGCAACACTTTATCAAAACTATATGAAGAAATATTATAGCTCTCGACGACCATATTAATTATAATACAGTATTTGTACTAAACCTCGAGATTTCGTCTTCAATAAAAAGCAGTTTTTGCCATTTCGAGATTTACTTGTAGGCCGACTTTCTACAGAAGAGTAGTACAATACACTACGCATTACAATACACTACACATTTTACAACATAACGCATTAGGCCTATATAGCAGGAGCGCGAGCACTCACACATACACACGATATGTATACGTATATTCATCTTTACTTTGTACGTACCTCTTCAATATTCCTTGCAGATTTACTATATAATGAATATGTCTTCAAATAATAAATTCTTCTGCAAGAAAATTTATTAAATTATATTAATATTAATTATTATAATTCTATAATAATTATTATTAGGTGAAAATACAATAATATAATTTAACAAATTTTACTTGCAGAACAGAAGTATTTATTATTTGAAAACGTATTACGTATTGCGACGATACAAATAAATATTTTCGCATAGGATAACTATGTGTGTTTAACTTATGCACAAGTCTACATTGGAGGTGTAGAAAAATTATTTATTTATAACACAAGTAAATAATTGTTTATATGATATATTTAAATTAAACAAAATGTCATGTATAGTATTTTATTTGTTTTCAAAGAGTTTATATAGTTCAGTTTTGGTAGGTTTTACTTGAAACGTAGAATTCCTTTACACTCGGCGTGTCGGCGTGACACCACTCGCTCCGTCTCTGTTACGCTCCTCTCTACAATGATCGCCGGTCTCCTCTCACTCTCTCTCTCTCTCTCTCTCTCTCTCTCTCTCTCTCTCTCTCTCTCTCTCTCTCTCTCTCTGCGCTGGGGTTCGCCGAACAACTGATAACACTGATGCAGATTTTACACACGAATTGTCACTTCCCGAATCGTTTCTTTACTCGCTCGCAATTGGTTATTATTAATTATTGTTACTCAGGGTGATAATGAATGATATTATTTAGAAGCGGTGTATATTGCTTACACCATCCGGCTACTCTTGAAGTGTTCCGCGTTAATAAGGATTTATCACGGTAGATAAATCTCCCTAAGCGGAAAATCTTCCACTAACACGTAATAGCAATTGAATATTTTATAAGTGGTAGTTCACCCTCTCGGTTCTAATCGACAAACTCGAAAAGAGTCCCAAGACTTAAAGTTGCTCTAGATTAAACCAGTTCGAACAAGAAAAACTCTTGACGAAGAGCACACGTTCACTAGGCAACGGCTTCCGATGACCTGCCCGAAGTACACCTTACAACCGACGGATCTGACTGAATTTAGGGGCTTCTGATTGGTCAATCGACTGTGGTATATTGGACAAAAGATAGACGCGTTGCAGGCGAATCTTTGTATAAACCTGCGAGTGCCTGCTTAGATTTTATCTAGAATTTTTATTACTCTTCAATTGATAAGAGTCAAAAGTTGAGTTTTCAATTACTATAAAAACCACATTTAAAAAATAGCTGAGAACAACAGAGTATATAGAAAATGTAGCTATTTTCATAAATAATTCACTGTCCAAGTCCCATGCCGATCGTATAACAAACGCGGAAGATATAACACGAAGGTTCACCGTACGCGAACGCGCGCACATATTCACAAACACAGTACATGACATTATAAAGCAAAAATTTACAAAGAATTTGGTATAACACAAGAATCCATCACTAAATACAAAACTTATAGCTAAATGACAAAAATTGCATAAATCAATCTAAAACATGCTAATGTCCGTCATCTATGCTCTGATATTCTTATTTATAGATCATCATCCTATGTTTTGTTGCAGGATTAACTCCACCACGTATAAAAAAAATTTGTTTACATAAAAATACAAATTTTTTTCATATCCTAAATAAATAAAACATCATTCTTCCAATAATAATCATAATAATAACTTAATAAATCCAAATCAAAATAAATAAATAAACTTCTTTCAAACAAAACATTCCTCCAATGTCACTTTGACAGTAATAATACAAACAAATACACGTCGTTGAACGTTGAATCTCACCTATAATCTCAAACACAGATAAGCGTATCAACACTTCTGACGTCATTTTCATAACTGAAAGTATACTCCGTTCATTCAAATCATTTATTCTGACATCTAATATTCTTAATTTACACTCATATTTCACATAATTTTCTTAAAACATTCATACCACATATACCCTGGCATATTAGGAACAATTATCTCTGACATAATACTTTCTTAGGGATGATGCGTGGAATTTCCCCATCACACGGTTAGTACTAGGGTTGGTTACAATATAAGTGTTTTTACCAACCTGCTCGGATAAAATATATGGGCCATAGTACAACCTAAAGAATTTGGCTGCGGTGTATACTCCCTGTGACCGACATCCAAAGCCCTCAGGAGAACCCTCTCGCCAACTTTAAATGCTACCAGCTTGTGGTCTGCATTAAATCTTTCAGTCCGTTCTTCGGCACATTTCTTAATGCGTCTCCTGGGTTCTATACGTTTCACGTCGCTCGGAACAGGCAACTTTTGTGTTGCAATCCTCCTGATGCTCCCATCCCAGACGCGCTTGGGCATTTCTCCAGTTTGCAACTCGTTAGGCGTAAATCCTGTCGTGTCATTGTAATTTCCGTTGATGGACCGCTCGAAAAACTCGAGATAATCCGGCCATCTACTTTGGTTGGTATTACAATAAGTACGGAACAGTCGACCTAACTCTCTGTTGACCCTTTCAGCGAGTTGCCCTGCGGTATCCGGATCGCTGTTAACACTGTCTGGATACTGTGCTTTTCCAATTCGGATTGCCACTTCCTATTGGTGAACTGTTTACCCTGGTTAGATAAAATTTTCCTAACGTGACCATATTTAGGGATGTATTTATTAAAGACAACATTTAATACGGCCGCCGTGGTGAGTCGTCCTATTGCATAAAGACTTACATGTTTAGAGAACGCAGCCGTGCACACCACCAGATTCCTCATACCCCTTGATGCACGCGGTAGTGGACCTAAAAAATCAATACATAATAATTCATTTTTGTTTTTAGTAATAATATTGCTCATTTCTACGTACGTGTGTTGATTCGGGTGCTTTGCAGTTTGGCGTATGTGGCAGGTACGCAAAATAGATTTAACTTTTCTAGCCATATTTAACCACACAAAGTCTTCGCGCATTGTTAAATAGCATTTATATGCACCCGCGTGCGCCAGACTCTCATGGCACGCCCAGGTTAAATCCTCGACTAGTTCATCCGGTACCATTATCTTCCACTGCCCGTCTATGATCTTGTATAACACATCATTGTCTATTTTATACTTTGGGTTGTCCTGTACTCTTATATCATCGCTGATTTTCTTTAATTTAGCATCCCGCTGTTCCTCGATGTTTATATTTTTTAACTAGTTTTTAATGTATAACGATGAAATATCTAGATAACATTTTTTTTTGTAAGCGAACGGTGTAATGAGGGTTGCTGACAGATATACGATGGCTCGGTAACATGTTGTTCAAGACAAGGGAAGACAAGGGTTTAGGCGAACAATGCCTAAAGTCGCAGCAGTTGTACGGCGAAGCGAATTGCGGGTGACGCGCAACGGCCCAAGATAGACAAAGGCGAAATATATCGCTAAGAAGAAACAATAAATCGTTGACAAGGCGACATAGCGACGCTATCCCAAAGACAATTAGCCACATGTGTCGAGCTGCACACCAAATGCAGTGTTACATCGCAAGAATAGAAAGGAAAAGCCTGACTTGAGTAGACAATACGCTTGCACTATGAACGAACGACGGGACGTCCAGCTTTACCAGAAGGGTACGCGACGAAGAAAGGCTTGGAGAGCAAGATATAGCAGCTGTCTGGAATACTCAGAATTGACCACACTCGTCGTGGGAACGACTAGGAGAAACTAGTTGACAATACGAGCGATTGGTCACGGGTAAGAAGTAGGACACATGGTGAACAAAAAGAGCAGATGAATGGACCACACAACAATTAAAAGCACTTTATCTATAAAGGACAAGTACGCCAAAATACGAGGGTGATAGACAGCCGTGAAATTGGTCATCCGACTAAAACGATGGGGTGGAGTCAACCATGAACTTGTAAGGGTAGGGAATAAGACAGTATCAGAGTCGAGAGTTGAGGAGAATGTCTCTACAAGAAGTGGTTACCAAGGAAACGAACTGGAGGAACGAATAAGAAACGAAGGGAGATGAGAATCTAGAGTGTTAAGGCGGAGTTTCCACCAGAAAACAAGCGAAAACGAATAGAAGCGCAGAGGTTGAGAAATTAAGTGGGAATTAGAGAAAATAGTGGGATTTTGGGGTATAAACTAGAGTGTTGACCGCGAGCGGAGGTCTTATGTCTTATGTCTTAGGTCTTAGGTCTGGAGTTTTATTCTGATATGGAGAGTATGAACGACGGAGTTGTTTATCGGGAGCCTTATATATAATATCTAATAGCCGGAGTCGTATAAGTTAGATATCGGAACTGACGGGAGTGCGGATGTTGTAACGGAAAAAGTCTTATATCGGTTGAAGAATCGGTGTGAGTACGAACAGTCGAGAATCGGGAGCCGGTAATGGAACTTAGAGTTTGTTAGAAGACATGACGAAATATAATTAAAATCGACTAAGTTGGTCGCCTTGAGTAATATTATTATCAAAGACGTTAAACGGAACAGAAGTGCGGTAAGAAGAGTAAGAGATGGACAACAATTTTAAACACCATTAAATATAAACAAATGTCGGGTTAATAAAGTAAATCCACGAAAAACAGTGTGAATCAAATCACAAAACATACATCACGTAGTAATGACACTTGAGTAGAACATATCAATAAAAGTTAGAATTATTAAATATCATGTACGAAATTCGAATGTCAAATCACCAGAACTAAACTAAAAATTACATACACTTGTGTCGGAGTGCGAGAAGAGAAGTGATAAGTGCGTCAGTGCATGCTACGAGGATATAATGCCAGCCGCAAGGATTCCCAGAACCTGGAGAGACAAGGAACAGGATAACAGCGCAGAGGACTTTTCGCCATAGAATGGATTAACGTACACCAAGTAAATTTTATATTCATGCACTAATTAAGTATAACACTGTCTGTTCATCTGAAATTACCCATACGTAATAATATTTAGAGAAACTAATAACAAGTAGCTAGTCAGGCAAATTCATAAGATAATTATGACAGATGATGGTAATCGATATCAAATTTTATGAATCCGTTGGTTAATATAGAATAAAATGTGTAATAATGATGATTAAAATCTAATAGAATAAAATGTGTAATAATGATGATTAAAATCTAATAGAATAAAATGTGTAATAATGATGATTAAAAATCTAATAAGCCTCTAGATGAAGAGTATAAGAAAGTTAGCAAGGGTTAACAAAATAATAATTGGTAGATTGATGTAGTCAGTAAGGATTCAAGATATATGTTGTATTTCTTTTCAGGGGAATAAGTAAGTCATGTCAATGCTATTAATTGTCATAATTTAAGGAAGTGACATCAATGTTGTTAAGTATAATAAATTAAGTTAACCTTGCAAAAGCCTTGTGTATGTTGTCAATCATTTGATACACCTAAAGATAAAATTTAGTATGTAACATCAAAAACTTTAATAATTATATTTGACGCCGACACAATTGGCGCGCACACTATAATTGGTCAATTTGGCACCACTACAAGGTGATAATTAATTAAACAGAATCATTAATTAATCAATTAATTAAATTAAAAGAACAATAAACACTATTTTAGTTACTATTTGGCGTCCCACCACGCGGGACATAAATAATTTGACAGTAAACAAAATTTAATTATACATATTAATCGTAACTAATAAAATGTTAGTCACACATTAATTGTAATATAAAGGAAAACCTTTATATTTGGCGCTCCAGAACGCGGGGCGTAATAGGGATCAACTCCTTAAACCTTTATAAATGTGTCTGGTAATACACACTTAATTGTCAAGATCTGCACTTCATTCCTTGTTGAGGAGTATTGTTCTTCAATTATCGGAGGATATCTACTTAAAGTATCTGCCATTTTGTTTTCACTGGCTTTGCAATATTTTATACTAAAATCATATTGTTGGATCGCCATGATCCATCGCGATATGCGCGCATTGAGAGTTTACATTTGAGCATGAAAGACAACGCCTGATTGTCTGATAAAATCTCGAAGTGTTGTCCCACAAGGTAATATCTGAATTTGCTGATACAATATAATATCGCGAGAATTTCCTTCTCCGACGTAAAATAGTTCCTCTCAGCACCTTTTAATGAACGACTTACGTGGGCAATTACCTTGTGTTCACCTTGGTTATTCCGCTGATATAACACTCCGCCGATCGCGTAGTCCGACGCGTCACAATTAAGTACATAAGTCCCTTCTTTCTCAGGATGGAATATATGCTAGTTCTTACTATACACGTCCTTGGTAGCGTTGAGTGATGCCTCATGCCGCTGTTCCCATCGCCATTTGGTATTTTTCCTTAGTAGTTCCAGAAGTGGTTCTATGGTCTTTGAATATTCAGGTGTGAAACGACGAAAATACCCGGTCAATCCGAGAAACGCCCTGATATCCTTTGCTTTCTTGGGGTTAGGAAAATCCGTGATGGCCTGGATTTTCTCAGGATCGGTACTGACCCCATCCGCCGAAATAATATGACCCAAGAATTTTATTTGGGATTTTCCAAACTCACACTTGTTCAAGTTAAGCACAAGATTGGCATCTCTTAACTTTCGGAAGACAATATCGAGGTGATTTAAATGCTCTTCGAAAGATTTATATATAACAAGTATGTCGTCCACAACACGCTTACGAATTCTTTTACTTCCGGTCCTAGTGCCAATTCTAGACATTTAACCATTGCAGCAAGGCTGGTCACTAACCCGAAAGGAACTACCTTAAACTGGTAGCATTTCTTCTTATAAAGGAATGCCGTAAATTTGCGGCAATCTTCGGCTAATGGAATCTGCCAAAACCCGCTTTTGAGGTCCAGCCTCGACATGTACCTGACCCCATGACATTTTATAAATATGTTCTCGGCGTTGGGTGCACAATCGTAGCACTTTTGCGTTATGCTGTTTAGGTTGCGCATATCTAAACAAATACGTATATCGTTATTTTTTTTTACTACTACCATAGGATTAAGGAAGTTACTATCGGCACGTTCAATACTATCATTAGTTAACATTTTATTAATTTCTTCCTCAACTTGTCCTTGATAGTGTAATGGAATTGGATAGGTTTTTCGATCAAACTTATTTTCATCAATTACATTTATCCTATGCTCATATACGTTAGTAATGGTATGTTCATTTTAAAAACCGATTCGTATTTGTTTACGATATTATTTAACCGTTTCTCTTGATCGGCTGTAAGTTTATTGCCGGTGAACTGACCGCTACTCATTATCTTATCTACGAGATTAAAAACTGGCTTTTGTATGTTAGTATGCTGCTCGGACTGCTTCAAGTCGCTGTCAACACATCCCAATTTAACTGTGTATAATTTATTTCGAATTGTGCATGTAACTTTTTTGTTACTGAAATCGATTGTGGCGTGTATTTTTCTCAAAGTGTCAGTACCTAATATATCATCATATACTAGATTTTTAACTATAAGGCTGTCACTTCAATTTCTATGTCTTGTGTAATTATTTATATAAGTGCTTGTTTACAAATAATTTGTGTATCTCCGGTCGCCGTAGTAACCATAGTATTATTTACAGGGAAGATAGGTGTTTTCTTAAAGTGGTGCTTGTTTGTTTATAAAGTTTTCATTAATTAATGACACTTGCGCACCATTATCGAGCAAAACATTACCAACACAACCATTGATTCTCGCTATCACAACAATGTTATTATTGTCCTCAACTCTAGTATTTTCCACACATTCATCAACACAATTATTATATATTAATTCATTCCTAACATCAACAGGGTATAAGCCAGAAGCAATATATACATTTATACATTACTATCACTATTATTACTAACATATGATTTCTGATACTGCCGTTTGTTATTGTGTACTTTAATTGTATTTTTATTCTTACTTTTATTTATATTATTAATTTTATCGCACGGACCCATGCCGTACAACCTTACACGTTTTTTGGCTGCTCTTCATTTTCATTGTTCTCGGTAATTGCCGATACCTTGCTTTGATTGAATCTTTAAAATCTTGGTTTATTTTTAAACTGTTGTTGTTGTTGTTGTTGTTGTTGTTGTTGTTGTTGTTGTTGTCGTTGTTGTTGTCGTTGTTTTGTGGCTGAAACTGTTTACGTGATTGATCATTATTATTACTATTACTTGGGTTATCCACATTATCCCATTTAGTCAATAACAAGAGTAGTTCTTCTAAGGATTTAACCCCTTGTGTAATAACCGCGATTTGAATTCCGCATCCAAAATGGTGAGCTAACTTACTTACCATTTCTGCTTCTCTCACTTCCGGTTCCAGATACTTGGCTCGAGATATCAGCTGGATTAAATAGTTTTCTTTTGAACCTTTCATACTTGAATATTTTCCAAATTCCAGCTGTACACGAATCTTTCTCTGTATTTCGCTGTTCCAGTACCTAGCCCTAAAATGCCGCACCAGATCTTCATACATACATACCTTGTCCTGTATGACGGTGAACCATTCAGCCGCGGTACCTTTTAACCTTCTCACCACCCAGTTTATTTAGTCCATTTCGCTTATGTTGTCATTTATCGCGTCCATATCTCTCTCGCAGTTTTTCAGAAAGTGGAGGGGATTTTCAGTCTCTCTACCATAAAATTTTAATTGCGAATTGGGTTCATCACAAGTTTTATAAATATATGTGGTCTGGTTCGCTGGTGTCGAGGTACTCTGGAGTCGGGTCAGCTGTTGTTTAAACTTCTGTATCCGCTGTTCCTGCTCCGCTACCAATTCATTCACCGTCGATGTATGATTTACCATTCTATCTTCCATTACATTGATCTTAGCTTCACAGTCAGTAAGACGTGAATTATTAGCTTCTAGTGCTAGCTCAATGTTAGTACGAATTAACTCGACTTTCTCTCCGATACTCTTTTCTGTCGATTCTAAAAGTTGTTTATTTTGTTTAGCTTGTTCATGCACAGCGGTAATCATTTTCTTATTCTCGTCGTGTAGTGATCTATTTTGTTTTATTGCTTCCTCTTTATTAGCTCTATTTTCTTCTGAAATTTTCTGCACATTGGCTAATACTGCAGCTAACGTATTTTGTAATTCAAGTGATTCAGCCATATTTATGGTTACTTTATATATTCAAACAAATATTATAGTCCTTATTTAACGTAAACGGCACATTATTAACTCTTATTATTATAGTATTAATGTTCAGTTTATATGTTGTATAACGTCACAGTCTAGTACCGTAATCAAATGTTCACAATACTTACCCAAAGACATATACAAATAATAATTCAAACCTCCAAATAAACTAAATTAATAATACTGTTCAAATATCTGCTTACAGAGAATATTCAACAAATTATATACACTCCCTGCTTACAAATAGAACACACAAAAATAGTCCAAATGAATCTAGTCTTTACACAATAAAATATATAATATTAATAAATTATAATAAAATCGTGACACACGTTGACAGCGCCAAATATCTCTATGCGACGATACAAACAAATATTTTCGCATAGGATAACTATGTGTGTTTAAATTATGCACAAGTCTACATTGGAGGTGTAGAAAAATTATTTATTTATAACACACAAAAATAATTGTTTATATGATATATTTAAATTAAACAAAATGTCATGTATAGTATTTTATTTGTTTTCAAAGAGTTTATATAGTTCAGTTTTGGTAGGTTTTACTTGAAACGTAGAATTCCTTTACACTCGGCGTGACGTCACTCGCTCCGTCGCTGTTACGCTCCTCTCTGCAATGATCGCCGGTCTCCTCTCACTCTCTCTCTCTCTCTCTCTCTCTCTCTCTCTCTCTCTCTCTCTCTGCGCTGGGGTTCGCCGAACAACTGATAACACTGATGCAGATTTTACACACGAATTGTCACTTTCCGAATAGTTTGTTTACTCGCTTGCAATTGGTTATTACTAATTATTGTTACTCAGGGTGATAATGAATGATATTATTTAGAAGCGGTGTATATTGCTTACACCATCCGTCTACTCTTGAAGTATTCCGTGTTAATAAGGATTTATCACGGTAGATAAATCTCCCTAAGCGGAAAATCTCCCACTAACACGTAATAGCACTTGAATATTTTATAACTGGTAGTTCACCCTCTCGGTTCTAATCGACAAACTCGAAAAGAGTCCCAAGACTTAAAGTTGCTCTAGATTAAACCAGTTCGAACAAGAAAAACTCTTGACGAAGAGCACACGTTCACTAGGCAACTGCTTCCGATGAACTGCCCCGAAGTACACCTTACAACCGACGGATCTGACTGAAATTAGGGGCTTCTGATTGGTCACTTCTGATTGGTCAATCGACTGTCTACGTGATAGATTGGACAAAAGATAGACGCGTTGCAGGCGAATCTTTGTATAAACCTGCAAGTGCCTGCTTAGATTTTATCTAGAATTTTTATTACTCTTTAATTGATAAGAGTCAAAAGTTGAGTTTTCAATTACTATGAAAACCACATTAAAAAAATAGCTGAGTACAACAGAGTATATAGAAAATGTAGCTATTTTCATAAATAATTCACTGTCCAAGTCCCATGCCGATCGTATAACAAACGCGGAAGATATAACACGAAGGTTCACCACACGCGAACGCGCGCACATATTCATAAACAAAGTACATGACATTATAAAGCAAAAATTTACAAAGAATTTGGTATAACACAAGTCCTTATCAATCACAAAATACAAAACTTATAGCTAATTAACAAAAATTGCATAAATCAATTTAAAACATGCTAATGTCTTAGACACTTACTTTTGCACATATGCTGTTACTCATTTGTGCGCACTTACCCACGTCTCGAAGGTATACTCTTCTTCTGCAGTATTTACCTTGATGTTTCCCAGCTAGGTCGCAGGCTTTGGTAGTTGATTGAGTGTGGGTAAGCACGTGAATATCGTTATACAATTTTAATACAAGTAAAGAGTACAGAGGATTTAGTATTGGTTGTGAAATTAGTACGACTTTGTTAATAAAATCATATTCATTTTGTTTATTATTTTTAAAAAAATTCAAATTGTCATATTATTAATTGTTGTGTGGGTTAATTATATACTATTGGAACCCTTATATTCAATACGAATATAATATAATTAAACGTGGTTAAATCTTATCTTTTATATTCTAAGATATATTATACACAAACATAAGACATATAATACATAACACATATATTATTATAATACGTGATTAACACGTACGAAATTGAATATTCATCTTGTGTTAGCAAGTGTGGTTTTTATTATATACCACTTAATAAAAAAATTAATTAATTAAACATTTATTAAAAATACTCTTAGAGACCATTCTATTACTTTAATTAATTATATTACTAATGTCTCAATTAATTAACAATCTTCAATTTAAGTAACTCTCATCCTTGAATTTAATTATCTAATAAAATATAAAAATATAATAAAATATGGTTTCTATACTGACCATTTATTTATGAGATTACTAAATTTATATTCTCTGTTATCAATTATTATTATTTGAACATTTATTGATTATTCATTATGAAAAATAAAAATATAATAAAGTTTATGTAAACTTGTATATGGAATCTAGAGTCTTCTTTCGATAGACCTCAGGGTCATTTATAATATTAAATAAATGTCTGACTTCACCTGCATATTTCTGCAACCATTTAACTGTGTCGTTACCGTCACCTGGACTCTCGAGTTTGGGATCCTATTCGGGTATCACCTTCTCTGTCTCTGCGTCGTTGAAATTACTCTCTCCGTCTACTGGATGCTGAGTTCAGACGTGGACCTCTGGTCGTGATGATGTACGGCTGGATGTAGCTGCATGTGGCTGTCCCTTCGTCCTCTAGTATTTTGCTCTGGTTCCTCTCCTCTCCTCGTCTTGTCACTCGTGGATGTCTCGAAGTTCTACGTGGACTTCTTGAAGTTCATCGACGTTACGACTCCTCGTAGATTGATATTATATACTTTTAAATAAATCGTGTTTCACTATTACTTTCACCGACGTACTGCCGGTTCCATCGCACTTCAAGTTACGTAATACAGTTTACAACATTACTTAACTTTATGAAATTCGCGGTTGCGAGATGCGTGGATTTCACGTACTGTCTGTTGATGATCTGAGAAACCGTGTGTCGCGCGCTGGGGTTTTATACTCCTCCCGTCGTTCCATTCCTGTTGGAAACTGTTCGGACAAAATTGAACAGGTCCGCGCGTCGATTTAATTGCTAATTACAACCTACGCGTCTTTCTATGAAGCGCACACTTTTTTAGAAATATTATTTTACAAATCGTTAGGTACATTATTAAACATAACTTATGCAATTTATGAACATTAAGGTGTGTAAACTATGGAAGTTATGGCAAAATTTCACACGGTGGCTGAACGGTTCCCACGATCATAGACCACTTACTGTCTAATTGTAGCACCAGGCGCCAGCTTTATTTTTACATATGTCTCTGATTCGTGTGACATCTGGTTTTCGTTCAGTACTTAAAAAACTGTGTAAAATTTTCCACAATCGTATGCATAATTCAACTCGTTCTTCATTTACACTCTAACACTAACACACACACACACAGACTGATACACACGCGGCTGCCTGTCGCTTTGACGTCATCCTTGCCGGTCGGCGCGTTTCTTTCTCCCCTTCACTGCATTTAAAAACCAACTAGGCTTTTAATTCCATATGCAGGCTCACTTACAATTATTTATTTATTTAAAATTAATTAATACGTTTATTTCTTTTATTATCTCTTATACCTAACGCTTAATTAATACATTATTTTTACTATTTACATCTTTTACATCTCATACGTGCGTTCGTGTGTTATCATACCTCAGTCAGGGGTTGATACATAGACTTATGCTAAACGTATCGTTGCAATATATATATATATATATATATATATATATATATATATATATTATATTGTAATGGTACATATCTTCACCTAACAATAATGAAGAAAACGTGACAAGATAAATTATTTAATCATTAACACTAGAATAAAAAGGGATGAATCAGAGATTAAAGAATGGGTGACTCAAAATAATAACACGATCAGACATATCAAGGTAGTCAGAACAGTAACCTCTAATAATAATAAAGAAGTAACAAACAAACAAACCAAAATGTTAAATACAGTAAAATATGGCGATTTAACCTGAATAGCCCAATAGATGGTAAGTGAGAAAGTAGAACCAGCCCCATAAACCAAGAATAACATAAATAATGATAACTGTAAGTGAACTAGAACTAGCCACCACACTACCACAAGAGTGTAGAAATAAAAAGAATAATAATGAACAAAGAATTAGCATGGAAGTGTGAAGATATAATCAGCAACAACACCAAGGAAGTGACATGTAAACTATGGCAAAATAAAGTGAACCCAGAAATAATACAAAACTAAGGTTAAACCAATGAAAAAGACTAACTAATGAAAATTGTATATGATAATAATAATTGTAAGGACAAACAAGTTAAAAATATCAATTGTTAAGGACTTAATAGATAGAAGGGTACACTAACCCAAACAAATAGAGTAAACTAGGACAAATCACATTAGCGCGACACAAACATATCATATATAGTCAAACCACACAGAGTGAGAGATAATAAATTGTAAGGAGGATGAACCTTTTAAAACAAATGTAAGAAAGAGAATTTTGAATAAGCAATACACTTTACCCACCAGTAACACTAAAACAAGATTGAGTGCAAGGTGTTAGTGTTAATGCATAAACTAAGTTATAAGTTATAAGTGAGTGAGATCTAATAATGGCCAAACACAGGAAGGACTGTGATAGTTGAAAGGCCAATATGAGTGGACACCCAAAATGTAACTAAATAAACTAATAGTATTAAAATTAAGTTAGCATTAGTGATAACTCATTATCATAGTTTTAAATGTGTGTCAATTAAAATAATAAGTGACAATTAAGATTATTAGAAAAGTAAGAAAGATGGACTATTAGTGTGTCAATTCACCATATAGAAAATGTCTGTAATACTGAGGTATAAAAACAATGAATAATCATTATAAGATTTAGTAAGACATAGTGCAATAGTATTAGGTAACATAGTTAATGACATAGTGTCAGATAAGTTTAGTAATAAGGATTTTCTATAATAATCAAAATAATTAATCAATGTTTATATGTTTGTTTTCCTTTGATAATACTATAAAATAATTATTACTCACTGAAGAGTATGAGTGGATAATAAAAAGTAAATAAGTATATCTAATTGAATAAGAATTATGTCTCAAATAATTATGTTTTAATGAGTAAGATTTATGTTTCAAAAGAATTGTTTTAATGAATAAAAATTATATCTATGGGAATTGTTAAAACCATAAGATGCTATGTTATATGATGTAATAAATAAGATTTTAAAACCAACAAAAACCAGTAAACGAGAAACAAAATAAATACATTCAGATACAATGACACTAAAAGGGAGTTATGACAGTAGACAAATTAATATATGAAAACAATAAAATCACACACAATTACAAGAACAGACATAAACATTGAGCAAATACACAGAATCATGTATTAGAACAATCAGGACCCATACAAGGGGAAAATAAAATGTAATCTCAGTAATTAAAGAAAAATAGTCAATTGCTGTTTAAGCCTAGGCAAATTCCCAACTGTCAAACTACAAAAGACTTCAATTTTTAGAATTAAACACTGACATTAGTAAGACTAAGCCACATAAACTATGAAATACAATTAGACACTCATGTTAAGGCAGAAATATTATGATAATAATGTAAATTAAGAAAGCAGTATAATTAAATAAAATCCACAAAACTGTCAAAATGTTGATACCTAAGTAAATACTATAGTATTGGATGTCAAATTAATCCTTGAGCCAAAATATGAACAGTGGTAATAATATTTACTACTAAAAAGGGAGTACTGATGATTAATTACATTTAGAAGATCTGCGACCATTTTAAATAAAAATTCAAATATCCTAACAATGATCTCAAGCCAATTTCAGCCAATCAAAAATTTTGAGTTACCATGACAACAACCGAATATTGACTAATTTTCAGTTAGGAACAAAAAATCTGTAGTGACGTTTAACTGGAGAGACGCCACGCCGTGAAGGGCCCAAATTTTTAATTCTAAAACAGTATTAGTGCCCATAATTTGATGAAGAAGGACCAGAACAACTGACGAGAGGACTCTCCAACCAAACTACACCAACGACCAGCTCGGAATTAATCCAGATGACCAAAAAATATATGGAATTCGACCAGAAGAAGATGCCAACCATTCCCGAAGCCCAAGACTGAAGAAAGAAGAATCGACATCAACCCATTACACCACTTGGACGACTGACAATACATCTCTTATCTACTAACGTTGAGTATTGCTGAATTTATTGATTTATAAAAAAGACAATTTCTCTTTCAAAAATTATAACTAAATGATAAAACTCTCACTATCACTGACAGTATTTTCAAGGATTGATAAAATAAAAAAGTAACTTTGTAAACACTGAATGACCAAATGATAACCTATGTATACACCAACGACACTGTCACACTTCAACACAACAATATTTAATTTATAGTAAACCTTGTTTAATTTGAATGATAACGAACTTAAAATGATATGTTCTAATTTTGTTATTTTGTTATATAAACCTCTATTTCGTACTTAAAAGAACTCTATAGGCAGATTTATTTTGTAAAATAATTACCACATTGGCTTGCAGCTAATATAAACATTGTACTGCCAACCTAGCGATCCGCTGAGTGAACGAATATATTGCCGAGGCTAAAATCATTGTATAAATTATTAATTGTATGAAGCGTTAACAAAAACTAACCAGTCAAAAGCCTAATAAAAAAGTGTGTACGGATAACGAACTGTCCAGTATTTATTTGTAAAGAATATTATGTATGTTTTGTTTACTAGCAGTGAGTCAACATAACCAACATTATCTCAAGTTGGCAACACGTTTCCCCCACTCAAACGAGAATCAGTAACAAGCCAGACGGCGAACGATTCGAATTTACAATAGTGCAATATCAAACTATACAGGTAAAAACTTTTAATTGTTTTCACGAAAAACAATTTGGCGCCTATCCGGAATTACGAAAGAGTGAGAAGGGACAGGTAAGGCACACAGGCTACCGGACGCTTCCGAACGACACCATTTACGTTCGCAAAACACATTACTAAAACTTCCAATTCTAAAACTAAGAGACTACCCGACTCACACCAGCTATCTACAAAGTGGCGCACCAACTAGTGAGGCTAGAGCTACGACAGAATATCTAGCGGCAGGTACGACAGAAGGTAAACAAGATGAAGAGGGCATCATCATTAAGGCGAACGAAGGAGGCCGAAAAGGAAGTTCGAGCGGAAGAGAAGGAAGTGACTTCGGTCGAAGACGCCGAACAAATGTTACCTCCAATGGAACCAGTCAAACTCGTGCAGCCAGAAAATCAACCAGAGAAACCCACACAGCCAGGAGATGCAGGTTTCATGGAAATTATGAAAATACTGATGGAAGATAACCGGAAGAAGATGGAAGAGAAAATGGAAGAAACGGTGAACAAAAATATAACGTCATTAAAGGAAGATTTCAAGGGAGAATTGAAAGATATCAAGGGAGAATTAAATAAAATGAACGAAAAAATAGATAAGTACAGTAAGGCCATGGAAGAACAAATGGACGAAATAAACAGAAAATGGAGAGACAAGGAAACAGAAAATAAAAAGGACACAAATACAGCGCTACCTGAGAATAAAAATAACAGAAACAAAAGGGATAGTAAGCAGATAGAAGTCAACACCAAAGGGATAAAGAACCAGGTAATTCAGAAAACCAAGCGAATAGGAAAATTACACAAAAAGAGAATAATAAATACAAAAGAAGAATTGGAGATGATGAAGAACGGGCTAATTAATGTGTATAATCTACCAATTGCTGATCAAACTGAAATGATGAATTATAGGGATTATAGGAGGACTTTAAAAGGAATTATAGAAGGGACTCACAACAAACCAGTGAGCAGAAACTTCAGCGAACCTATCTTTAAATGGAAAATACCCAAAATTGAAGTGACCCACAACAAAACGGTGTATCACAAATTGAGAAGGCCTTTAAGACACGTGAGTATGCCAGAAACAAAAATGCTGAATAAACTAAAATTAGTGAGAACATCAATGATGGTGGTAAGATTAACTTCTTCGATTCATGAACAACATAATATCATGATGGAAACAGTGATGGATACTGATGGGCATATAATATCAGAAGAATTGCTGTACGAGGTAGAAGAGACCCATATCACGAGAACGGAAATAGTTCTGCACACCAGAGTGATCTGAACAATCAGTCCGAGATGACGTTAAACTAGGAGCGGCAGTGAAAAAGCTACTTGTACCCTCACTGAACCATTCTATTGGGTTAAATCGCATCGTTACACAAATCAACGGCGAACGCACAATTACAATAGTGCGAAATAATTATCTGAAAAATATTGTAGAGGAATTGCTCGAAGAAGGTAACAACCAATCTGATAGTAAACATAACGAAATTGCTTATATTTCAACGCAAGTCAACGGAGTACCAGCACAAATTATGATAGACACTGGATCCAATATTTCGTTAATCGACAGTATCGAGCTTCAAAAAATCCAAGAAGCGAGTAAGACAATTATACTTACGCTACCCATCAGCAACGTTGTCCTTGTAGGAGCGACAGGACGGCAAAATAGAACCGTCCGAAAACAAGTGCAACTCGAACTGACAAGCAACGGACAAACCGTAACAATGACGTTTTTAGTAGCCAGTGGATTGCCATTCCGGATGCTAATTGGTTGCGATATGCTGCGCCAGTACTCAGCCATAATTGACCTGAGCAAATACAAACTGATTTTGAAGAAGGGTGACGTACAGTGGATAACCGAACTGACCAATAGTGACGAAATACAGCCAAATAAAACAATGTACCATATCCAAAAATACAGAAATACTGGAGAACATATACTAAATAATGGAATTTATGACGAGACCGACAATAAAGAACTATGGCAAGAAAAAATCGAAGAAATCCGAACTTTCCAGAGAGACAAAACGAGCGCACAATTAACCGTTCAACAAGCTGAACAACTGATAGAAGTGTATAACCGCTACAAGCACGTATTTTCAGATATACCTGGAAGGGTCAGAGATTATCAGTGCGAAATTCAATTCCGAGAGCCTGTCAACTTGATAAAAAAAATCTTACCCGATCGCATTTTCATTAAAGGAGGCGGTGAGAACAGAAATCAATCGATTAATAGCAGAAGACATAATTGAACCAAGCTACTCACCCTACACCACCCCTATCCTGGCAGTTCCAAAGAAACACGGGAAGGTGAGAATATGTCTAGACGCCCGTGAGATCAATAAACACATAATAAATGATCGTACATCCCCAGGAGAAATAGAAGAGATCCTGAAAAAATTCTATGGGACCAAATTCATCAGTATATGGGAAACTGTCTGCGGCTATTGGCAGGTTGAATTACACCCATCCAGTAGAAGGTACATGGCATTTATATTTGAAGGACGGAACTTCCAATTCAAAAGATTACCCTTCGGATTGGTGAAGTCGGTAGCAGTATTTGTAAAAATTATGGACCAGATACTTGGACCAGATGCATTACAGTTTAAAACAGCCTATGTAGACGACTTATTAATAACTTCAGATGTGTGGGACGAACATTGTCACCGAGTAGAATATGTGCTGAAAAAACTATCAAATAACCATATAACCCTCAAACTGGAAAAATCCAAATTTTTATCTGATGAAGTGCAATTTATAGGGTTCAACTTGTCTGGAAATAGGATAACACCATCACAAGAAAAGGTGGAGTGCATACAGAAGTTTCCAACACCAAAAAATAGGAAACAACCCCAATCATTTCTCGGTCTATGCAATTATTACCGAAAGTTCCAAAAGAATTATTCTGAAATGACAGCCAAATTTTCACACCAACTGTCATCCAAGAACAAACGGACGTGGGGAGTCGAACA
The DNA here is from genome assembly GCA_034769895.1 of Magicicada septendecula. NCBI lineage: Eukaryota > Metazoa > Arthropoda > Insecta > Hemiptera > Cicadidae > Magicicada > Magicicada septendecula. The sequence goes on from CM068370.1 coordinate 137,892,611, forward strand.
AGACATATCACTCCAACTGATTAAAAACAAATTCATTGAGTCAGTAATGTTATGTCATCCTAATTTCACTAAACCATTCTATTTAAATTGCGACGCCAGTGACGTTAGCCTTGGATCCGTTTTGTACCAGGAGGATGAAGAGGGAAATCATTGTGTGATCAGTTTCGCAAGTAGAGTGCTAAACAGCAGTGAAAGAAATTATAACGTTACTGAGAAGGAATTGCTGAGCGTTGTATTCTCATGTGGAAAATTTAGAACCTACATATTGGGGTACCCGATTACAGTGAGGACTGACCACAAGTCCATATCATTCCTTAGAAATTGTAAGTTAAGTCATGGAAGATTGACTAGATGGAGTTTGGTATTGCAGGAGTATGATCTAAATTGGGAATACATCCCAGGCAAGAAAAATGTTGTAGCAGATACCCTGTCCAGAGTAAACATTAAAGATCAGACGTACGAAGGAGAAAAGGAAACTGTCATCAAAATATACCACATAATTAAAAGCAGGACTGACTTGGCCAACATTATGAAAGAGATGAAACGACAACAAGCACAAGATCCCAAACTAAGCAAAATTCTATCACGCTTAACAGACAAAGATGACCACATATCCCAATATTATTGCAAACACCAAGGGATACTTTTCGTAAAAACACAAAATAAATTCGTAACATGGAAAATAGCAATACCTCAAGCCACAGAGAAGGACCAAATTCTCGATTACCATGAGAGATATGGGTACATGGGCGCATTAAAAGTGGTAAAAGCCTTACAAGAGCATGTATACATGAAAGATGCTAACAGAAAGGTAAGGAAATGTATAAAGCAATGTCACATATGCCAACTAGTGAAGGTCAACAATGACAGAAAGGAGGGCACCATGATACCTATAACCACATCTTGTAAATTGGAGAAGGTCTTCGTTGACATATGCGGACCATTTCCGCGTAGTGGAGGAAGGCACCAATACAAATACCTCATTATTGTATTTGACCACTACACAAGGTTCACAAAGCTTTTCCCCATCAATCGTGCCACTACCCAGAAAATTTTAAAATTAATATTAGAACCATACATTAGTGAAGTGGGAATACCCAAATGCATCATTACCGATCATGGAATGCAATTCAAGGGAAATAGATGGAAGAATACTCTACGAACTCATAGAATAAAAACGTACAAGACATCAGTGTACCATCCCAGCAGCAACCCTGCAGAGCGAGTCTTGAGAGAAGTGGGGAGAATTCTCCATACATATTGTTAAGAGCAACACAATGAATGGTCTAAATACATACCAGCAGCCGAAAACTTTATAAATTTATCGCACCACCAATTTATTGAAACAACACCATATACTGCAATGTTCCAAAGACCACCACCAAGAGAGATTACTTCTCTAATTCAATTTCCAAATGGCGAAGGATATCAATTCGATGACGTGCAATTTCACAATAAGATATTAGAAAAGACTGACAAGATCAGAGAAAAATATAAGCAAATGCAACCGAAACCCATACAGTATCAGATTGGAGAGCAAATATTACTCAAAAACAGAGGATTACCAAGCACCATGGAAGGGATAGCCAAGAAGCTATTGTTACTATACACAAGACCCTACATAGTAAGTAAAGACACCCAAATAATACATATGAGATCGTAGACCCAAAGACACAAAGAAGAAAGGGGACATTTAACCAAACCTCTATGAAAAAATATTATTAAAAAACGAGAAAAACATCCTGAAACCAATTAATAAATAACTAATGTTAAACAGTAAGAAGAAATAAACAAAACAAATAATAATAAAAAGATCATGTATACCATACCCACTAATAATATCGAATCACTAAGAGCTAGAGAGTGTGAATAAAAGAAAAAGAATATAATTTGAAGTAATGTATTGTATAAACTAAATAATAATAATAATGTGGAGAATCCTACAAATGATATTTATTTTATAGTCGCACTAAGACTACTTGTATAATTTTATAATGATTGACTGTAGATAAGTCCAGCAATCAAATGTGTATTTTACGGCTTACGGCGTAGCAATGGAGTCAAAAGTACCCCTCCGATCTGATTCAATATAATGTTAGGGAAAAAATGTTAGGGAATTAGATATCAAAGTGATAAGAACATTAAACTATAATACGATACAAAAATCAAGAAGAATACTGACACTCAAAAATAATAAGAGTTTATAGCTCAAAAATAACCAGTGATTAAGAAAATAAAATAAAATAATGATTGATAATTCCAATCAAAAAACTGAATGATATTTGTTGAAATAATCAATTTTAGTGGCAGGGCAATATGTAATGGTACATATCTTCACCTAACAATAATGAAGAAAACATGACAAGATAAATTATTTAATCATTAACACTAGAATAGAAAGGGATGAATCAGAGATTAAAGAATGGGTGCTCAAAATAATAACACGATCAGACATATCAAGGTAGTCAGAACAGTAACCTCTAATAATAATAAAGAAGTAACAAACAAACAAACCAAAATGTTAAATACAGAAAAATATGGCGATTTAACCTCTCTCTCTCTCTCCTATGGCGCTACAGCCCAAGTCAGGCCCTGGCCTCCACCAATCTCCGCCTCCAATCCACTCTATCCACTGCAACCCTCCTCCAGTTTCTTATCCCCATGTCTCTCGCGTCCTCTGCAACGCCATCTTCCCACCTCTTCCTCGGTCTACCTCTAGGCGATTTAACCTGAATAGCCCAATAGATGGTAAGTGAGAAAGTAGAACCAGCCCCATAAACCAAGAATAACATAAATAATGACAACTGTAAGTGCTAGATCTAGCCACCACACTACCACAAGAGTGTAGAAATAAAAAGAATAATAATGAACAAAGAATTAGCATGGAAGTGTGAAGATATAATCAGCAACAACACCAAGGAAGTGACATGTAAACTATGGCAAAATAAAGTGAACCCAGAAAGAATACAAAACTAAGGTTAAACCAATGAAAAAGACTAACTAATGAAAATTGTATATGCTAATAATAATTGTAAGGACAGACAAGTTAAAAATATTAATTGTTAAGGACTTAAGAGATAGAAGGGTACACTAACGCAAACAAATAGAGTAAACTAGGACAAATCACATTAGCACGGCACAAACATATCATGTATAGTCAAACCACACAGAGTGAGAGATAATAAATTGTAAGGAGGATGAACCTTTTAAAATAAATGTAAGAAAGAGAATTTTGAATAAGCAATACACTTTACCCACCAGTAACACTAAAACAAGATTGAGTGCAAGGTGTTAGTGTTAACACCCCAAAGGGAGAATAAACCCCATTAAAAAGTGATAAACACTGATAAAACAGTAATCAAAGTTTATAAGTGCATAAACTAAGTTATAAGTTATAAGTGAGTGAGATCTAATAATGGCCAAACACAGGAAGGACTGTGATAGTTGAAAGGCCAATGTGAGTGGACACCCAAAATGTAACTAAATAAACTAATAGTATTAAAATTAAGTTAGCATTAGTAATAACCGATTATCATAGTTTTAAATGTGTGTCAATTAAAATAATAAGTGACAATTAAGATTATTAGGAAAGTAAGAAAGATGGACTATTAGTGTGTCAATTCACCATATAGAAAATGTCTGTAATACTGAGGTATAAAAACAATGAATAATCATTATAAGATTTAGTAAGACATAGTGCAATAGTATTAGGTAACATAGTTAATGACATAGTGTCAGATAAGTTTAGTAATAAGGATTTTCTATAATAATCAAAATAATTAATCAATGTTTATATGTTTGTTTTCCTTTGATAATACTATAAAATAATTATTACTCACTGAAGAGTATGAGTGGATAATAAAAAGTAAATAAGTATGTTTAAATGAATAAGAATTATGTCTCAAATAATTATGTTTTAATGAGTAAGATTTATGTTTCAAAAGAATTATGTTTTAGTGAATAAAAATTATATCTATGAGAATTGTTAAAACCATAAGATGCTATGTTATATGATGCAATAAATAAGATTTTAAAACCAACAAAAACCAGTAAACGAGAAACAAAATAAGTACATTCAGATACAATGACACTAAAAGGGAGTTATGACAGTAGACAAATTAATATATGAAAACAATAAAATCACACACAATTACAAGAACAGACATAAACATTGAGCAAATAAACAGAATCATGTATTAGAACAATCAAGACCCATACAAGGGGAAAATAAAATGTAATCTCAGTAATTAAAGAAAAATAGTCAATTGCTGTTTAAGCCTAGGCAAATTCCCAACTGTCAAACTACAAAAGACTTCAATTTTTAGAATTCAACACTGACATTAGTAAGACTAAGCCACATAAACTATGAAATACAATTAGACACTCATGTTAAGGCAGAAATATTATGATAATAATGTAAATTAAGAAAACAGTATAATTAAATAAAATCCACAAAACTGTCAAAATGTTGATACCTAAGTAAATACTATAGTATTGGATGTCAAATTAATCCTTGAGCCAAAATATGAACAGTGGTAATAATATGTACTACTAAAAAGGGAGTACTGAAGATTAATTACATTTAGAAGATCTGTGACCATTTAAAATAAAAATTCAAATATCCTAACAATGATCTCAAGCCAATTTCAGCCAATCAAAAATTTTGAGTTACCATGACAACAACCGAATATTGACTAATTTTCAGTTAGGAACAAAAAATCTGTAGTGACGCTTAACTGGAGAGACACCACGCCGTGAAGGGCCCAAATTTTTAATTCTAAAACAGTATAAGTGCCCATAATTTGATGAAGAAGGACCAGAACAACTGACGAGAGGACACTCCAACCAAACTACACCAACGACCAGCTCGGAATTAATCCAGATGACCAAAAAATATATGGAATTCGACCAGAAGAAGATGCCAACCATTCCCGAAGACCAAGACTGAAGAAAGAAGAATCGACATCAACCCATTACACCACTTGGACGACTGACAATACATCTCTTATCTACTAACGTTGAGTATTGCTGAATTTATTGATTTATAAAAAAGACAATTTCTCTTTCAAAAATTATAACTAAATGATAAAACTCTCACTATCACTGACAGTATTTTCAAGGATTGATAAAATAAAAAAGTAACTTTGTAAACACTGAATGACCAAATGATAACCTATGTATACACCAACGACACTGTCACACTTCAACACAACAATATTTAATTTATAGTAAACCTTGTTTAATTTGAATGATAACGAACTTTAAATGATATGTTCTAATTTTGTTATCTTGTTATATAAACCTCTGTTTCGTACTTAAAAGAACTCTATAGGCAGAAAAATAATAACCACATTGGCTTGCAGCTAATATAAACATTGTACTGCCAACCTAGCGATCCGCTGAGTGAACGAATATATTGCCGAGGCTAAAATCATTGTATAAATTATTAATTGTATGAAGCGTTAACAAAACCTAACCAGTCAAAAGCCTAATAAAAAAGTGTGTACAATATGTACACATATTTGTATAACAAACTGTCCAGTATTTATTTGTAAAGAATATTATGTATGTTTTGTTTACTAGCAGTGGGTCAACATAACCAACATTATCTCAAGTTGGCAACACGTTTCCCCCACTCAAACGAGAATCAGTAACAAGCCAGACGGCGAACGATTCGAATTTACAATAGTGCAATATCAAACTATACAGGTAAAAACTTTTAATTGTTTTCACGAAAAACAATTTGGCGCCTATCCGGAATTACGAAAGAGTGAGAAGGGACAGGTAAGGCACACAGGCTACCAGACGCTTCCGAACGACACCATTTACGTTCGCAGAACACATTACTAAAACTTCCAATTCTAAAACTAATAGACCGACACACCAGCTATTCTACAATATGTATGCTATACACGGCACAAAAGCTTTTGCTAACGCCTTGATTTATTCTACATATTGTGATAAACTTCCACATATAATCTTCCATTATATAAGATAAACCTATAGGATTATATTACCCTACTTCTAGGCTCAGAATACTTCCACACGTAGTCTATTACTCTTTACGTTTTATCCTCAAACATGTTTCAGTTAAGAACTATTTCCTCCTAGCACCCTCCGTGACCAACACCTAGGCAAACGTTAGTTCACCTTCATTATGCAAACTATATTATTTATTGAAGTTTGGTAGGTACACGTCTACCTAATTGTCTCTTTTCGTTATGCCTAGCATAGAATTTCTGTTTTAGTCAATCTGCATATTCCAATTTTCTGGTTCATGATTTATTCCAGGAGAAATATAATGACTCGAGGAGGTATGGCAATCGAAAGATGTGACACTGACGGTCGCAGTTCAATGAGCGCCAATTTCTTCCAGTCATGTACTTGCAGTCAATGCAGGTTTTCGCTGAACGACCTACGTATTTCGCCGACGTACGTATAAGTCGGGTAAAGTTACAACGCCTTCTATATTTTGTGGTTGTATCGATGCGAGTTTCCCGCCTATGGCAGCTGCTCCTTAGTCGGCTAACGTGGGGGAGCGTGAATCGTGCGGCCCCTCTAAACCGGCCGAGGTGTCGAGGCTGTGAGGTGTGAGGAGTGGAGACTCTGATCGTCGGCTTTCGCAAGCTGTCCGAAGCACAACGTCATGTTCGGATTTACAAGCGTCATGTTCCTTACAGGTGGTGATTGCATAGTTATATACCCTACATCTGAGGCGTCAGCTCCGTAGCTTCCCCGGAGTTGATCTACGGAAACTTGGAGCTGTGGACGACAGGTCACAGCCTCTGTATAATGTATCCGCATTCGGTGGCATGCGTTGACCGGGGCTAGCGCCTTTCGCAAGGAGCCTTGGACGACAGCTCAGCCGAGGCGGTCTGCAAATGTTCGGTTCTTTATTTGAGCCAAGCACGGGTTAAAGCAAGTGTATAGGGATATTGGTGAGCGTTCCAATCTGTGGATCAAATTGTGGAGATCGTATTGGTGGTAGTGTTGGAAATGGGGTTGTGAGGTGACCATCCATGACACTCAACTATGTGACACACCAATCATGTAGTTGTTCTGAACACAAAATAATTGCTCTGAAAACAACGCGTCAAAGTAGTGCATCCGCATTGAGATCTTTTGACACAGCGCAACCAGACACCCGTTTCATGTCCATTTATTTTAGCTGTACTTCAGTTTTCTCTGTTCAATTTAAACTCGCTTCGATTCGTGTTTGGGTTCCCCCGAAACGTCGACAACTCTCTCATTATGTACTCGGGTATATTAATTGCTTAAAAAATAGTGATTTTATGTAAAGAGTCTGGAATAATTAACACTTCGGAACATCTCGAGCCAGAAGATAATTTGATCACCTCGCTGCAGATGTAGCAGCACTTGTGTCGTCTATTAGGAACATACGATGATAATGCAGCAGTGACATAACTTTTCCCTGACGCTATTAAAAATATCATTATCGTTGTTGTTTGCCTTCAGAGAGACGACTAAACGTAAGTTAATTGATTTTTCTGAGAAAACATTCCGTACCCGACGATGCTTTGTTCTAGTTTGTACTCCTCGTGTTTTCCTCGTGTCTCTAGTCTGCAGCAAACCCACTGATAACGTGTAACAAGTCGCGACCACTACGTATATCTAACTAATGTAATTGGCTTCTCATATAAAGGCGTAACATCTTTATAATATTTACTTGTCCTTTACTTGTTACTGAGTTCTCGGAAACGCTGATTAACAAAAGGCGACACACGACTCGTGGCAAAAAAAAAAAACACTAATAAGAAAACGATATTGACTAAGTTCACTGAAGTCGCAATACCGCGCGAATTTCTGAACGTTACGATACGCCAAACGAGCTTATTACAGTCGGGTTGCTATTTTTACTCCTTTTATTATACACACAATCAGTCAAATTAATGGCCGTCTATAGTGGGAAGCAGGAAGGTTCGCCATTGCAACACTGTAATTGGCCGACAACGATTTCACAACAAAGTTTCATCATCATCATCATCTGCAAGGATTAAACCAAGGATGGTTTGTTTCGGTCTCAAATAGGCAAAGATTACAGCTGGTCACTCCAGCGCTTCCTCGGACGTCCCACACCTCTCCGTCCCCTCGGTTTATAGTTCCATAGTTGTTTGGGGATGCGACAGTCATCCATTCGGCAAAGATGTTCCCACCAATTCTGCCGATACTGGAAAATTCTGTCGAGTATACTCATAATATTCAGTTCCTGCCGTATGTCTGTGTTTCTTCTATGATCATGGAGAGTATACCCTGCCACGTGCCTGAGAAGTCTCATTTCACCCGCTTGGATACGACAGGCCTGGCCTTTCGTTAAAGTCCAATTCTTAGACCCATAAAGAAGTGTGGGAAGAGCCATCACCTTGTAGAATCACAAATCATATTACAAATCACCTTGTACTGTAAAGTTTACAAATCATATTGTTTTATTTTTGACTTCCGTTTGATAGCTGTTTCCATACAGCTTTGCTTCTTGCGAATTATAATTTAATTAGCAGACAAAATACTGTATTATTCTTCAATAAATACGATAATTCATTAATTAATTCATACGATACGATACTAATTCATCCGATGTTAATTACTTAATTCAAACTATACCAATTCATGTGACACCGATTCATTAAGTCATGCAATATTGTTTCATTAATTTCTTCACAAATTAAAACATCTGCTGCGATACATTAAATTACAGTCCCGGTTTGCGTATCCTGAGGATTATTTGTATAAATTTAATATTTTAGTTATCCTATAAAATTAAAACAAAATAGGAAAAAATTGAAGAATCTAGCATGGTCACAGTTGCCATCTTATTGAATACTCGTTCTAAGTAATACCTTATTTTTTAACTCTAAATAAGAATTATATTTTAAATCTTGTATAAGGAAATCTATTAATGCACAACTTAATTAATTACAGTGACAATAACGAATGAAAAATCCGTGTGTTTCCTTTCCTAGACATTCTCTTAGAACTAAAAATGTTTTAGACAGGGAAGTGGCACAATTAAGAATATTCCTAAGGGAGTATTTCTACTTTTTACTAAAAATTAATTTAAATTACGCATGAGCGAAAGTTACTTGATTTCTATGGGGATGTTTTCATGCTCATCATTTTCAGTAATTGAAGTTGTCTGAAATTTGGTAGAAAAATCGGGCAGAACATCATGAACTTCGTCCGCTTCATCGTCTTTCCTTGGAGAATTCTGAACTTTTTTAGAAAACAGGATTCTTAACACCTTGTTAAACTGCTAAATTGCAGCATAAGGGAACCTCATTCAGCTACCTCACTTCAAGTAGATTTTGCCTGGACTAGGTCCACTGATTGCATATATATGTACATATAGAGTGACCCAGGTCTAGAGCTAAAAGTAAGAAAACATGCCATACAAACTTAGCTCCGGACATGGTGTGTTTTCGATTTACAGCCAGGCAAACATTTCATAGAAATGTCTACATTTAAATATGTTAGGAGTTGCAGTATATCCAGAAACGTGTCCTGGAAACTAGGAAGAAATTTATAAATATTTTCATTTGGACCATACGTACATGTGGCTCGGAAACCTGGTTTTAAGGAAATTGCAGAGGAGCTACCTTGACGTTTTTGAGGTGTGGTGCTGGAAAAGAGCCTTAAGAATATCGTGTGCGGAAGGAGTGCCTAATAATGAGATTTTCAAGGGAGTGGTTGAAAGGCGGACGTTGATTGAAACCGTTATGTAAAGGAGACGTAGTATGGCTGGTCACCTGCTACACCATTCAAACTGATTCACCATTGATCGAGGGGTGTAGTGGGAGAGCAAGGTCCACACAGGAGTACATGGTTGAGATAACAGGAGGAAGAAGGTACGTGCTGATTAAGAGACTGTCTACGGAAAGGAAGCAAGCCCACCAACCTCTGTGTTGAGGAAACATTTCAGCAGAAAGTAAAACGTCTGTTCCGGAAATAAAATAATACAATACGAAAGTTCCTGAAACACAAATTATGTGACAAAATTGGTGGCTCTGTGTATGCTATTTGACGTGAAATATTCAAAAACAGAGATGCCAGAACTCTGTTTCCAGCAAGTCTTAAGAAAATTGCTGATAATTTTAACAAATTTGTAACGATAAACGTTATTTTTTTGATTTGGCATAAAATAAAAAATTATTTAAATTGCTAAAAGACAAAGAAAACTTCTTAATAAAACTGTAAAGGATTAAAATTTTCAGAATAAAATCAGTTAAGAACAACGACAAGTTTGAGAAATTCGACTTTAATTTAAAAACTACGTTGCAGAAAATTTTAAGATTCTAAACCGAACATCGAACACCAACTGTTTTATTTACAAAGCAGATGAAGATTACAAAGCACTTTTATTTATTCATATTTTATTTTTTAGTAAAGGAAAAATTAATTAAGTTAAAATTCTAGAATGTTTTAGTGGATGGTTAGTGAGGATCGGTCAATAATACAACTTTAGTTATTTTGCGTCGACGTTTCGACAATATTTATTGTCATCTTCAGGACCTGTGTATGAAATACAATAGAAATATCAAACATAACGAAACAATTAAATATTTGGGTGAACGTGTTGGTAATGTGAGTGTGTGCGTGCGTATGTATGTATCATTTTTTATGTGAAGACTTATGATAGTTTGTTTACATCTTCAAATTATCTTTAAGAAAGTGAGCAAATTATTTAAGGATTTAAAATTCTAGGTTTTCATTGGTTCTATATAATATTGTATTAATTTTGTTTTGTATTATTTTATTGTATTATATTTTATTTATCATATATTCTTACGCTCACGTAGCAAAAGTATACAAATAATATTTACTGAGTTCTGACGTGTCAACAGTTTTTAATAGGAGGAAAATTAACAAAATACTGCTGACAATTCCAAAATCTTATTAAAACACGTGCTTAGAAACTAACAGTGTCATAACGTGTCATAAATGTTGTCGTGTGAAAATCAATTGATGTCGTTGTCGTATCGATTATTTATTAATGAGATTTTTGCTTTTGAACTTCGAATGTAAAATGCTTTCAGTATATTTGACACCAAAAATGTCCAGGCATATTCCATCACTTAGTAAAGCACGTGTCGAACTAGAATCATGTCATTGTATTTCTTAAACTGGCTTTTATAAAATTCGTTTTATAAAATGATGGACGCTCAAGCGTATGTTAGAGGAGACTACGGTTTTCGATTAAACTACCAGCTCTACTTTTTTTTCAACTAAACGTTTTGGAAACGGTATTCAAACCTCTCGATGCTTTTCGTCTTTTCCTCTTCGCCATTCTTTTTAATTATGCCAAATCGATCAATTTGACTGTTTCTAAGTCGTTTCTCAATTGATAAACGTTTTGTTTCCGTATAGAATTGGATTCAATATCAATTAGTTCCGTTTCTGTATCTTCTAAATTCCAAAATTTTACTTCCAAAAAAATGATGTTACTTGTAAATTGTTCAATGCTAGCAAAATGTCCGTCTCTTCCACGTATCCATAACGCCACTTAAGTATTTGCACTACTTTTAAGCTGTTATTTAATAAAAGTCCTATACTGTTTTAATAATCAGTCATTAAACACGAATACTGTTGGTGCGCAGGTGACATTCAGCAAGAGATTTCTACAGTCGGACGCGTACAAGAAGGCGATGGGTGCTGGGAAGCCCGTATTCACAGAGTTTGGCACAAAAGCTCACACAGACCCCAGCAAAAGTATCTTCTCACGAGTGGTGTCAACACTGGTATGTATAAAGCTAACACAAAACTTTAACCTTTGGTGATAAATTTTAACTTTGTACTTAAGTTCCACTATTATTTGCCAATCTAGATAAAAAATTAAATAACAATATCGAAAATAAAATGCTGGCTGTGAATTACATCAGAGAGGCGTCTGATAATGTCTGGCATAGTACATATGTTACAAACTGAAGACTTATCATACAGCTATTACAAAGTACTCAAACGTACCTGTGTAGTAGGCTCTTCTTTATCGACCAACAAGACATAAGGCTATTTTGAAACCTGCAATACTGGATCTGCCACAAAAAAAGGTTATTGGCTCAAGTATTGTATTTGATCTGCATAGCGACATGCCACCTTCCGTATTCTAATCAAACCAGATTGGCAACAACTGGCGTAGATAATTTTTCCTCTCATGCGGCCGTCAAATTGCCGCAAGGAGCTTACAAATAAATTTAGAGCAAATACAGATGTGGATGAAAAAGTAACGGATAAAAGGGGATAAGAAAATTCAGGAAAATAAAATAACTAGACACACATGTTGCCGACGGAAAATGACGTACAAAGTATGAACTCACCAACCAGACACGTGGGCAGACAATCACAATTCACCGTGGAAAATATGCTGTTATATACAGTTGTACTCGTACATGGCAACTGTAAAAGCGATATGGACCTTCGTAGTGCAACTTTGGAGGAACCCCCAATAAGAGCAACATAAATAAGATACACATTTTGAAAATAAGTCTCTCGAAATAATTTATGTGCGCCAATGCACGTATCAAATTCACTGAAACAACGTGTTAGTGCCCATCACTTCGCGCGTGCGCGTGTGTGCAACGAATTACAATAAATCCAAAAAACTGATCGACATTTGATGGGCACACAAATCAGATGACTTGAGGAGATTAAACCTTCTGATTTACCAACAGGATTTGCTGAGAATTAGTGAATGATATTAAAAAAGCCAAAGACAGTACAATAGAATAAATAAATATGTGAAAATATGTAATAAAATAAGAAGGGAGAATAGTCAAAGAAGTACGTCCTATAAGACATTTATTATACTGTATAAGATTTTCGTACTGTCCAGCTGACTGGATAGGTTGGACAATAAATTAGATATATTGTAGTATGAAAGTATTGACTGCCAAGTGGTAGTCATTAATAAGATACTGTCAAATTTACATTCTTCTTTAGCCCTATGATGTACTAAGCCTTCGTCGTACTGTCCCAAGTCAGCTTAAAAATGACAGTTGCTAAGACGAATGATATGGCTTCCGAAGGCAAAGATACATAAAATCAAAAACAGTAAAAAACGATTAATTAAAAGACAAACTAAGTTTTTTCAATCCGCCTTGTTACTTCTTTTTTATATTGATGACGCGTTTCGTAGCGTGTGCTTCATCTTCAGATCTTAAAATATCCGTCGTAGGAGATCGTCATCGGTTAAAATTCAATTAGCTTCCTTGGTCTCCCACTTCCTGTTCTCCTTGAAGCGTAGGGAACAAACTACGAATGCTACATCATTACACTATTCCAACACACACTCAGCACTCCTTATTCAAGAGTTTTTGGCGAACCTATAACATACCCGAGCCCACAAAGTCGCCTGATTTTGTAACAGCAGATCGCTTTTTGTCCCGAGATGAAAGCTACCCTGAAAGGGCGCTTTTTCCGGACTATCGAAGTGAGTCTTTATAACATTACAAATTGTGTTCATTAATTTGCACCATATTCACGCATCGTATTGTGTTTATTCTGGCAGAATCCGGACGTGACGGATAACAACGCAGTTAACGTATTCACACTCGGAGACTCCGTCTTCGTCGCCTCTGAATCAAGTAATCTCCGCAGAATAGATCCTTGCACGCTGGACACATACGAAAAGGTTTGTACCGACGTACTTAAATTTATAATATTTCTGCTTACAACTACATGTAGATTAAATAATTGTAATTTTTATAGTAAAATATTTCATAATTACTGAGACCAGATCTTTCTCTCTTTTTTGTATTCCATCCATAAAAATAACTGCAGGAACTTTCACGCTTCCAATAATGCACTCAGATGAAATAAGACAACAGAAATCCAGACAGTAGTGTAGTTTGTCACATCTACGTTGTTTTAACATATACGCCGAAGATTTACTAAGGAACCGGGAATTATAGAGCCACTTATTGGTAGTGGCGAGACGTCTCTGGTTATCGAGGGATGCGGCGATTTGTAGGCAAATGAAGGGAATGGAAAATAGTATTAATGTACTTATGTTTTACAGCAAAGTAAATTCGCCAATTTTCGTTACTTCTGTGAAACGATGTTATTAAATTACCAAGCTTTGAGTCGAAAAAATAAGTGAATCATTAAACGTAACGCTACTATTCGATGACCTTCACCTCTCCCCCCGACAACCTTCCCACAGGTATCCGCTTACACGCCGACATAATATACGAGGCCACTCATTGCTGACTCTTTAACGAAGTCGGATAAGTTCTTCGGCGAATTTTCTTGCTTGCAGCAAGTTGGTTAGGATAATAGTGCTGTAGTATATACATATTATGTGTGTAGTAGTTGTATGAAACAAATTATTGTTTTAAGTTAAAATAACGTGGATTGAAGTTATGACCGATCCGGATGCCGCTTCGTTCTCATCTTTTTGGTTCAGGCGCTTTTAACCAAACGTTTTAATTATTGAACTTTCTCATCTTTGAAAAACTTGACACAAAAATTAACGAAAAAATTAATCTGGTAAAAAAAAACTGTGTCAGACTCAGTTGAATATTATGAATCACGATTTCAATGTTAATCTGTTTAGCGATAAAAATGGTACAAATAAGATTTATTTCTTGTTTTTTACTGACTGCGGTAAACTTATCTTTCCATCCTCTCGGAAAGTGTATGCTTACTGGAGGGAGAAGGGGATGTATTTCTAACATTTTCAGTAAAACGAGATCAGAAAAAAATCATGCCTCCCCTCCAGTATTGAAGTTAATCCATTATGTTTTGATTCGGAGGCCACCTTCAGTGGTAAAAGTTGGAAAACGTTTTAGCAATTTTCGCCACATACCCCAGTCTGAGGCACAAATACCACTAAAGATGGCCGCCGATGATAAGGCCGAAACGTCTGGTTTTACCGACATGAGACCACAGCCTAAAACCCCGGCTAACGTTCATTCTAACAAAATTGACACCGGCCGTGAAAGCCTTAGAGCAACAGAAATACGCATCGTTAAAAAAATCTTAACAACATTCAACATTCAGGCATGAAGTTTCTTCGACATGTGTAAGGGAAGGGACGGGAAGGAAAGGGGACGTGTACGGGGAACCGTTTTCAAAATTGACCTTTAGAATTGTATTCATTATTAGTAATTATCGTATTACCCACAATCGAACCAAACTGTTGGAGAATGTATGTAGATTGTACGGAATTAATGCTCTGGAAAGCTTTTGCATACACGCCCTAATGAAAGAAAGAGACATTAACCTACACAACCTAAAGAGAAAGAAACAGTAGAATTTATCAGTGGCGGCTGGTGGTTGAAAAATCTGGGGGTTGCAGTTGTGTTGGATGGTATTAAATTGTTTTATTCTCTGTACAGAAAATGTCCAAGTCTCCTCCCCTCCAAACAATGCATAAGGAAAGCAAAATAATGCAATTTTAGTGTCACCCACATAACCACCAATATTTATTGTATAAATCTTTTTTAAATTTTCGATTGACCATTCTGTTACCTGATTTTTACACTTTGATTAAATTTGAAAGGTCTAGTGTAGGCCCACCTACTCTCGTAATTTCAATTTTTCCTCAATAGGACGTAAATTGAACAGCGTTTTCGTTAAGTTTACGACATAATTCATTGCGTCCTACCAATTAAATATAACAAATATCTTACACTATGACACCTTAAATCCTTTATATGCACTATTATTTACATTTAATGATAAATTGGGCTGACTCTTAACTGACACTAAAATGAAATTCACAAAAAGTTCGACCAACACTAACAACTCAAGTAACATAACAACATAAACTTACAAATTCCAAACTGGCGCACCACGTGTTATTTACCAACAGACTGGTGGCGCCGTGACGTATATGCGGGGTTTGCAGTCCCTAGTCACACTAAGCTAAGCGAGCCTGTATCGTTGTAATAGGAACACCCAAGTCTACTCAGCCAGAGCACTACTCCATTGTATTCCCCATATACAAAGCGCGTCACAGTTGTTGCATATACCGCGGCAAAAGCGCGTACGGTTTTTAGTATTGTTATGCGCTTTTCAATCGGCAAATGATTAATTACGATGATTTAGCTTAAAACATTATTAATACTTCTTGTTTTATTCATAATTCTATAATCTAAAGTACAATTCGGGATTTAATGGGGGTTGTGCAACCCTGCAACCTAAGCATGAGCCGCTACTGGAATTTATGTATTCCTTGAGTGGAGAAGAGAAGTTGAATTCACCTAATCTTTGAGTGGAAAAGATGAAGATTATTACTCTTCAAGATTATTTTAAGATTGTGCAGTCTTCTCTTTTAACTTTTAGCGGTCTTCAGCTTTGTAAATACAAGCCCCAGTTTTCACAGACACCAGCCAGCAGTCTTCTGTCTGGTGTTGTTACCGACTCCATTTATATGTTCTTTATTCTAATGCCAGCCTTAGTTTCTTTTTTTCTTGCATTGTTACTATTCCTCAATTCTCTTCGACTACTTATGATTAAAATTCTACAAATGAACATTTTGAACAATTGTGTATAGTGTTAGTGGCTGGTGGCCTTCATTCTTCAAAAAAGATGTCTTTCAAATTAAAGCCTTGGGAATAAAGTCCCACACAGTGAGAAAGCAACTTTTCAGCCCTTAGCATGCATGATGTTTACATATTCCAGTGAACACTTGAGAGTAGTTAAGGCATGTCCATTTATTGATGGTATACCGGAACATACTTCTGTCCTGTCAAGAAACCATTGGGCAACACATCAATCAGCTCCTGTATTAAAGTATGAGGGAATGATCACTCTTTCAGAAGACGAAGTGAAAAACTGTGCAATATATTGAATCTGAATATAAAGACTTTTGCAATGAATTGATGCAAGATGATCATGGGGACAGAGTGATATAATGGATGATGAAAATTAATATTTTCCTGGGTTTTAATTATTGTTATCAGCGCTTTTAGTATTTAAAAATGTAACTACCGTATATAAATTTATTACAAAAAAAATTATATTTTAACTTTTTTTAGTAAGAGTCATAAAAGAAAAGCTTTGATTCCACAAAGGTGTAAGTCAGATTTTTTCATTTTTATTTATTATTTTGTTTTGTATAAAAGCAGTTAATTCAACATTAAACAGTAAAAGTACTTTAATAAACAAAAATTTTTCCATTAAAAAAATTATCATTTTATTTGTATCACAGTATGAAGTTTACAGAATTTTTTTAAAGTGTTTCCTGAAAAATTTAGTTTTGGTGACTCATGCCCTTTCTAAAACCAACAATTTAGTTTTGGTGACTCATGCCCTTTCTAAAACCAACAATTTAGTTTTGGTGACTCATGCCCTTTCTAAAACCAACAATTCAGTTTTGGTGACTCATGCCCTTTCTAAAACCAACAATTTAGTTTTGGTGACTCATGCCCTTTCTAAAACCAACAATTCAGTTTTGGTGACTCATGCCCTTTCTAAAACCAACAATTCATTTTTAATATTGTTACAGTGACACAGCCTGTTACATAGTACTACTGCTGAGACATCAGATAGCAAGAGAGACAAGTAAACACAGTATTCCAGTGTTTCTAACAAAAACATGTGTTCCCCATATTCCAGACCCCTCCCCATCCCGATTTATGTAGATTGTTTAATAGCTTCTACTCTTTATCCCAAAAAGGCCTTTGCTGATATTATATAAACACGTTGACAAAACACGCCAATTCAGTTTTATGAATTGTTTATACAAACGATTAGAGTGCATTATTTTTTAAACATTAATAAAAATCGTAACTACCTATTTCTCTGGACTTTAATGATCAGATCACAATCAATACTGCTATTCCTGTTCCAATATCACAGCAAGATGTCTAATGTTTAAGTATAATCTCAAAAAACTATCAGTTAAACGTTATATATTTCTTGTTTCCAGGTAGACCTGTACAAACAAATAGGTGTTCATTTGATAAGTTCGCATGTCATCACAGACAGAGACGGGACCTCATACACAGTAGCAACGACCATCACTTCAGGCATCAAATACAACATAGTGAAAATACCTCAGACTCAACCAGGGAAAGCTAAAGACGGTCAGTAATATTACTATACAGACATCTCATCACCTGGTAAAGATATACTGTTCATTTACAGTCAAACATTGTGACTCGTAATTGATGGGAAGTAATTTTTCCGAGTTATCAAATTTGTTTTTTTCTTTTAAGATTTTTAATATAGTAAACTAACATTGTTCCATAAGCATATTTCATAATGAGCTGAGATTATACAGTACAACATGACAAACACACTGAACTGTTATTGTTCATACACCATTAGTACTCGAATTATCTAACAGCATCACAGCTTGAAAAGAAAAAACAAGAGCCAGTGAAGAGAGGTTTAATGGGATAGATCAAAAAGTTGACACAAGTAAGTGAAAGCAATGCCAGCCAGTCTAGAATGATTACCTCAGAGCCATTACGAAGAGGAGGTACAGCTTTGACGAAGCTGATTGCAGCAGCAGTGTAGATCACTGGGATGTGGGGTCACCATGTGTCTATGCTGATGATTAATTAAATTTGGCTTCAATCATCATCAGTGCTGTATTTCTCTACAGACGGACATGGCAGCAGTCGGAGGTTTTGTCCAGAAAGGGAGCCTCACATCCCAGTTATAAAAATAACCATGCTCTTGATTAACTTAAGGCCATTCAGAGAAAACAAATTTAGATCCAAACACATGTTTCATTGATATAAATTTCTGAAAGTCTTTTAGAACATCTACTATCAACTCAAGGGCTGTTTCAATTTCAAACTATCTATATTACTAAAGGGGAATGGCCCATGACCTTCTACTAGTCACAACCTTCCCAACCAGAAATCTGAGAATTTTTTTATAATTGCATCTGTGGAAGGATCTTTCCCAGAAGTGAAAATTAAAAAAATTTTTTTGAGAAACCTGTTGTGAAACAAGACTTTCTTAACAGCTTACGCCCACATATGGTAAATAAGTAAAGAGAAATATTTATGAGTGATGTAACTGAAGACATTTCATCCAAAATGTGTAAAAGCAAATTTATTAAAATATGCTTTTTTGCTACCCTCCTCTATCTAAATTCACAATATGCTAACTGTATATTAAATATTTTGGAACTCTGACTCTTTCCACTGTTTTGTTTTAGAATCTTAATGCAAATAATATACTAACTTTACCTCAGAAGTTTTCACTATTTGGGTACTGTGTCATCTTTGTAAAGAGAGGGGAATAGAATATACATTACAGTACTGCTTACCATATAATTTTTTTAAAACTGTCACGTGTATAACATGCCAATATTAAGATAACTGAAAAATTAAAACTTTATTCTTGAGAGTACAATTGTTACAATTTCAACACTGAAAATCCTTAATGGGGAGGAGCATCACATGAAGGAACTGTCAGGGAAGGGCCACAGAGGCTTTAAAAAGCAGCCCTACCGGTATTGTAAGCTAGGTTAGAAGCTGTACAAGTTGTAAACTTTTATTTTAAAATTCAGTATTTTCTTACTACTGCTACCACACCGAATATATCTCATCTATTTTCAGCATTATTTTATATTTTAAGTATTAGCTACGTATTTAGTTGTGCTCACCTTTTACTGTATTTCTCTAAAATCAACCTAAATGTCTGACAAAATAGCCACACAACATTACCCAATCTTTTTAGATAACAACTTCAACAAGATACAATGGACATAGATTACATACAAACAGGCAGACATGTAGTATGGAAAGTACTAAAAGTTATACACGGTTTTGTTTTGACTACCAAAATTCTTAACAGAGCCTTAATTAATGGCTGGTTTTTGTAAGTTATCAAATTTTAATACAAAGAAAGTACCAGGTGTTATGTGAAAAATATAGCTATAAATGGGTATAAATAATATACAGGTGTGTTAAATAGATTCAATAACATCTGTAGTATAAAAAAAAAATGTGTACAACAGTGTAGTTGAAAATGTTAATTACATATTTAAAGACCCAAGTCAAACTTAATATGTTCACTACAAATTAATAAATTTTTCTATTAATAATTCTTTTTCTATATAAGGGGGATTACATATTCCGCTGTTTCTCACATCCTAGCTTCCATTTTAGTCTATCTCTCTAGTCTTCTCCTTATAGTCTGCAATTTTCCATTGCCTCAGTAACTCAATCAATTCAAGGTAACTGCAGTCATCCGTTTTTCTATCTTGCTGCCAGCTGCCATTCCTATGGTTTTTGAGACTTTCGATGGTTTTATGATGTCAATATTAATACATCTGCTGTTTTTCTAATCTTGTCATTTCTACTTTTATCTAACCCTGAAATTCCACAACTCGTTCAACAGTAATACATTTCCACTCCCCCTAAACTTTTTGTGTGTTTCATTTCCTATAACTCTCTATTGTATGCAGCAATACTCTTAACCAGTGGTTGATTGCTAAAATTATAAGTGCCGGAACGCATCAATTCAAAAGTTGTACAGACACAAATATACTTATATTTTATATTAGCATATAAGTTTACATCAGGTTATTACAAAGGAGGTCTACATTTTTAAAGCCTTATAAAATATGTAACATACCTATAAACTTGTATCTAAAAAGATAATAAATAATAAAATTTACTGATATTTCAAGAGTTTCATTGTCAGATTAGCTGCATGACAATCAAAAACATGTCACTCATGATGAACATGTTCACTCATTCGGTTTATTTCCTGAAAATCAATTTCTGTGTCAAAATTCTTAAAGGACTGGTTCTCCTTAATAACTTTATATGAAAAAAAATAAAATAAAATAAAGTAAGTTTCACATATATATATTACTTTATATGCAGTTTGAAAAAATTTTCTAATTGCTTCTTTTTCATGAGAACGTTGTTTTAAAATCACTTTCTCTAATCTTTCCTTTTTACCTTCCAACAAAATATTCATTACCGTTTTATGACCAGCACTTTCTTTATGATCAAACATTTTTACATTTTTTTCAAAGAGAGGTTTGCTGCTTTTGTTTTGTATCACCGTAGCTACTTATCTCACCATTTTCCCATTCATTAGAAATTTTCATTCCTGTTTCTTTTCTTTCTCAACACCTAAAATGCCCACCTCCTGGCGTATTTTACAACCTGGTTTTCCATTCTTGATATTTAACCAGTCATAGTTTTTGCAAAAATCAGTATTTTGTTCTTGGTTCCTACAGCTTGCCAAAACGTTTGTATTACATTCCTGAGTTGTTTCATTTTCTTTCTCGTTAGAACATTTGTTAGTACACTCAGAAATATTACCTTTGACATAGAAGGTGTTTCACTTCACGACGTACTAATGGCACACTGTTGTAAGTTTGTTTTTCCTTTCAACCACCGTCACTTACCGTGTCATAATTCTCACTACTTTCATCGAATCTCGGTCTTTTACTAATATGAGAAAAATAACTAACTTTTTCATGATAACTAAAACGACACTCGCACTAGTCACTATTTAACAGAGAAAAATCTATGATAACGAACAATTTAGCGATGCGCGCAGCACCTATTGAAAATTACAGTTACCGGTATATTTCAACTGGAAGTTTAACAATAAAACGAAGAAGTTCCGTATAAATCAGAGGCTTAGGCGTGCCGTGGCCTAAAGACTAAAATCTAACTGTAAACAATTAAACGCAAGTAAGCAGCGTTCAACTTACCCACTTCACCTGCACACACGAGCATACAAATTTTGGTAACATAAGATAAACATCGGTCTCGCTTCGTGTCAACACTGCTTACTGCGAATGTCACCTTCAAGCAAGCTTTGTTTAAATTTTTAAAAACACGTTCTACTTACAAGAGAATTTTAGGTAGAACTGTAACCCCTCCTTATTTTTATTTAGTTTTTTTTTTTTTAAGGAGAGGCTACCAGATATTTAGAACTAGGCAGAAGGCCTAGAAGAAGCATAAAATGTGCTGGGTCCAGTGAGATGGGACTTGCAATTAAAACTCTCTATTAAACAACAATAACAAACTTTATTATTTCTGATGTGCCTTCATATAATTATAATTCATTTCCGGTGTATATACATATTAATCACAATTTAAAATTTACTAATATAATTCAACATTTAATATATACTCCTTCAAAAACATTATTTTAATATCAAAATTCCCCAAACTAGTCTCGCCAACATAGTATAGTAATATCTGTTAAATCTTAACTCATATTTTGTACATATATATTATAACAAAAAGAAAAACGTGTGTGTATGTGTTGTAAAATGTCGGGAGTTACCTCCGCGCACTTTTTGTTACTTACCGGTGACTGGATCCTTTGCGGTGATGTAGTCCTGTAACACAACTTAATACTATGTTTTTTGTGGGCGCCACTTGGAATCTTTTGTTCCAAGAAAGAAATGTGATTAAAAAAATTAAAATTTTGAATTCTTACTTCTATGAAAAAATGTAAACAAGTCAGTTTGGTTTGAAAAAACTAAAGTACGTTTAATGATTTAAAAAAAAAAAATCGTCTGAAGGACTAACATTCATGAAAAAAATTATAAAATTGCAGAGTTACAAAAAAATTCATAAGTTATTATTATTATTGACAATTTTATTTCTGCAATCAAGTACCGGCTAGTATTTTCAATTTTTTACTCAGTTGAAAAGCATGAGTTTAATACGTGAACAAATCTTTACTCTCAGGACGTGACTCCTTTGAACTACCAAGACATATCAATAAGATGCTTTGCAAGAAAAATTAAGTGATTTGAAGTTGTGTGTGGCATGTGTAGTACAACTGTGTGACAAATGTAACCAGGTAAAAAAAATGACTTTAATTTTGGTAACTCACGTTCCAATGGTTAATTAATCTCGCACTGGACACTCCTCTCGGGTAGTTTTTCAATCTCGCCTCTTCATGTGTGCACTGAATTTATTTTAAGTCAAAAATGCGATCATTTACAATTTCCGCACTTTTTGTGAAACGGTTTGGCAGTAGATTTTCGCTCGAATCCCGCCGTTTACAGGTCAGCTGTTTCGCGTTGGTTTCCAAATTGGCCGTCGCAGCGCTGACACCCTTGCAGTAGCGAGAAAGGCTTTGTGTATGTAATACGTTATGGGAGTTGTTTTGTCAAGTTAGTTTGTCTTTGCGAACACAGCAGAATTGGTTCTCTATTTAAAATTTTGGTCCCTCCTGGGCCGTTGACGTTCTGGCTGCGTGATTTCTATTAAAATGTGCCGTGTTGCTGCTCTATTTCAGCAACACATTGGCGTAGATTCTTGTAGAGGTTAAGTCAGTCTATTTGTCAATGTACAGGAAAAGCCTTTCTTCGTGTCTTGTGTCGATTTCTCGCCTTCGGTTTCGCCTTGGCTGCGTTGATCAGTGTCGTGGGTGATGCGTCTGATCTGGATTTCAAGCTTCAAGTGTTTTTGGGTCGAAATTGGTCTCTCTTTTATACTAAGTCAGGCTGATTGTTTTCATGAACTTCCGGTATATTTGTGTAAAAATTCCTTCTAGAATGTTCGAGAATAAAGAAATGGAACGTCATGGAACAAATTTAATTTCCGTCGAAGCTTTTAGAACAAATTTCTTATTCTTCACACTAAGGATATTTCAAAAATTACTCTGGTATTTGTCAAACAGTTTTACATCAGTACTCACAATTTGCATGCCATTATTACATTTGAATTCTCTGTTTTCAACTGAATCTAATGACACTAATTATGATTGGTTTTTAAATAAATTAACTCTAATAAGTAACACAATATACAACTCTCACCTTGGGCTGTTGTCATTGAAATTCGATTTTTATAACAAAAAATTGTTGTGAAACTATTATGTTTCTTCCACAATATGAACACATAATATTACTATCTTCCTATAACAAAACAAACAAATTTTAATATATATAATACACAGGTAATTTCAATTTTATATGGTCCATGCCTATGGCCTATGTTGTTGTCAATGTTATAACACAATAATTAGTCTCTTTCTTTAACACATATAGGATTTCACTAGCGTACACTAAGAGTTTATTACATTGTCTGTCTTTTGTGATACCTGGTTACTCTTTATACATATTATCCTTATTGCAGGATAACATAGCATCATATTGGTTTGCCTGAGATGTCCTTTTTCATAGTGTGACAAATCTCACTCTTATAAGTTATATTCTTTCATAATTGATCTTATTTTAACTGAGTCTGTCCGTTTTTATGGTATACTGAAGTATTGTACCATTCTCTTTTATTTTTGTCAACATTTTGTAAATATTTAGCCAGATATGACTATTTTTTGTACTGGTTGATTGACCCCAGCCATACATGGTATAGGAAAATATTTTGCTAACTCGACTATTACAATGTTAAAGTTAGTCAAATATATTAGTATAGTCGCTTTATATTATATTTCAACTTTCTAATGCAATTTGGTTGCATTTTGGCAACGTTAAATCCATAAATCACACAATATTATATGCCTACCACATGTTTTTAGTTAATACTGTTTTTGGCTATTTTGACTGACTTTTATTCATTTGACAGCTTTCTTTATTTAAGATAAATTGTTCATTTTTGTCTGCTTGACAATTACATATAGTTTTTATTTCAATTTGATAGTAATTAATTTTTACATGAAATATGAGTGTTTGGTCTCAAATCCAACACATTTGTATTTTTTGTCATAACAATTATATAATTTTTATTTTAACTTAGATTCCTTCTAATAATGTATTTAAGTCATTTAATACATTTATTTTATTTACATTACATAATATAATAATGGATCATGTCCATTCATTCACAATAAATAGTTCTTTATACTCTATTCAGAGTTACTAAACTTAATAATTAATGACTTCATTTTGGTTGATCCTGATATTATTTGTCTCTCTTATAGTATCTTATGGTTTTTTCACTGTTATTCACTTTAATAATATATATGGGGTTTGTGTCTTAGTCATAGTCTGGTCGTTTTTCATGTTAGTAGTAATAATTATTAGACAATATTACAAAATTTTTTAGGACTACATGGGTTCGATACTGTTCACCTCACTTTCCTCTTATGATAAATTGCTATGTAAATGATTTCCTTTATGGAACGTTCTGTGACGTTACATATGCCTCTCCGTTAAAATTGATAATTTTTTGAAAAAACATATCTTTGGTTTTGATGAAATTATCATCTCTATATTAACCTTTTATTAGCTTCTTTATATTTCATTCTTTTATCTTATAATTAAATTCCTGTACTACTCCTTTAATATATTAATCCAACTCAATATTCCTAGTTCGTTCTTTGTCGTATCACCTATTCCTTTCCTTTTTACCTTGATGTTAATTATTTAATCTTTGATATAATTCCCTATCAATTCCCTAACTTTCATAGAGGGTTGGGAGTCAGAGTGGCTCGCTATGGCATACATTCTCTGCCCTTCCCTATCTATAACTACTGAAATCAGAGGCAACACATCCCTATCCAGAAAATAATAATTGCACCTTCGCAACAAATAATAATAATAATAATAATTAAAAAAAAATACAATATTCAAAGATCATAGGCTCCTACACATAAATTCCCTTTCTTAAACTCTTCTGATTAATTCACAATTATATTAATATATCGTTCTCCGCAGGTAAAATTATCGTTTAAAATCATTCAATGTTAATAGCTATATTTATATTCATCATTACCTCCTTACGTAACACACTGTTTTCCCTTTTTTTTCATTTATCATTTCCATTTAGTATCAATTATATGACAGTATTTCTCCTCCTTTTCTCCTTTACTAAGTACGGGTAAGCTGGTAAATATACGTTGACATGGCTATTGGAAATAAATCTTGCCTATGGTGGAATGTGTCCATCTCGTAATATTTATTAATAATAATCTCTCTCCTTCTATAAGTACGGGTAAGCTGGTAAATATACGTTGACATGGCTATTGGAAATAAATCTTGCCTATGGTGGAATGTGTCCATCTCGTAATATTTATTAATAATAATAATTATATAATAATATTTATATTTATTTAATAATCTCTACCTCCTTTCTAATTATGGGTAAGTTAGAAAATTCACGTTAACATGTTTAGTCAAGGTACCTTCTCAATGATGCTGTATTTGACTTGGTTTTCTAATCATGGTACTTTTTCAATGATGTTTGATTATACGTACCTTTTACTTTGTTACTAACCATGTCGGTTACCTCGTAGGTATTGTTTTTATTGTCTCTGGTGATCGTGAAAGGTCCTGTATATAAAAGTAGCAATTTCCTCGTTATGCCTTGTATAGCACTGGGCAATTCTCTATTTTTAACTAACACCTTTTCTCCTACCTCATATTTAATTGCCTTGGGCTGTGATTTGACATATTTTTTCCGCTGCTGTTCCATTTTTTCTAACACCTTGTTATAAAATTTGGTTCTTTCAAATTGGTATGCGGGTTCGTCGGGAAAATTAATAATCTCTTTTATCTCTCGTGGTGGGGGTCTTTCGAACATAACTGTGTATGGTGACACCTCGATGGTATTGTGATGTGTGAAATTGATAAAATCCTCAGTTGATGCTACGTATTCATGCCATCTTTTCTGTTCGTTATGGCAGTATGTTCTCAGCAACCGTCCTACTTCCCTTAACATTCTCTCGGCTGGGTTACTATTCGGGTGATATACGGACGTCTTGTACGTTTTTATTCCGTGTTCTCCAAGGTTTTCCTTCCAAAGTTTTCCCCTAAACTGGGTACTGTGGTCCGTAATTATAGAATACGGTCGGCCTACCTCCATTATATATTGCTCCATTATGATGTCTATTATCTTCCTGGTCGTTGCCCTAGTTATTGGGTATAGCTTGGTATATTTGCTAAAATGGTCGAAGATGATTACGATAAATTTATATCTGTGTCTCCCACCGCTGCATGGAAATGGTCCACAGATATCGAGAAATACCTTTTCCAATTTTTCGGTGGATGTTATGGGTATCATGACCCCTTCTTTTCTCTCGTTATCACACTTTACTTTTTGACAAATATCGCATGACCGTATCGCCAGTTGCACCTTCTTATTCATCCCTTTGATGTATGTTTGCTCTTCCAATGCCTTCCTTACTTTGAGGGCACCCATATGTCCATACCTATCGTGATAGTCGATTATTAGCGGTCTCTCTATCGCTGGTGGAATTACTAACTTCCAATTCTCTTGGTGTGGGGTATTCCTTATAAACAAAGTGTCGTTGTGTATACAGTAATATCTGTTTATGACCTCATTGCCTTCCTGTACCCTTTTCCTAATATCTCTTAATTTTGGATCGGCCTCGTGTTGTGACTTTATATTGTTTAAAATATTTTTTAAATCTTCCCTGCTCTTAATAATATGGTATACTTTTGCTAATTGTTCCTTTTCGCCGTCAAAGGTTTGGTCTGGTATATTGACGCGAGATAGGATGTCAGCTGCTACGTTCTGTTTGCCGGGTATATATTCCCATGTGATGTTATATTCTTGCAAGGCCAAAACCCATCTCGCCAGCCTTCCGTGGTTCAGCTTACAATGCTTTAAAAATGATATAGATTTGTGGTCGCTTCTAACCGTGATGGGGTACCCTAATATATATGTACTAAATTTACCGCATGCGAAAACTACACTCAACAATTCTTTTTCGGTAGTATTGTAGTTTCGTTCGCAACTGTTCAGCACGCGGCTAGCAAAGCTAATTACTATATGGTTACCATCCTGATCTTCCTGATATAGGGCTGCACCTAAACTCACGTTACTGGCATCGCAGTTTAGAAAAAATGGTTTTGTAAAGTCGGGATGATGCAACATTACTGTTTCCAAAAACTTTTCCTTTATGAGATTGAGCACTCCATCTTGCTCTGGTCCCCAAGTCCATTTGTCTTTAGCTGATAACTGCTTTTGGAACCTGGCAGTTAGTTCTGCGTAATTGGACCGAAACTTTCTGTAATAGTTACAGATTCCTAAAAAGACTGCAGCTGTTTCCTATTCTTTGGGGTGGGGAATTTCTGTATGGCCTCTACCTTCTCTTTGGATGGAGTAATCCCCTGTTCTGTTAAATTAAAGCCTAAAAATTTCACCTCATTCGCAATGAATTGGGACTTGTCTAATTTGAGGGTGATATTATTCTCTGATAGTTTCTCTAACACCTGTTCAACCCTATTACAATGGTCGTCCCAATTCGCTGAAGTTACCAGTAAATCGTCGACATATACTGTCGTAAACTTCAGCACTTCCTGCCCCAATATTCTGTCCATTATCTTTACAAACACCGCCACAGAATTTATTAAACCAAAGGGTAACCGCTTAAACTGATAGTTTCTGCCCTCGAATATGAACGCCATATATTTCCTACTATCAGGGTGGAGTTCTACCTGCCAGTAGCCGCATACGGTATCCCATGAACTTATATACTTTGTTCCGTGAAACTTTTTCAATATCTCCTCTATCTCCCCAGGTGATGTGCGGTCGTTAACAATCATCTTGTTAATCTCCCTAGCATCGAGACATATACGTACCTTTCCGTTCTTTTTTGGCACAGCTATGATTGGGCTGGTAAAGGGCGAATGACTATACTCGATTATGTCGTCCTCTATCATCCTGTTCAATTCTTCCCTGACTTCGTTCTTTAGCGAGTAGGCGATTGGGTACGATTTCCTGTTAAATTCCACCGGAGTTTTGAATTTTATGGTGCATTGATAATCTCTGGCTTTACCTGGAGCGTTCAAGAATATGTGTTTATAATTGTTGTATACCTTGATTAATTGTTCCGCCTGTGTTTCGCTGATCAGACCCCTTGCTTTCGTCCTTCAGAAATCCCGTATCTCTTCTAATTTTTCTAACCACAACTCTGGGTTTTCCTCCTGATATAAAGGCATGTTTATTGGTCGATCGGCACAATAATAATGGTTCACTATCGCTTGATAAGGTGTGTTGTTTGTACCATTTCCTTGGACATCGATTAAATTATTGGTCCAAATTCCCTCGTTAGTTTTTAAAGTTATCACCTTACCTTCCAAATCTATTACTGCATTGTATGGCCTAAGTATATCGCAGCCTATTAGGATACTCATGGGTAAATTATTCGCCACTAATAACCCTATTGGTATCGTTACCCCATTACTAGTCATCTCTAATGACACCTGTTTCTTTATCGATTTATTTTGCCTCCCCGTTGCTCCGACTAGAATGATGTTATTTATAGGCAGAGTGGGTATTGGTAAATTACCGTTTTGTTTGATCCTCTCTAACTCTACACTGTCGATAAGCGATACATTTGACCCTGTGTCAATGAGTAATATTGCTTCTATGCCATTGATATTTGCCCTGATTTGTACGATACTATTATTCCCTTTGTTATGATTTTTAACGATATTGTCACTCTCTTCTAATAACTCTTCCCTAATATCCTTAAGATAATTATTTATTCTTAATGTCATAGTCCCGTCTTTGTCCTGTCTATGTTTGTAACTAGTCACCCCATAATATTGGTTCAGTGAAGGGCGGTTTTCCTTTTCCACTGCTGCGTTTAGTTTAAATGAGCCACGGTCTCATTGGCCCGGTCTCCCAGAATATTGGGTTGCTGACCCGTCTGTGTTTCCTGCCTGACCTCGGGATTACCATTAATAGGTTGGCTATTCGTCGTATTACCCTGGCTACCTGGCGCCTGTTGTGGGTAAAACATGTAAGTGGGTACATTGGGTGGATATGGCCGTCGGTTATTGGCCATTGTATAGTTTACCTGGGGCCTATATTCTTGATTTCTCCTATCGCCTCCTCCTTGGTCGCCCCCGTTACGATAATTATTACGTTAACCGTAATTATTTCCCCTATAGTTATTTCCGCGATAACTGTTTCCCTGGTGGTAGTTTCTACCGTAATTATTCTCGGGGTAATTACCTCTGTTTGGTCCTGGATAGTTGCGGTTATTTGGACCCTGAGTGTTATCACTTCGGCCATTTGGTGGGGTATTATTGTTCTGATTATTTGTGTTAAGGTTGTTACCGTTTCCACCTCCATTTCGGTTTGGTCCGTTATTGTTGCTATTATATTATACCTTACGATTGGGGGGTTGGTAATCCTGGAACCTTCCAGTGGATTCACAATTTTCCAATAATTTGGCTAGATCGGCTATCTTACTGAGCTGTTGGTACAATTGGGCATCTTTGATACCATAGCTGTAATGTCCAGCTAATTGCCTTACCAAATATTCCTCCGGGATTAGCGGTATCAACTTTTGTGCCAAACATACCTTTCCTAGGAAATAAGACGTCGGGGACTGTCCATTGGACGTGTCGTATTTGCCGCAGAATATGTCCATTCTTACCCTGTTTTGTGCAGTCTCCGACCAATACTTCTCCTTGAACTGGTGTTTAAACTCGGCTAAATTCGTGATTTCGGGTCGTACCGCTATCCACCAGTTATCCCTAGTGTTTTTAAACGTCTCGTCTAGCATCTCCCTTATCCTGTCCCACCTTGTTTCTCTATTTCTCCCAATAAACCCTTCCATTCTTTCTAAAAATTCCATTGGGTTTCGACGATAGTTTTGGAAATTGATTACTTCCCTGTTTTCACTGTGACACATATGAGCATTTAGTATGGGTGTGTCTCTCAGCGCCTCTAATCTTTCCTGCAGGTTTTTCTCTCTCTGGTCTATTTCCTGTATGCTATTTTTGTTAGTTTTTATTTGTTCGTCCAGCCTGTTAGCGATGTCATATGTTCTTTGCATCCTCTCGCTAACGTCTTTCTGGACTTCTCCCACCTCCTGCATGATGGCGTCTTGGTTCTGCCTTACCTTGTTTTCGAGAGTTCTAACATCTTGTTTGGTCTCTACTATTTGTTCCTCTATATTTTCAAAACGGGTTTTACTTCCCTCCTGTAATCCTTCCAACTGTTTCTCAGTATTTTCGACCTTCCTGTCACTATCGATTTTATTATCATTGATCTTTTTGTTTACTGTTTCGTACTTCATGCTAATTTCTTTTTTTTTCAGGGACTCTATACATTTTGTATTCTCCTTCTGAAATAACTCTAGCTTTTTCCCATTGTCATTTATTTTCTTGGTTATATACTCCCCTAAAGATTCTATCTTTTTGTCTAATTTCTCCTTATCTTCCAATCTGTTTTTATTCAGGGATTCTATTATTTCCTCCTTATCTTCCTGTCTCTTTTTATTACTCTCCTCCTTCAATGATTCTATACTTCCTTTTATTTCCGCCTTGTCTTCCTGTCTATTTTTGTCATTTTTGTTCATATCCTCCTTCATTCCTAGGAGCATCACCATTATTGTATTCATGTCGACGTTCCCTGTTATTTTTTCTGGTTCGGGTTTTTCTGTTTGTTCTACCATTTGTATGGGTTCTTCTCCCGTTTGCTCCTCTAATTCGTCTGTCGTTTGTACCGGTCTTTCCATTTCTAGTGTAGGCGGTTCTAATTCCGTTTCCTCCATTTGTGCTGCCTCTCCGTCTTCCACACTTAACTCGGGTTCCACATTCTTCTTCGCCTTTTTTCCCTTAGGTTGCGGCATTTTGATCTGTTGGTAGTTGCCGGGCTTGTTCCGTTTTTTCAACCCTCACTAGTTGGGCTGCCAATTTATAACAAAAAGAAAAACGTGTGTGTATGTGTTGTAAAATGTCGGGCGTTACCTCCGCGCACTTTTTGTTACTTACCGGTGACTGGATCCTTTGCGGTGATGTAGTCCTGCAACACAACTTAATACTATGTTTTTTGTGGGCGCCACTTGGAATCTTTTGTTCCAAGAAAGAAATGTGATTAAAAAAATTAAAATTTTGAATCCTTACTTCTATGAAAAAATGTAAACAAGTCAGTTTGGTTTGAAAAAAATAAAGTACGTTTAATGATTTAAAAAAAAAAATCGTCTGAAGGACTAACATTCATGAAAAAATTATAAAATTGCAGAGTTACAAAAAAATTCATAAGTTATTATTATTATTGACAATTTTATTTCTCCAATCAAGTATCGGCTAGTATTTTCAATTTTTTACTCAGTTGAAAAGCATGAGTTTAATACGTGAACAAATCTTTACTCTCAGGACGTGACTCCTTTGAACTACCAAGACATATCAATAAGATGCTTTGCAAGAAAAATTAAGTGATTTGAAGGTGTGTGTGGCATGTGTAGTACAACTGTGTGACAAATGTAACCAGGTAAAAAAAATGACTTTAATTTTGGTAACTCACGTTCCAATGGTTAATTAATCTCGCACTGGACACTCCTCTCGGGTAGTTTTTCAATCTCGCCTCTTCATGTGTGCACTGAATTTATTTTAAGTCAAAAATGCGATCATTTACAATTTCCGCACTTTTTGTGAAACGGTTTGGCAGTAGATTTTCGCTCGAATCCCGCCGTTTACAGGTCAGCTGTTTCGCGTTGGTTTCCAAATTGGCCGTCGCAGCGCTGACACCCTTGCAGTAGCGAGAAAGGCTTTGTGTATGTAATACGTTATGGGAGTTGTTTTGTCAAGTTAGTTTGTCTTTGCGAACACAGCAGAATTGGTTCTCTATTTAAAATTTTGGTCCCTCCTGGGCCGTTGACGTTCTGGCTGCGTGATTTCTATTAAAATGTGCCGTGTTGCTGCTCTATTTCAGCAACACATTGGCGTAGATTCTTGTAGAGGTTAAGTCAGTCTATTTGTCAATGTACAGGAAAAGCCTTTCTTCGTGTCTTGTGTCGATTTCTCGCCTTCGGTTTCGCCTTGGCTGCATTGATCAGTGTCGTGGGTGATGCGTCTGATCTGGATTTCAAGCTTCAAGTGTTTTTGGGTCGAAATTGGTCTCTCTTTTATACTAAGTCAGGCTGATTGTTTTCATGAACTTCCGGTATATTTGTGTAAAAATTCCTTCTAGAATGTTCGAGAATAAAGAAATGGAACGTCATGGAACAAATTTAATTTCCGTCGAAGCTTTTAGAACAAATTTCTTATTCTTCACACTAAGGATATTTCAAAAATTACTCTGGTATTTGTCAAACAGTTTTACATCAGTACTCATAATTTGCATGCCATTATTACATTTGAATTCTCTGTTTTCAACTGAATCTAATGACACTAATTATGATTGGTTTTTAAATAAATTAACTCTAATAAGTAACACAATATACAACTCTCACCTTGGGCTGTTGTCATTGAAATTCGATTTTTATAACAAAAAATTGTTGTGAAACTATTATGTTTCTTCCACAATATGAACACATAATATTACTATCTTCCTATAACAAAACAAACAAATTTTAATATATATAATACACAGGTAATTTCAATTTTATATGGTCCATGCCTATGGCCTATGTTGTTGTCAATGTTATAACACAATAATTAGTCTCTTTCTTTAACACATATAGGATTTCACTAGCGTACACTAAGAGTTTATTACATTGTCTGTCTTTTGTGATACCTGGTTACTCTTTATACATATTATCCTTATTGCAGGATAACATAGCATCATATTGGTTTGCCTGAGATGTCCTTTTTCATAGTGTGACAAATCTCACTCTTATAAGTTATATTCTTTCATAATTGATCTTATTTTAACTGAGTCTGTCCGTTTTTATGGTATACTGAAGTATTGTACCATTCTCTTTTATTTTTGTCAACATTTTGTAAATATTTAGCCAGATATGACTATTTTTTGTACTGGTTGATTGACCCCAGCCATACATGGTATAGGTAAATATTTTGCTAACTCGACTATTACAATGTTAAAGTTAGTCAAATATATTAGTATAGTCGCTTTATATTATATTTCAACTTTCTAATGCAATTTGGTTGCATTTTGGCAACGTTAAATCCATAAATCACACAATATTATATGCCTACCACATGTTTTTAGTTAATACTGTTTTTGGCTATTTTGACTGACTTTTATTCATTTGACAGCTTTCTTTATTTAAGATAAATTGTTCATTTTTGTCTGCTTGACAATTGCATATAGTTTTTATTTCAATTTGATAGTAATTAATTTTTACATGAAATCTGAGTGTTTGGTCTCAAATCCAACACATTAATATTTTTTGTCATAACAATTATATAATTTTTATTTTAACTTAGATTCCTTCTAATAATGTATTTAAGTCATTTAATACATTTATTTTATTTACATTACATAATATAATAATGGATCATGTCCATTCATTCACAATAAATAGTTCTTTATACTCTATTCAGAGTTACTAAACTTAATAATTAATGACTTCATTTTGGTTGATCCTGATATTATTTGTCTCTCTTATAGTATCTTATGGTTTTTTCACTGTTATTCACTTTAATAATATATATGGGGTTTGTGTCTTAGTCATAGTCTGGTCGTTTTTCATGTTAGTAGTAATAATTATTAGACAATATTACAAAATTTTTTAGGACTACATGGGTTCGATACTGTTCACCTCACTTTCCTCTTATGATAAATTGCTATGTAAATGATTTCCTTTATGGAACGTTCTGTGACGTTACAATATATATATATATATGTATATATATAATTTGTGATGTTTTCAATTTGTTTTTTCTGCAAGTAGATAATATTGTATATTCTTTTTAATATATAATGTCTGATGACACTCTGTACATTTCCCAAAACAATGGTATAAATATAAATAAAATATTCAACTCCATAAATAATTTACATTTAAAATAAAATTCACGTTAGAAGAAGAATCTAATAATAAATTAAATTATTTAGACTTAACAATAAAGAAAAATGAAACAAATTTTGAATACGCAATATACAGGAAACCTTCTCAAACTGACTTAGTAATACCAAATACTTCTAATCATCCTCCCCAACACAAAATGGCAGTATTTAATTCCATGATTTACCGAATGCTTAGGATCCCATTAAATAACACAGAAAGAAACAAAGAAAGAAAAAATTATCCAACAAATAGCAGTTAAAAATGGATACAAAATAAAAACTATTAATAAATTAGAAAATAAAATTAAACATAAAATCACTAATAAAATTCCTAAAAACACTACATTTAAAAATTCATCTATTAATAATAGTATAAAATATACAACCTTCACTTATTACGGTAATATAACTCAAAAACTAAATAAAATATTTAAAGATACTAATTTAAAAATATCTTATAATACAGATAATATAATTTTTAATAAAATAAAACCTAAAACTAAATCCAATACTCACAATAAAAATGGAATATATAAAATAGAATGTCCAGATTGCAATAAATTTTACGTGGGCCAGACGAAGAAAAAACTACGAGATAGATTCGTTCAACATCGCAATGCATATTTAAAACCAAATATTTATAAATCTAATTTAGCCACACATTGTCTAAATAATAACCATCAGTTTCCAAACATTGAAAATATAAAATTAATTAAAAACATACAAAAAGGTCAAAAAATTAATATTTGGGAAAATCTTAACATTTACAAACACAATAACAATAATTTATTAATTAAAGAACAAACCCAAATAAAAACAAAACAAGACGATCTATTTAAAATTATAAATTTACTAGAAAATAAAAATAAAAATGAATAAAATATAAACAAAATTTCAAATATAACCAAGAAAACAGCTGCTGAAGAAAATATACATTAAAAAAATCGTTAACTAATCGACCTAAATCGATTATCAGTTATTTTATTTTACATTAAAATCGATACAAATTCGATTATTCGTTAATTTTATATTAATATAATTATTTCGATTGTTATTAATTCACTTAGAAACCTCTGATGATACTGATATTTTTCAGTGAAACGTGCGTCAGGTGTTAAAAAGAATATACAATATTATCTACTTGCAGAAGAAACAAATTGAAAACATCACAAATTATATAATTACTGCAAGAAACATCGAGTTACTTATACAGAAAATATATATATATATATATTTTTTTTTTAAATATTACATAATATCAAAATATCAACAATCCTATAAATTGTTTAAATCTCCTTTTTATAACGCTTGACATAGAGAACACATAATTAAACATAAATACAAAACATATATATGTATATATATATTAACTTCAGTTTAAATTAATCATAATAATTCAACAAATCCCTTTTAGTATTTTCTTCATCATCAACATCATCATCATCACGTCCACTACCACCATCATAATACTGCACACCTTCATCCTCCTCTGGTTGCTCATCTGGTCCACATGAAATTTCTTTCCGCTCATCAGACTCCTTAGCACTACATACAGAAGGCGCCCGCAAATCTGCACACACTACATCATCCTCACTCGCACACTCCACAACATTGCCGCCAAATTCATCCTCAACTTCTACCTCCTCTCCTTCAACCACACTTGCAGCATGGACATCCCCATGTCCATCCACAACCTCAGAAACTTCTGTCTCCCTAACACCTATAACTATACTTCCCTGTGCAGCATCTGCAGACCGCTCTACTGCCTCTTCCTTCAATTCCTCTCCTTCACCACTTTCAGCAACTATAGCGTCCTCAACATTGTCCCCCCTGGAATCCAGCTGTCCAGGTCTATGTACAATGTCTAAATTAAATTCTACTTGTGATGGCAAAGCTACATTATCAAGTGACTTCTCATATCCCTGCGTAGGTGATGACGATATTACAGGATCAGGCTCCATCATGAACCGAGATGGAGATACCGGAACAAATTCTGCGGCATCCGGATTCAACTGCGACGTCATATCTGAGTCCTCCAATTCAGTGTTAACAGACGTGTTCTTGTTGTTTGGTGTTGATCCACCGAAGTTATTCCGCTCTTCTTCATACACCACTCTATTAGGCACTTGTACTTCATCTGGTACGTTTAAAGTTTCTTTTCTTTCCAAATAGGAATAACGCCTTGCTACAGGATCCTTACTGGCTGATGTTGGTTCACTAATATAACTTCTTCTTCCCCTGTTAATTTCATACTTATTTGTTTTCTCTTCTGTAACCGTTGTTACCGTCTTCTCACTTGCCACCCCCTTGTAGCTTTCATTACTTCTAAAATATTCAGTTTTTCTTACAGTTTCTTGTGTTCTCCACCAACCCCCATGTTTGTTCCTTTTGGGTCTTCCTAATAAACTACTTGAGTCTTGGACATCTTTAGCAGCTCTTCCCCGGGACTCGTCATTCGCCTGGACCCTTCTGGCATACCCACACCACCGGTCCAGGTCCGCAAAACAATGTGGACGGTCGGCGAACAGCAGACGGGATCTCTCTTGGGGAGTCAGCCCTTATAGTATTACCCGTATTATCTCACTCTCAGGCAACCCCAACCTTAAAATCTGGGCAGCTTTCCGTATATCATACACAAAATCCGCCAACTCCTCTCCATTGGCCTGTACACAATAAAACAACTTAAATTGCAACTGGTCATGTCGTCGACGGGGTATGAAGAAGTCCAACACTTCCCCATGGAGAGCGTCGATACTGCCGCCCCGACGCAGAGTGTTGGAGACCAGCCCAGCCAATGAACCCCGGCAATACGGGTATATAAGGGACAAGAGGTCCCCATCGGACACCCCTGGGAAATCCGCCAACTGCAGGACAAGGTCCATGAAAACCAACAACTTGTCCTCATCTATTCCATCCACCACCGGAAGTTTCTGGAGAACGCCGGAAATGGGGTTGGGCAATCTCTGATAACATACCCCCGCCAGAATTACACAATTCTCAATAATCAACAATAAAACATAAATCCCAACGCAGTACCTAACACAAACATAACTTACAAAACAGAAAAACTTGAGTACTCTTCTTCCTTCAAGCAGACCCCTGGGTTCCCTAGCGCTGCGGAGACCTGACCCACTCCTGAATCAACCCTCGTTCACATCACACAAGAGAACAACCAACCACTAACATATACATGAAATACACAACACCTAACACCTATCACGACACATGACATTTCACAGACATACTTAATAACCATCCAAAGTCAACATTAAATTTCCAAAACTTCAAACAATGAATTCTGTTGGAACGCCTGATGGTACCGACTTCTGATCGGGCCGTACCGCATCCCACTAACTCAACGCGCTATAATTCGACATTCAATCCCTAATACAGCCTACTCCCCATGCAACGCCCCAGACCTCCGGTAATTCAACGTCTCAAAATATTCCAGCTAAAAATGCATGTCTCGTGGCAGCACCAGATTTACAAATACGAAACAGGCTCACAATTATACATTCACATAATATATAAAACATTGAACATGACACCACATCTGCACATATGTTAATCTTTTTGAAAATTTTTGAAGTTCCAATTTGCCCAAGCTGTTTCCGAGTTTGCAAGCCCCGTCACACCAAAGGACCCAAGGGTTCAACCCTAGATAGAACCACGCTCTGCTACCATTTGTAACCTTATTTTTATTTAGTTTTTTATAGAAGTTTTTTTTTTTAAGGAGAGGCTACCAGATATTTAGAACTAGGCAGAAGGCCTAGAAGAAGCATAAAATGTGCTGGGTCCAGTGAGACGGGACTTGCAATTAAAACTCTCTATTAAACAACAATAACAACCTTTATTATTTCTGATGTGCCTTCATATAATTATAATTCATTTTTGGTGTATATACATATTAATCGCAATTTAAAATTTACTAATATAATTCAACATTTAATATATACTCCTTCAAAAACATTATTTTAATATCAAAATTCCCCAAACTAGTCTCGCCAACATAGTATAGTAATATCTGTTAAATCTTAACTCATATTGTGAATATATATATATTTTTTTTTTAAATATCACATAATATCAAAATATCAACAATCCTATAAATTGTTTAAATCTCCTTTTTATAACACTCGACATAGAGAACATATAATTGAACATAAATACATATATATATATATATATATATATATTAACTTCAGTTTAAATTAATCATAATAATTCAACAAATCCCTTTTAGTATCACAAATGTAGTAATTTTTGACATTACAAATATATATATATCTTACTCATCCACCTAACACATAACCGAACATAAAATCACATATAATTTAACAAGATCACAATTATATCTCACTACCACATCATACCCATAAAAGCCCTGCGGGGCCCGCCTGTATATTCTATTTTTTTATCGCCCCATCATATAGAAATATCAAATGCCTGTAACCCGCTAGTATTTATTAATTGAGAACTGATATCATCTATTAAGAAAACCCATTATACATTTTTATAATGTCTACAGCCAACATATAGCTTACTCAGAATATGACCAATCATGAATCCCCTAAAAGAAAGGCAGTAACAATATTATGTTCCTTCATCTAATATACAGTTACAAAAATTGAAAGGGCAATCTGAATGGCCCATAATAGCAAAATATAATTACAAGTGAAAGTTTTAGCCATAAGAATTTAATAATACTTAAAAGGTTTAATTATAATGACGTGATCATAATAATAGAAAATGTGATCGCAATTAAATCTAAGTATAGCCTGCATAATTTTACAAACTTGGAAAAGTGATCAATCTGAGAAAGTCAGGCTGGACACACAATGGCCAGAAAATACAAGTTACAAAATATTAATACCAGAGAACAGCCTGTATAAGTTTCATTAAAAAAAGGAGCTTTAATTTTATTAAGATATAAATTTTAAAAGAATCCGATTTGAACATAATGGCAAAATATGCAACCATAAATTAAAGTGTAAGTACCCGCCTGTATAATTTTATTAAAAGGGTAAAATTTTAATTTTATCAACATATATATAAAATCTAAAGAGATGCTGAATTGACCCGGCCACAAGAGTGTACCAGAACATGCTTCACTTGACATAGGATGAGATGGCACCAACAGGTGCCTACCTCCTGATTAGTGAAATTTATACAAGTAACAAGTCCTGAAGCCGAATAAAAAAAAACCCCAGCCCTTGTATGCAGAAAAGGTGATTAAGTGCAAAAACCCCCATAATAAAAATGAAAATGAAACCAAACCAGCCGGTTCGGTACATCATAGAAACAACACCCCCTATACTTAGTTAAAAAAAAAACTGTCTCTCCCCCAAAAAGTTTTGCACCCCTTATACAGCATAAATGAAAGCACGCTGGAACCCTCCCGCGGGCCGGTTTACAATTTTTCTTGTATGAACTGTATTATTAAATTATGTTACATGGAAACTGTCCCGCCGACACATACACCCGATTAAATGGTGTCCCGGTATAAAGTTAATCTGACAGTATGTTACATTCATGGCACATAGTGTTTCCTGCAGGCCAGGTTTGAATAAAAGAAAATGTGTAAATGTCACCTCATTTCATCCAGGTGGTCACAGGGTAGTTTGCAGTGTGTCTCCCTCCGCTGCGGCAGAACTAAGTTTCAGAGGTTCAGGTCATGATGAAGATGACAGTACATCATGCATTGGTCACGTCTCCGACTCCGACGGGAACCCTGGAGATTAGTAAAGATTAATGTACTGATCACAAAAGCCTACACACACTTGTCACATATAAGGCGTGTATGACCAACACCAGAACTAGACACGCCTGACCAATTCCATACATCTCATCAAAATTTAGGTGACACATTCCCCTCTTATGTTTTAATCTGAAAATTATTATAACTCACTCATGACCTGGCTCAATTATGAGGCACACTCACAGGCATGTCCGACTTTAACATATCCCAACAGGCAACAATTTCATTCGCCACGTGCTATCACATTCAATCGCCAAAATCTCGCAAATACATAATTGTTTTTAACGCCCATTAGCTATGGACAATTGATAATTACAAAGTACTACATGTAGGCGATCTTAGAGTTTTACATATGAATAAATTACTTAAAAATGGGTACACTTCCGGTCAACGCCACGTGCTTTCATAGACAGTTCAACAAAGTACCCGGTTTCACAAAATTACATAATTTTCTTATATCTCTTTCAATACTGAATAATTAGTTACTAAATACAATTAATAGGCAGTATTAAAGTTAAAAATTAATTAAATATTTCACAATAACCACTACCTATCTGGTCACGCCACGTGCATTCATACAATCTGTTCGCATCAAGATTAAATATAAGTTAAATTTAAAACTTTCGCCACCAAACCATTAATATATATTCAAGGTACTTACCGGTAGGTCTTAGGGCGATTTACTTGTCCATTAAAGAGTAGAAAACCCCACAATTAAAACGCTCTGCTGAGTAGAAAGGAGATAGACTGCTTACGCTACATTACGTTGCGTTTCGGGCAGCGAACTGAACTCTGCCTGCCAGCCGCATGTCTGACCGACCAAGCTAATTGCGAGTTCCCCCCAACAGGCCGCGCCAGGAAGCAGAGGAGAACATGGTAACAGCGACCGCCTCCGCGCAACATTATCGAATTTATTATCGACTTTATTATAATATCATATTTTCCTTTTTTTTATATTAAACAAACGCCGGGTCATCAAAACCCCGGCACAGAACGTATTAAAATAAATGAATGATAGTAGTTAAGATAAAGATTAGTGCTGGTGTTTGATTTTGACAGGGCTTGATTTCAGGGGCAGTGTGCTGGAACGGCGTTCCCAAACCTCTTGGATCCAAAAATAAAGTACCGAAAAAAATATATGAAAAGAAAACCTAATTATTACAGAAATTTACTAATACTTTTGTAGTGGGGCTGATGAGAGGCACAAAAAGTAGTAGTAACTTTTTTTTAATAATTAAGTCTTTTCATATATTTTTTGATCCAAGAGGTTCCGGAATGCTGTTCCGGCGCGTTCCCCCTGAAACCAAGCCCTGCTCTTAACTACGGCT
Organism: Magicicada septendecula; assembly: GCA_034769895.1. Taxonomy (NCBI): domain Eukaryota; kingdom Metazoa; phylum Arthropoda; class Insecta; order Hemiptera; family Cicadidae; genus Magicicada; species Magicicada septendecula. The sequence continues at coordinate 137,934,292 of CM068370.1, forward strand.
TTGTATAATGGTCTTTTTACATATTTGATAACGTTCTTATTCCAAATTACTAAGCGTAGTTGTCATATTTCTCTTCCTCTGTCAAGTCTTTGTTTTGTTTCCTATGTACTTCCTTCTTCTACAAACAAGAGAGTCCCACAATATGTACAGCTCTAGCATTGTGTGATAATTGCACTGTCTTTCATTTCTAGGTCTCACCTTTGCCTCTGACATCCAAATACTCTTTTTTTACAATTGATCTTTATGATATTTATGATTATTGCTGTTGTTATTTTGTAATGTTAATAATTAATATTAGAGTCATGTCAATCAGTATCTCAATTATGTGGATAAAATAAAATTTAATTTAACCAGTTTTATCACTCCTGTGTTTTCATCTTGTGTTAATTATGATGCATTTCCAGGCCTAAACCTTATCACCAGGTGTAGTCACTCTATAGAGTTTTTCAAAACATGCTTTATGTTGTCTTTTTTAATAGCGTGCTTAATTACTTCAAGACAAACTCACAGGGCAGACAAAACTGGTAATTTTATTTTATCAAATATTCATGATTTTATTTACAACAGAAGTATGTAATCTCTTTAAAGTCTCTCATTAATAATGAATTTTCAGCTTTCAGTAAAGCAGAGATTTTATGTTCAATAACACCCAGTTGGAAGGGTGGCATTAGCTACTACCACAGCTTTGGCATGTCTGAGAAATACATTGTTTTCGTGGAACAGCCAATGATCATTAATAACATGCGTCTTATCTCTATACACATGAAGGGGAGAACATTACGAGAATGCATGGACTGGGATGCGACAAAAGTGGTGAGGCATCATTCGTATATGCTGTATTAATGACAAATTAATTAAAAACTGTTTAATTAATAAAGTTGTGTTAATGGTTACAATCACAAACAGAATTAACACTGTTGCATACCACTATAGAAAAATTATTCTGATTAGCGCTTTCAAGCTTCACAGCTCATCATCATATCAGAAAATAAATTTGTTCTTTTTTTTTAGCTACCGCGATCTTATTTTTAATTTTAACTTATATGTATTTTGGAATGACATTATTAGCGGATGGATTTCTGATCTGATAATGAGCTGTGAAGCTTGAAAACGCTAATCGGAATAATTTTTCTATAGTGATGTGCAACAGTGTTAATTCTGTTTGTAAAAACTGCTTTTCTCAAGCATGTGTGTGCTTGTGTATGCACAGATTCTCTCTGCAAGTACACATGACAGGAAACAAATCAATAAATTAATTAATTACAAATTATTAACTGGAATCTGAGCAGTAGTGGCACGATCATGTGATTACCTACTCTTAATCGAGGTGTAAAAGTTCTTCATTCAAAAAAAAATTTGAAGTGACACTGAAAAAAAATTTTACTTTTAAAGGCAATTAAAACAAACCTTTGTGCACTTATTATCAGTTTTCCATTAATTTTTATTTCCTTAAGATATATGCATCTTATACCAGCAAACACTCAGACCCCCTTTAAACATTCCCATTCCATGGTTTAAGCAATCTGCCTTCAGCCACATCCAACCACTCTTTGCAAAGAATTATTCAAAATAGTACAAAATTATTTACTTTTGAAAGAAACATTCAGTTAAAAAGTTTTGCCTAATTTTTAACTGCCTCATTAAATCTGAAATTTAATAAGCTCCAAGTAAATCATAAGATGCCAGCCGTCAGCTGCAGTAAACAGAAGTACTAACACTATTAACACTATACGAGTCCAAACATTTTTCTGTGATTCATGAGACATGGGTGTATAGGTACGATCCCGAAACCAAAGTCTTCACAATGGAAACATTCACCACCCCCGCGGCCGAAAAAGCAAGACAAGTATGCAGCAAAATCAAAGTCATGCTGTGTTTTTTTACTCATGTTGGATAGTGTGTCATGAGTACCACAAGGCCAAACAAATACCAAAGAATACTATTTAGAGGTTATGCATCACCTCCAAGATGCTGTGTGGCGCAAAAGGACCTGTGGACAGTGCAAACTTGGCAACTCCATCACAATGCACCTGCCCATTCTTCTCATCTAATTCAGGCTTTCTTGGCAAAACACAACACTCCTCAGCTACGCCAGATTCCCTACTCTCCTGACATGGCTTCCTGTGATTTTTGGTAATTTCCTAAGTTGAAAATGTTGTGGAAGCGGAAACCCATTTAGAGTCAAGAGAAGACATCATACAAAATACGACAAGACAGCTCTATTCCATACCAAAAGAAGACTTCCAGACATGTTTCCAAAAGTGGCAGGATCACTGGAAGAAGTGTGTGCAATCTAGAGGAGAGTACTTTGAAGAGGACAAATGTTTGCAGATAAATAAATGTATTTTTCCTGATCAAAGCTCTGATACTTTCTGAACATACTCGTATGTGTCCACATTGTTATCTGATCCTATTGTGTCAACTCCATAGAACTGTTGCGTGGTTCTATAGATACTGATAATACATACGATACAGATACTGACACTATGTATATTCGTATGTAGATACTGATACTATTAATAATTTCTGTATAAATGTATTCATCATCGTCGTCGTCGTCACTGCCGCCGTCTTCTTCTTCTTCTTCTTCTTCTTCTTCTTCTTCTTCTTCTTCTTCTTCTTCTTCTTCTTCTTCTTAGATCTCCAAAATGTAGGCTCCTATAGCCTGTTTTATGTAAATTATAGGGAATCTAAACACTACTTCGCAGACTCACAGTGAGGTGTCCACTATAAATTTAATACATTCATTGAAGTTGAGATATGTTTAAATTTTAGTTAACATGCATTTAAACTAAGTATTTAAATTTTCTTAGCATTTCAGGTATTTTATTTCAATTTTTTTATTTTGCAAATCCATTAATTAATTTAGTTGTCCACTTATTTGATGCCTGTGTGAGACAGAATATGCCAACTGTCAATAGGTTTATCAAAACCCATTCATTCACAAAACCAGTTTAGCATATAGCATATCTAATTTTTGTCATACACTGCCATTAGCTTTCTTGGTTAACTTACGTATGTGAAGCAGTATTCTTACAGTTTTATACTACAGGCCTATTTAAAACGTCCTTGAAATAAATACTTGCATATTTAGTGTTATGCTTTGGACAGAAATAGGAAATAGACTGATTTAAATGGAATAACTCCTATTGTAGTCCCAAGCCACGTGTTTGATAACCAAATATACTGTTACTCACCGTCTATGGCCTTTCTGTGATGTTGTTATTTCATTGTTTACATGTTTTGAGGCACTTGCCTCATCATCAGAACTTTATAAAAACTAATGTATGTCATCAATGATGACGTGTCAAAATACTAAAACACAATACGGCATTAAACTATGTACAGAACTTGTTATAAAAATGAGCACGTCAATGTTAGGTGTGCCTTGCAAGACAACACGCACCGTACTGACGAAATCTAAGTTTTATCTCAACCATATTGCATAGCGGTATTGTACAGTATATTTGATTTATATTGTAATTGGTCGTTCAACACGTGTAGCTTGGTACTGGCGTCGTTATATGCTTTATAAATCTCATATTCTTCAAGGGCGTTCAAATAACGCCCTTTATTGCAGAAATGAAGGGGTATTAAGATTCGAGCTAAAATCCGCGTAACTGTGATTATTGTCTATAAGGTGCCTGGCGAAATTTGACTTGATGTTGTCAAAGTTGTAAACTCGTGTAGGGGGTCTATGCTCAGATAATCTTTTCAAAAAACCTCGACCCGTCTCGCCCACATAAAAAGCCTCACAGTCGTTGCAGACTAGCTTATAAACTCCTGTTTTATTTTCAAGACTGGTATGTTCACGGCTGCGGAGATTATTTAAGATGTTATTACTGGTCTTATAGGAAACAACTATGTTGTTGACTTTATTAATGGTTGACTTAAAAATTCCTGGCATGAAATGCGTATAAGGTGCTGCAATGTGCTTGCGTGCCTTTGTTTCGAGGTTCTCATTTCTATTATTTATATCTTTAGTTTTATTTTTAATAGCGTTACTCTTCTTTTTCTTTTGTTTGTTTTTTTTTAATATTATCTATTATTTTTTCGTTGTACCCGTTGTTAAACACAATGACTTTAATGGTGTTTAATTCTTCGATGTAATCCTTGATGCCAAGGGGTATAGACAATAGACGATGTATCATGTTATGGAATGCAGCTAATTTCTGTGAAATGGGGTGGAACGATGAGGCATGTATGACAGCGTCAGTCATCGTGGGCTTCCTAAATATATTAAAACATAGTTTTTTAGTATCAATGTCCTTAGTTACTCTCAAATCCAGAAAATGTAATTGACCTCTAACTTCATTCTCCAAAGTAAACTGTATTTTTGTGCCGAGTCAGGCAGAATCGGCGATTGCCCAGAAACTAACGTCCCTGTAAACGTTAAAAGCTGTGTGCCGAACTCTAGTGGAGAGACGGCGCAAAAACCAGTAAATAACCGCCTGTACTTAAATGCAGTACTAATTTATAGCGCGTTATAGCTGCTGTGCTCTATTAGCGAAGACAAGACTAATTCCTTCAGTTCATTAAGTCCCTGAGACGGGCGGCATCTGGTGCCTAGCCGCGGTAGGAAAACTCCAGGTGCTGCATTCTGGCGACAGAGGCTGTAGGCAAATGAGAACGAAGCAAGTATTTCTATTTAACGTGGTCTCACAAAAAACCTCGTGGCTGACGGTCGCGTCCTTTTGGTTCTCCGGTAAGATGAAGATTTAAAACACCTTCAAGCCTTCACACTATGATAGGCTAAGTTCTGTACACGGCTGCGGGTCCACCGAACAGTCGAGAACTACAAGACCCTACAACATGGCCTGAACTAGTAACATTTTGAAACTCTCCTCTTCACTACCGGAGGAATTGCCAGAAAGCCACACCAACACCTATAATGTAGACCACGAGATTGCCACCTTAACACCCCCATGGACAAAATCAGGTGATACAAAACCAATATATTATGTACACATAGAGTCAGCACTCAATAATACCCAGTGACCAGTTCTCTCTATCAACTAGAACACTTTCAAGTTTTTAAACATTTAATTGGATCCCCAATTGATGGGACAGTTTAGTGTGTGAACTGGGTGTAAAATTATTTGTAAATTTTCTTAAATTTCTTGTAAAATTGTCAGCTCAGAGACTGGCATGTGTCTTAAACAGTTCAACATTCAACGTATAATTTCCTCTTATTTAAGTATATGTGTTTCTTTACAGATTTTAAGTCATTCATTCTATTGGTAATTTATTGGGTTCAATTTAGTAGTCTATATATATATATATATATATATATATATATATATATATATATATTCTAAATTTTAAATTCAGTTTGGTTCTTATTGTATAGAAATTTCTGGGGTAGGTAGGTGCATTCCCACAAGTTTCATCCTGAACGAATGCACGTTCATACAGAGTTGAACTTGTTGTTGAGACAGGTTAAATTCTGCATCAACTGGCAATTAACATGTCGGTCTCTGGGCCAAAAGTATTTTTCATAGGGTTATAATATTATGCCATATTTCTATTTTCACTACTTAGCAATGTTTCTGTATATATAAATTCTTTAAATTAGTTATGATAACTGGGGGGTGTTCATTGTTTTAAATATTTTTTATTTCTCACAGTAATAGAGCCCAGTGGGGCAGAATTGTATAACTGTATTAGGCACTTAGCCAAAATTTTGAAAGTTATTAGGTCCTGGGGACTACTGAAGGCTTAAGCATTATCTAATACACGTGATGTGTAATCAACCAAGTAAATTGTAATCCTAACAGGGATATTTATAAAAGAAGTAATAATTTATATACATCATGGGGGTAATATAAAAAAGGGCGTGGCAAGAGATCCTTATATATATTGTATTGTATGGTATTGTATAATGTATTTGTATTGTGGAACATGTGATGTTTTGTATATTTGTGTGTGCATTTTGGGGGTTATATGTATTGTGCATTTAGGTGTATTTTTGGTGGGGACTTTAGATATAGGGTTTGTCTTTTTATAAAAGAAAGTTGATACATGGAATTATGTATATATCCTTTTCATTTTTTATAACAAGTATTCTATCTCAATTAATCTTTGCTGATTATTTCTTTAAGAAAATAATTTATTTTATTTAACTTTAATAACAAGTATATGAATTGTCACCCTTTAAAATTTATTTAATTTGTTTGAGAATTTATTATTATAATTAATATTAGCAAGGAACCTATACCATTTATCTCCATTAAGTTCAATGGAGCATTCTAAAGAGAACATATAAAATAAATTTTATATATTATTAATATTTGACTGGAAACTTTATTTCAAGGATAGTAATGGTTTTAAATTTCAATTCATTTGTAAAGAGAGATAGCAAATTATTTTATTGGTGTTAATAAATATTTTCAGGTGACCTTGTTGAGAGAGTATACTTTATTTAATTGACAATTTAAGGGAATTATAGATTATGACTGTTGGGTTTATTTATTTTATTATTAATGTGTTAACCAGGTGAGATAGAATAATAAATGGGATTTATTAATTGTTTAATTTATGAGTTTTCATTGCAAGTCCCGTCTCACTGGATCCAGTGCATTTTTTGCTTCTCTAGGCTTTAGCCTAGTTCTAATTAACTTGTGGCCCCTCTTTAAAAAAAAAAAAAAATTTCAAAAAAAAAATTTCAAAAAAAAAAAATAATTTTTTTTTACTGCCCAAGTTAAAGAGGGGTTACATTTTGTTATTAATGCCATTCAAGTAATTGTGGAGATTGTCAATTTGACGATTTGTGCCTTTATACACCATAAAAGTGTCGTAGACATATCTACCATAGAACACCACATTTTAATTATGTGTAGGGTTTGCAAACAAGAAAGAATTTTCAAAGTAATTTAAGTACACCTCCGCGAGAATACTAGAGAGTGGGGAACCCATTGCCAACCCCTCCAGCTGTCTGAAAAACTGTTTGTTATGTGTGAAGTAATTCTGGTCCAAAATCACTCCCAACAATTCTAATATTTCATGTGTGTGTGTTATAAACACTTGTATATGTTTGCAAATACATATATTTTCAGTGTAGTTAGAGTTAAAGTACATAAGAAGTACCTATATGCAAGACTCTATTTTTAATAATTTCAGAACAGATTCTACATAATTGAGAAAGCCACAGGAAAAGTTACTGATGTGAAATACAGATCTAAAAAACCATTCTTCATGTTTCACCACATCAACACATATGAAGAAGATGGTCAGGTATGTAAAAATATTTACACGTGCTCACAGATTTACAGCCTGTGAAAAGTTTTCATGATTTTCACCCAATTAATAAACACATTTTTTTTAAATTGTCTCTATTGACCAGAACTCACAAATCTTATCATCATTATTGAAATGATATACAGAAAAGAATATATAAAATATAAATTTGACTTGGTATATCATTTTTCATATCCCCATAAATTGATGCCACTGAAAATTATGACTGCAGTATTCTGTGATAAGATAGAACAGTCACCTTCATGTCTGATTCTGTGGAACTGACCTTACTTTGAAAAAACCATGACATAGGAAGACCTTGAAGGTAGTGAGTGGGAATTTTATGACAAAACAGGGCATTCACCCTTTTCTGCTTGATGATTTATTGATATTTCTATATTTTCTATAGCATCATTCACATCTTTTGTAATTGGTAACTAAAATTATATAATTCCTCACAAATCATTAAACCATACCCAGTACCAGTGGCGGCTCATCCATAAGGGCTGCAGGGCTACAATTTTCAAGGAAAACTAATTACCGTATTTAAATAACTTTTTATTTAGGAAATTATGTTTTCTTCAAAGATTCCCCAGTACAAGAAATACATTTTTATATTCGCGTTCAGTCACAACTGATGGTCATGTAGATAGATGTGTGTGTGCGACAGGCGGGCTGGGCCCTACTTAGACAAGTGAGCGTTGCATCTACGCTTGAGGCACGTGATGGGAGAACCCTTCGTTAACAAGGCAAGTTTCGGGTGCATTCAGTCCAGCCCGAGGCTGCCGAGAAGTCGAACATGTGCATGAAAATCTTTTGCTGACGGCGTGTTCCGCGTTTGTAGACTGTGCTAAAGTAAGAACTTAGGTCGCGAGACTCCTGATTTATTAATTTCTCAGTCATCGTCAAGCAGAAATCAGCCTTATTGTAGGAAATTTAATGTGTCCATTTATTCCAAACATAAGTGGTTGTGTGGCTGTCCTGAAAAGAATGCACTATTTTGCTTTCCTTGTTTATTATTTGGAGGTGATGCAACTTGGACAAAGGTTGGAGTTAATGATTTAAAACATTTAGGTGAGAAAGTAAAAAAACATGAAGATTCAGCAAAACATATGAAGAATATAATTGATTTAGCTATGTTAGGAAAAGTAAACATTGCACATCAGTTAAGTGACGCTTACAAACTACAAACAAACAAACAAACACAATGAAAAAGTGAGACAAAATCGAGAAATTCTCTCGAAAATTATTGACTGCATCAAGTTTTGTGGATAATTTGAGCTTCCGTTATGTGGTCACAATGAAACTTCACAGTCATCGAATCCTAGTGTATTTCTAGGATCGTTAGAATTTGCTGGAAAGTTAGACGAGTCTCTTAAAAGTCATTTTATGAAGTCAACAGTGTTTAAGGGAACGTCTAAGACAATTCAGAATGAATGAAACTGTTCAGTATTTAAATATTAAATGTGTCCCTAGTTCAGACTCCAACTGAAACTGTTCAGTATTTAAACTTGTGTAATAATTGACTTTACGTGTTAAAAGTTAACCAAGGATATTGGTTAGTGTACTTGGCAGAGAATAATAGGCAAATACAATTAAACAAAATACATATTTATCAAGTTGAAATAAAATATTCTTTATTTTTCTTTATACTGATGTTCTCTCTAAATGAAAACATCTATTCGGCCATGAGGCACAATTGATAAAAACAAGTTACAAGTAATGATTACCATTAACATTTTACTCTCTCGTAAAAAATAGATTACACTAAATCATCAGTGTTTGACCGCAAACCCAGCACTTCTTAAATATATTCTTTGTTCACACAACCACACACACTTTCATATGGTACATTTTTGAGCTCATTTTATATATTTTGTAAAATTGCCAGATTGTATTTATTCTAGTATGATTTACTTCCCTTTTATGATTCGTGGAGGTGCGTCTATCGAGGAGGTGTCTCCTCGTTCATGCACTATCTAGATGTCTTCTCGTTTTCACTTTTTGATTTTACTGCCGAACTGTCATTTTGTTTCAATTTATCACTGTTATGTATCTTGCGAATCAAAATACTGTTTTTACTTTTTAATTCATAAAAATTCACATTTTATGGTGTGCGGGCGCCCACGATTTCGTTACAGAACTTTTGTGGCTGTACAGCACGAAGGAAGATGGTCGACTGGGACTTCGAAAAGATTATGATTCTTAATTTGGCGAACAATCACGTGGTCTGGTTTCATTGTTCCATTGGTGTTTCAACATCAATTTTGATGGGATCATTATTTTGGATCGACATTCCAGTGGTGACGAATGGCTGGGAACGGCTCTGACGTCAGATGTTTTGCTCACTGTTGACAAAGATCAAATGTCGTTCAGCTAAAAATAGCTGCCTCCCTGTTGTTTCGCTGTTGACCTTGACACGAATTCGTCCACTGGCATGCGTGGCTGGGAACGGCTCTGACGTCAGATGTTTTGCTCACTGTTGACAAAGATCAAATGTCGTTCAGCTAAAAATAGCTGCCTCCCTGTTGTTTCGCTGTTGACCTTGACACGAATTCGTCCACTGGCATGCGTCCTTATAATTTCAAATAAAATTTACCATTATAATTTATTCTTTATGTTTCCCCAAAAAATATTCTTAGATGGGCTTAAACGTCCCGTTACACGAACTTCTAGACTGTATCCTTGAGGTGTGTCGTGATAAAATACATGCTGAAATTAAACAATCTAAATTTTTATCAGTAATGTCGGATGATACATCAGATGTGTCAGGTCTTATGCAGCAAGTTATTGTTTTTTGTTATGAACTGAGCGGAATTGTGCATGAAAGATTCTGGGGCTTTTTAACCCAAAATGCTGAAGTGTTAGCAGAATGCATTTTAGAACAGGTAAATATAGTCCTGAATGGTGACAGTAACAAACTTATAGCTCAGACTTACAACGGAGCCCCCATTTTTAGTGGCAAGAAGGGAGGTGTGGATAAAATAATTCAACAGTCACACAAATACGCACATTTAGTGCACTGTTATGCGCATCAATTAAATTTAATTATAGGAAAGGCAGCATCTCAAAACTCACAAGGTCGTATTTTTTTCAGTAGTCTTGCCGCTATACCTGCATTTTTTTTTAAATCACCCTCACAATTATCTATTTTAGACAGTATTTCTAAATGAATACCTCGAGTATCAAACACAAGATGGAATTTTAAAAGCCGGTTAGTGAACACCATTTTTGAAAACAAGGTAAGTCTAACAGTATGCTTTCAGAAACTTCAAATTGACCATAATTATTCCACTGTCCAAGCGGCTGCAGGTAGGTATTCTCCGTATACTGAATAACCAGGACTTCAACTTTTGGCTAGAATTTTCTCATCACATCATGTCTCGTGTGGATATTTTATATAACCAGCTGCAGCATCATAATGCAAACTCCAGTAGTATCTATAATGCAGTAAATAAATTTCTTGAGGCAGTCATGAATGAAAGAAATAGACTTCCTTCTGTTACTGACCAACAAGAAGACACTCCACTCATGAAGAAAAGGAAAACGTTATCGCATAATCTTGTTTCTGCAAAGGAGGTGTGTGATATTATTTGTTATCAGATAAAAGATAGATTTTCTTTTAATAAACATCTGGCAGCAGCAAAACTGTTAAATTTCTCCCTCTCCAAAGACAATATAAGTTCTTCACCCGAATTTGCTGAAACTATTGAAGCTTACCCTTCCTTGTGTAAAGAACGTTTGGAAACTGAACTATCTGTTTTGTATGAGAGGCAAGAATTCCGCAGTAATTCAGAGGTTATGAAAACTTACAAAATCATGTTGGATACAGGAACTGCCGACTCATGCACAGAAGTGTTCACTCTCCTCCAAATAAATCTAACTACTCCCATGACTACTGCTGAACCCGAGAGGTGCTTCTCCACATTGAAAAGAGTTAAGAGTTTCCTAAGAAGTACAATGATACAAGAGCGTCTTGCTGCTTTAGCAGTGTTAAGCATAGAAAAAGAAATGATTGAAAATATTATTAATTTTAATGACAAAGTTATCAATAAGTTTTCCAGTTGCAAAGAAAGGAGAATGGACTTCATGTTAAAATAAAATTGTGAAAGAAACAGTGATTTATTTCTAATTTTATTTAAGAACATAACTCACTATTATATTTTCATGTGAAAATTTTAATGTCTATAAGGTTAATGTATAAATTAAAAATTATAATTTGTTTGAATTTTAACATGTAGGCCTTTAGTGTTTGGAACTTAAATCATAATTAATCATAATCATAAATATCATCACCAACAGCACCAGCAGCACCAAAGACGATTGGACAAATGTTTTGTCACAGCTTCAGCTTCAATACAGGTAAAAGACCTAGTAATTGTATATAAATTTCACTAATATATGACAATGGTAAATGTTGAAAGTTGAAAAATGTAGTGCATCCCCACCAAACTAAAATCTCACCAGCTGCCACTGCCCAGTACTCTCCAATAATAGTTTAAAAATAAATAAATAAAGCCCTTCATACATATACATAATTTACTGAACAAAGTACAACCTTTTTTGGTTTAGCATACTCCTGAGCAAAGCGCTGTCCATTAGCTTCCCTATATTGGCTTCCACATTATTGCTAGATAATTACTAATTTCATCTCTATACCTGTCAGACTATCTCATATGCCTTGGCAATTTCATTTAATCTCTTAGTCAATATATAAGAGATTTAATCTCTTACCAATATATCAGTCGCTTGAACTACGTAACTAAGTAGAGTAACTCCCATATTATATGTTTACTATACTCCACACATCACACAATATTAATGACAGAAATTAATGAATGAAATATGATTTAATGATTAAATAATAATTGTATTATTGTTAATAATAATGGCGATGACAGTTATAGGTTAATAAAATACAAATAGGCCCATATGAATAATTCACAAAGATCTGTGTTGACCACAGTCATTATTAAGGAGCATAGTGGAAAGGGAAGGTCCTGACAGACATGTACGGATGAAATCAAAGGAGGAAAGTATGTAGAGATTAAGGGACTTTCTTCTAAATGGAAGAAATTGCAAGCCACCAACCTCTGGGTAATGGGTGCCCGCAGAAATGTTCCCAGGGGGGTGCGAACCCGGGGATCTGGGATATATATATATATATCTGGGACAGGAAATTTAAAAAAATGCCACATTTTTTGTAATTTTTACTATATTTTCTAGTAAATCTTAATACAAAATATAAAAAAAATTCCAAAAAATATGTCGATTTTTTTATTTTTTAGTCTGCGCCTACAATACTATGCAGTATTGTAATTTTTCATATAGAATTTTTTGCCGTGTATAATTATATCTCAAATACATTTTTAAAATAACGCGCCGCCAACTCTAGTAACTAATATTGCTCAAATTCAGCTTTAGAACTAGATACTTCGATATATCGACTGTAACCGCCATTTAGGGTCCGGATTTATCCAACACTGGTCATAACAGTAATTGGCTCATCTACTGCCCTGAAAATACCTCTCGTTGCGAAAGTGTACTACATAGAGATATTACACATAAAGCGCGTGAGTGCTAATTTTTCCATTTTTGAAACTACCTTTTCAGGAGCCAGGGGGTGCAAATGCCAAAGTGCAAATGGGTCGAGGAGAAGAAGACGATTGTCCTACTAATTCTTCCAAAAACATTATATGAGGTATTTAGAAATTAAAACTGAAGTCTAACAAAATACCACAGGTTTTTATAAAATGTTTAAAATATTTAAATGCCAAAATTTATTTATAAAATTGAAATTATAAGTCAAGTTCCGTCATAATTTCAGAAGTTCAGTTAATTTACAAAACTTCCCTAAATACAATTTTGAACATTACTATACAGTATTTCAAGCATCTATGATGGTCACTTTCATATACACAAAATTGTTGTTCAATTCATGATGTTTCTTTTATAGAGTAAATTCACATATTACACACTAGGTTTGAAAAATCTGAGGTTATGTTTGTGATGCTTTTAAACAAGTTCATTTATTTACATGTTGGTCTTTGGGAATTCTGTAAGAATTAAAATATATAAAAATATATACATACTAAATCAGGGAGAGGCATTAAACTTCTCTGTCAATTTCAAAATAAATTGTAGATTCTCATCCACTGTATAGGTTATGATGCATTTATAATAATGCAATTAGACAAAAACATAAAAGCAAAAGACTGATGTGTTTTCTTTCTGAATTCTGATTGATTCTACCCATTTACATATTACTATTCAGTTCTTAATTATTAAACAATAATCATTTTAGCTTACAGTTTTAAGCAATACACTAAAAACTCGTTTATCCGAAACAATTTTTAGTAAATACACAAAAGCATTTTCTTGTCGCTATAATTGTTGCACAATGTTCACAAGACCCCAGTGAGGACAAAAGCTCTGACGATGATGTGGAAGAGAAAACGGGTTGTCAACTATACAGAGGTAACATCAATGTTTGAAGAGCTACTGTCGTATTTGGAGCGACAAGACGAAACTTCCCATGCAGAACTTCTAACAATGAAACGACTTCGAGATTGGGCAGCCACCAAATGAGCTTCAAAGCTTAGGAAAAAAACTATGATTGATTACTGTACGAACAAGCAATAGGACTTTTCCAGTACTGTAGAAACTATAATTTACAGTGCAGTGCCGTTTTGTAGTTTATTGCGTCATATTCACTGCAAGTACTTTTAAATTATTATTATTAAATAAAGTTACTGTACTTACATATGTATTATTATTAAATAGAGGTTTCGGTTTACCTGAAACGAGCGTGGTCCCATCAAATTCGGATAAACGAGTTTTTTGTGTATAATCAATATTCCTCATGTCCTAATTCAAATATCATTCTAAAAGTATCACTTTTATCAGGTTTCATTGCATAGATAAAGAGAAAAATGTACCTGTACAATAGAGTAATATATGTAACTAATGCTTGAGAGTCGTACAGCACATGTTGAATTTTGTAATTAAATTGTAACATTATAAATGAAACCTAATTATCCACATAATTATTTTATACTGTACGAATTGTTTTTTACAGTACTATAGTAGTACTATAGTAGTAGGCCAGTCGTTAGAGGAAAATTTTAGGGCAAGTAATTTGGCCAGGCTGAAAGTTTCGGATATTGTTAGTTATAGTGTAAGTAACAACATATCAAAAATGTTAGGTCTGAAAGTCCCGGATATGGGCAGGAGGTGGGGGGGGGGATTTTTCAAAAATCGTGTTTTTCGGAAGTAACTTTTTGGATTTTAAAGATAGTAACATGATTTTTTATGTATAAAAACTAGATAAAAATCTGCGTCTATAGATTTAAACAAATTTTAAATACCATTATTTATAAAAAAGTTAACAAATGACATTTTTTTTTCATAATTTTTTTCAGCTTTAGTTTCTTAGATACAACAAATTAAGTGGGGGCAAAAGAGGTCTTTTTTATTGCTAATTATTGTTGAATTTTTTCAAACTTTCAAATTTTAAATTTTTTGAAAAATTTTCATATTAACACTTTTTTTTGCAATGGCCATTAATTATTGGGATATAAACAGATTTTAATAAATAAGACCTTATTCTTTTTATAAGACCTAGAACTACAATATATCAAAATATTAGATTTTTTGAGCAAAGAAATCGGGGTAAAATGGACAATTTGTCATTTAAAAAAATTTTGAATCGCAATTTTTTCAAAAAGTATGAGTGGTATCAAAGCGGGATGAAAGCCAAAAATAAAGCATAAAAAAATATTAAAAAAAAAACAAACAAAAATTTTCCATTTCGGACAAATAGAAAGCGAGTTATTGTATTTTATTCACAATTTTGTACTAAATAATTTAAAAATTTTATCTGATGGATCTGAAAAAATGTATCCATATTTTTCGTCAAAAAAGAATAACTTTTTAGTCTTGATAATTTTTTCTAAAAATTCATCACTTTCATGTAAAAAATTATATAAAGTTTGATTTTGTAAACTTCCACTAATTGTTTCCACGAAAATTATGCATTTTAGAGAAACATTATTAAGAATAAGAATTTTTTATTTTTATCTAAAGAATACGTGTAAATTTTTTCAGATCGATCCGATAAATTTTTAAATTATTTAACAATAAAATTGTTAATAACAAAAAATTGGTCAGGAATTCGAAAAAAAGGTTTCAAGATTCGGCTTCACAATATGGAAGGTAGGTATTTGGTTTGAAAATATTGTTTATTAATGTTAAAAAAATAATTTAACAAGTCCTTTTTATAATTTACTTCAAACATTTCATACATAAATTGAATCAATTACATTTTATACATAATTTGAATTACAAATTTACCACACTAATATTAGATTGTACATTTCTTATTTCATCGGCATCAAAATCATACAATTCTTTGTTAATGTCAGAATTATTATCATCATCAGTATTAATAGATTCTTCAATTAAAGCATTAATAAATGAATCGCTGCTACTGTTATCTATTCCAATATCATCATTCATATTGTCATGCTCAATATCGCCATGCTGAATCTCATTATACCCGTAATTTCCACAATCATTTGCACAATTTAAGCACATGATACTACAAGAAATACCGTAAAATTTACAAGTGCAACGTGTCGTGTTGCATACGCCATCACATTCACAAGAAATGCTTCAAGTAAATTATTTGGAATAAGTGGTGCTCGAGTTTCAACAGGAAATATACCATTTACAGTGACTCTCCAACCCCATCTTTCCACTTCTCCAAGGTCATTACCTAACCAAGCTTGCACTTGGTGATATACACGCAAAATATGCTCGCACGCAGCTTCATAAGTCGGTGGTAAAGTCTCTAACTTACACGGAGTTAAGGCTTTTTTTTGCTTGTTTGAGGTTCGCTTTGTTCGATTACACGTATTTCGTATAAAAATTAGATATCTTAGTTCATTCAAAGTATAATTATTTTTTAATTTTGGTGCATAAGCTTTAAAAATTAATTGTATCCCAACATCAAGCAACTGACTTATGCTCGCATTTCTTTCATTAAAAATTTTAACACTTTCCAGTAATTCTTTATTGGAATTAAGCATTTTAATAAGTTTCGATTTCCCTTGACCATACATTGCAGTAGTATCGCATCCACTAAAAGCGTGTACAAAAGCTATAACATCCGTTAGTTCCTCATAAGTAAAGCTTTTTTGCATAAAAAATTGTTTTTCACGAGTTTTGCCTTTTTGCAAATTTTTTCCCGGCATTAAAAAGTAAATTGCAGAATATGTTTTTGCTAATTGTGTAAGTAAGACTAATAAGTCAACGTCTTCCCCTACTATTATGACAGGCTTATCACTTTTTATTGGTTCATCAAGAGCTCTGCGTACAATCGTTAAATCAGCATCGCTCTCAGCTTGATCGGTCAGAATATTATTATTTGCCAAAACTTTTCATAAAATGTGTATAAATTGCGATTTATTACGTTTATTACTTAAGAACTTGTATTGATTTATCGAGCATACAGTATTTTCTTTGACAGCAATATCAGCACAAGATATTGCACTTCTCCTAAATCTCTCCGCATCCTTCGTACTACTTTTATATCCATCGAATAATACAACACAGTTTGGATAATGGAAACTTAGGTAATCAACATATTGGTTGGCAATATCCCCGTAATTTACAGGCTCATTCGCATTTTGGGTCCAGACATATTTATGTAATAAAAACCCACCACCCACTATATGTAAGCTACCTTCTAAATTCGGAACATTACATGGTTTAATGAAATCATAAAATTTTGATTTTTCATTTTTTCGCATTCCTTTCTTGTCAAATAAAGATAGCGGAAAAGGTGCAAGCTCGTGCTTTAAATAATCTTTTAAATCGTCTTCTGAATTTTTCTTAATGCACATTTTTTGAAATATTAACGTAGGATCAATAGAGACAATTTTTTCTCGAACTATTACTTTTGAATTAGAAGCTGCTAATGATTTAACCCTATTTGTTCGTATGAATTTATGTTCTATAACGTTTTTACCTATAATATTTTCGTAATAACTATAGCCAATGTCGAAAGCTTTATCGCAGTTAACTGAATCGTCACCTCGTAATCCTGTGCTTAAAGGAACAACATAATAACGATTATCCTCGCAACTTTCAAACGGGGAATGTTCCACAAACCAATCAAATATTTTGTCGCTATCCACATTATCTTGTACTGTTCGCGATTCACGTGAATCTACGTTCTTCATCTCATCAACGTGCTGCTCTGACAAATCATTAATAACGCCCATAAACCGACGTGTACATTCAATTATGTCGATCAATGCTGGCATCGCAAGGATAAATTTTGCCTTTAAACTGTCCGTAACTCCCCTACCTCGCGTAAGCCCTTCAGGTAACTTAAAAGTTCGCATGAGTGCTTGTTCTATTATCATATCAGTCCACATTCCCCCCCCAAAATGCTTTTAGCCTACGTATTGTAAAATAACTCTGTGATACAAATATTCGGAAACCCTCTTCGCCGAATTTTTCTTTTATTTTCATTGCATCGTCAAGGTATAAATGCGCGCTTTTCGCATACAGATTATGCCCACTGGCATGAAACAGAGGAATCATTGTTTTAACCGTTTGTAAGTGCAATTCCCAATTCCCAGGTCTTTCGGATACAATGAAAAGTATTAATAATAATACCATTTTAATGTACTGCACCCACAAGGCAGCCATTCTACTGCGCTTGTTTATTTCTTCCATTTTAGCGTAAAATTTGTCGTGAAAATTTTTTAATTTTTCACACAATTCAGGAGACGATTCATAATAGTCATCGTTGTAAATGTTTGACAGTTTATTAAAAGCTTCCTGTTCGTCGTTAGAAATAGAGATTTCTCTTAATACCAAACGTATCAATGAAAAAAGTACCAAAGAATGAGCACGAACAGCACGACTATAAGCACTGCCATCTAACATTTTTTAGTTGAATTCACAGCACATACTTGTGCAAAAAGTCTTGCAAACCACTCACTTCCATTATAAAGCCTATTGCTCCCAAAAAAGACATAACCAAATGGAATCCGCCCAATCGAACAAAAACATTTTTAAAATCATTGTAACCTTCGGACTTTAATTTTTCTATATCTTTTGCTTTGAAGTATAATGGTTGATCAAAAGTTATTATAGTAAAATTTTGCTCATATTTCTTGCTTTTTTTTATGCCCTCATGCAATGCTGTGAAAATTGTATTATAATTTGATGCTGGAGCATTGATGAATGGAAGAAATATTATTCTAGAAATGTGAAAAGATCCATTTTTTGTAACTGCTTCCATATGACCATTCCACCCAGGCGTATTTTTATCAACGAACAATTTACGTATGACCCACTTAAAAAGGAATCCATATCAATATTGTGACAGTACAGAATTACCGGTTACCATGATTATGGTATTTAGGAACATTTTTATTGTAAATTTTATTATGATCATAAAGGTTAACAAGGGCAAAGTTAGTTTTGCACAAGTCCCAAATAAATACGCAGATTCAACAGAGGGGAGACAAGCCAAGGTCATGGGAGTACGAGTGGAATTTAACATGTGTAATGGCGGTATAAGCGAAACAAATTAATAATACGAACTTTTCATTGGTCCACAAAGCCAGATCGTCATAAATCAACACTGACAGCATGAAACAATTACGTATTAAACCGGGCGTTGGCTAAAAGGACAATACATAATGACGTCAGATGCAACCACTTTGCATAACAATTGTGTCTGCTTCCGCCCAGTTCATCAAAGACAGTCAACCGAGCATATATGCTCGCCATAGTGCAGTGGGCAGATTTTGCCAAAATGCAATAATTACTTACCAAAATGAAATAATTGTGTTCAAAATTTAACAGTAACAGTACGTAGAGTCAGTGATTAAACAAAAATGAGATTCAAATAGATTCAGTGGACTAAACAACAATAAAAGTTCGGCCGAACACCTGCCGACCGCCATGGAAAGTTGCTGAGGAGTCTACGCCACATCATATGCAGGGAAGCACTTACAAAATTGTTTTCTAAATTGTAAAAATCTAATATAATGAGCTCAATTCAAGATAATCAAAAAATGTGCATATTACAGTATGAGTGGGAGAGAAAGTGAGAGTGTGAACGTTATTGTTGGCCAACTTGAATACTTATCCTGAGGCGTTGGTTTGTGAACGATAGTAAGAATAATTATTAAAAAACATAAAGATAAAAAGAGCTGAAAATAATTGCAGTAGCAAGTTAAAAGAATTAATTTAAATCAAGTAAAAAATTACATGCATGTAACCTTGAACATATGGCAAGGGCGGAAATGACGTCGCCGCCATTTTGAATTTTAACCATTATCGCTGACTCTCAGTGTAATAACGTATATCACAAATAATCAAAAAAAGAGAATTAATTAACCTCATGCTGTGTAACTGGTCATTTCAATACCCAACCACCTCTGCCTCTTTCTGCTTAACGCAACTCTGGACCAAAAGCCTAATGCATGTAAATGAGCTGAACACGTGTTATTCCGGATGTGAGATAGATCATGCGAAATACATAATAATTGAATATCTTATAAGTATTATTATTATTAATTATGTATGTCTAATAACCGTAACTTAACAGATGGCGCCCGAACAGGGACTTTATATAAAATTAAAATTATATAAATAAGCAGAAAAGTGGAGGTAGACGTATAGAGAAATAAACATAACAAGAGAGGTTATCCCTGTAGGTTATGTATCGTATAAAGAGAAGTGTATAATGATTAAGACAAAGTTTAGTACCATCAGTACAACAAAATGGCAGATAACGATGAAAGTAGTAATATAGAAAACACAGCAACAGAATCATTGGTGTTGAACGAACCACAGGCGAACTAAACGCCTATTATAAACAATAAAGTCTCACTTGAAGATCTCTTTCAGTTAATGAAAATACAGAATGGTCAATTGAATAGTAAATTAAACCAATTTGATGAACAGTTTAACGACATCAAAAAAGAAATTAAGAAACAGAGCTGTAATTTTGACGAGAGAATAAACGAAATAGAAATACAGTGTGACAGTATACAAAAACAAACAGAAAATAGTAATGAGCAATTTAATAACAAAATAAGTCAGTTAGACGACAAAATTAAGCAAATTAATGAGACAGTTCAAAACCAAATAGAAATACAGTGTGAAAAGATAGAGAATAAATGTTTAACCACAGTTAATAAGCAGATAGAGAGTACAACTAATTTTGAAACAAATAAACAAATAGAAATGAAAACTAGCATTTTACAGAACAAAATAGAGAAATGTGAATTACATGTAATAGACATAACCAAACAGTTGAAACAGTAGACCAAACAGTATCAAGAAATGAGAATAACACTAATGAGAGAATGAGCATGCTACAAAGTAAAATTAAAGAAATAGATAACCTAGTCATACAAAACGATAATAATGTGCATGTTAAATATAATGTGATTGAAAATGATTTAATGAAAGTGAAAAATGAATTGCGGGGGGAGATTCAAAAAAATTTTACCGGTATTATGGAAAGAATAATCGTAACCACGGACGCGTACGGTGAAATAGAGAATTATTATAGAGAATAGAGGTTAGAGAATTTTAACTGCGAAAATAGAATAATACACCCTATGAAATTTTTAAATCAGGCGCGTGAGTATAACCATTTTAGTAATCATAAAGGGAAATACAGTTAATGAAAATTGTCAGATGTTTTAAGGGCAATTCTATTATATGGGTAGAGGCGTACCGAGTAGAATGGGACAGTTTTGAAACATTCGAGAGGGCATTTAAAAATAAATTTTGGCCGGAAGAAGAACAAGAGAGTTTGAGAAGTCGTATTATGGGAGTAGGTAATTTTGTGGGACAAAATAACATAACCATGTACGTGACGAAGTTGTATAATGAGGCAAAGTACCTCGAACCACCAATACCATTTCAATCGTTCGTCAGATATGTGAGTAAACATCTACCCAGAGAAGCACAGGTGACCTTAATGACGAAGGAGATAGAGAATTTAAGTGAGTTAAAACGGATTTTAGACATTTTGCAAAGTATTAGGGACCGTGAAATAATTAGACGACCTATACAGGCTAATCACCATAATAATAACACATAATTTAACCGACATAAGAGTAGCTATCAGGGAAATAGCGATCATAATAATTATAGACCCAGAAATCATTTTCAGCAGACAGGTGAGTGGAACTGTTCCAGATGCGGAAGAGAGAACTACGTTCACAGACAACAATGTTTCAGATGCAAACTACCGAAAGAAGAACAAAGGAGGAGAGAAAACCTGAAACAATATGTACCAACCGACAAAGGAGGACCAGGTACCAGTGGGACATCCAACCACCGGCAAGGACGACCAAATGGTCAACAGCAACAGGAGATGAGTAATAGTAGACGACAGCCGGAAAACTAGAATCAACAGTGGTAGCCAGGACCCGACCATTGTTCAGAGAAGCGCATGAGGTCCAACCAACGGAGGACATTCCGAGCAACGTCATCAAAACGGACATAGTAGCTGATTTATTAGAAGAGGAGAACCATACTTTAACGGAAGTGAGAGCAGGATTGACGGAAATTCAGGTAAATATAGAAGGTAAGCATTTCAGAACACTGGTAGATACAGGGAGTGAAATTTCAGTGATAGCAGAAAGTATTTTAAATGAATTGGGAGAATTTAACAAAAATATTCCAGTTTTGCCAGTAGCAGGGGTTACGGTGATAGGAGTCACAGGGGTAAGAAGCAAGCGTGTGACGAAACAGATACACTTGAACTTTTTGGTAAATGGTGTAGATTTTGATAGTACATTCCTGGTAGTTAAGGGTTTGAGTCTGGACATTATTTTGGGTAACGATTTTTTACAGAGGAATAGAGCGGTGATAAATTTTAAAGAAAAGGTGATAGAGCTAGATGGGGGTGACCGGTCGGTGAAGATAAATTTTGAACGGGTGATAGATAAAATTAAAACAACGGGGGTAAAGTTATTGAAAAAACGAGTAGATGAGAATGATAGCGATACTAGAATCAATTGGTGTAGAGAGGCAGAGTATATTTACGATGATGATAACGAAATGAGTAATGTTAATGATGCAGTGTGGGAGATAAGGGCAGATAAGTTTCGGAGTGAAGGGTCCGGTGTTGGGAGTGGCCAGCGTGCAGCGTTATGGCAGGTGGTAGAGCAGTTTAGGGGAGTGTTTGCCGATGTACCAGGTAGGGCAAAAGATTATGAGTGTACATTACAGATAAGAGAACATACACCATTCATGCAATGGAGTTATCCTGTGCCTTACTCCAAAAGACGAGCGGTGCAAAAGGAATTGGATAAAATGCTGGAAGGTAAAATAATAAGAGAGATCAGTATCGCCCTACTCGAATCCTTTGGTGGTAGTGATCAAGAAGGACGGCAGAGTCAGGTTGTGTTTGGACGCTAGGAGGATAAACCAGATAATTATACCCGACAGAGAGTCACCAGAAGCGATAAATGAGATATTCCAGAAATTCAGCAGCGTGAAGTATATGACATCGCTGGACCTTACTGCAGGATATTGGCAGGTACCGTTAGCAGCGGAAAGTAGAAAATACACCGCATTTTTATTCAACAGGAAGAATTACCAGTTCAGGAGGCTACCTTTTGGATTAAATACCAGTGTGGCAAGTTTCATCAAATGCTTAGAAAACAATTTTGAGACCCAAGGACTTGGATTTCCTGACAGTTTATGTGGACGACATCTTGATAGCATCCAGGACTTTCGAGGAATATTTGGAACATATAAAATATGTATTGACGAAATTGGAAACGGGAGGACTTACAGTGAATTGGGACAAATCAGAATTCTTACAGACAGAGATTAAATTTTTAGGTTTTATTATTACACCGAAAGGGATATCCGCAAACCCGGACAAAGTCGAATCGATCATGCGCTTCCCTGAACCAAGGAACATAAAGCAACTTCAAAGTTTTCTAGGGCTGTGCAACTTCTACCGAAAATTTTAAAGGAACTACGCCCACGTGACAGCAAGAAGGTTGAGTGTAATACTACAAAAGAGCAGACAGTGGAAATGGGGCGACATAGAGCGTGGAGCCTTTGAGGAGATTAAAAGGAAATTCAGTGAAATGATCATGATGAACCACCCGGATTTTGAGAAAGTGTTCTATCTACAGACAGACGCCAGTAATGTAGCCGTCGGGGCGGAGCTGTATCAAGAGGATGAGGAAAAGGAGCACCTCACTATAGCCTTCGCGAGTAGATCCTTGCTGCCAGCGGAGAAGAATTATACAACAACTGAGAAGGAGTTATTGAGTATTGTATTCGCCGTTGGAAAATTCAGAACCTACATTTTGGGAAACAGGACCATCATACGAACGGACCACAAGGCGTTATCCTTTTTGAACACTTGCAAGCTTGCTCACAGCCGTCTAACAAGATGGGTGCTCGTGCTCCAGGAATACAACTTCGAGTGGGAATACATCCGAGGAACAGAAAATAAGGTACCCGACACTCTCTCCAGAGTAGATTGTGAGAATAACCGGACAGGTAGGGATATAAAGGAGATAGAAATTTTCAAGATAACTAGGGAGGATAAGATATTTGGAGAAGAGTTAAAGGATATCAGCACCATGCAAAGAGCACATGGTAAGTCGGGCAAGATAATAAATAGTTTAGAAACGGAATTGGAGGAATCGGAATATAGCCAGATGTTCCAAATTTACAAAAGATTGTTGTTTAAAAGGGTAGTAGGGGGGTGAGCGTGATTGGAAGTTAGTGATACCAGAAGAGCTCGAAGAGAAGATTATTTGGGATTGTCATATTAGATACGGTCATTTTGGGGCGAAGAAGTGTGTCAGTGTGTTGAAGGAGTCATGTGTTTTCAGGAATATGGAGAGACGAGTGAGGAAATTGCTGAGGAGTTGTGATTTTTGTCAGAAATCAAAGGTAGTAAATTATAGGGTTGAAGGTGAGTTGAATTTTATAAGGGTAGAGAGACCATTTGATTTAGTTGCGGTAGATTTGTTTGGACCATTGCCGAAGGGTAGAGGCGGAGTTGTGTATATTTTTGTATTACTTGACACTTTTTCGAAGTATGTGAAATTGTATAGCATAAAGAGAGCTACCAGTAAGGTATTGAGTGAGAAGGTGACTAAGGACTACATGATTCACGTGGGTAAGCCGAAGGTGATTTTGTCAGACCACGGGCCACAGTTCATCAGCGGGAAATGGCGCCAGACCTTAGGATGGGAAGGAATCCTCACGAAGCATACGGCTGTGTACCATCCCCAGTCAAACCAGGCTGAGCGTGTAATGAGAGAGATAGGCAGGATCTTTAGAGCCTATTGTCACGCTAAACACAGCGAGTGGCCGTTGTACGTAAAGAAGGTAGAAAATTGGCTGAACAGTACCACCCACGAGTCCACCGGCTATACACCTCATGAGTTGATAAAGGGAACACGCCCCCCAAGAATTTTGGAGCAGTTGTTCGATTATCCAGAGGAGAGCGAGCGGACGGATGTGAGCATTAAGATCCGGTTGGCCAACGAGAATTTGTTAAGCAAGGGTGAACGGAGAAAACATAGACATGACACAAAAGGTAAGTGGGTAAATTATGAAGTCGGACAGTTGGTATTAGTGAGGAGGCACGATCTGTCGAGTGCTCAAGAAAAGGAGATAAAGAAAATCTTCCTGCTTTACGAGGGACCTTGTGAGATAGTAGGGATAAAGATGAAAAATTCATATGTGTTGCAGGACATGGAGACTAGGAAAGTAGTAGGAACGCACAATGCCACAAACTTAAAATTATATTGGTCATCTTAGAGTTTAGATAAGATTTGCCTATTAATGAGAGTGAATGAATATAGTTTGCTGTAAAAAAAAAAAGGAGAGAAAAGGGGTTTTCAAGTATTTGTCTTATTTGAGAGAGTAAAGGAATTAAAGGAATATGTTTTATTTTATGTAATCTTATCAAGTGATCCATTGTAATTCCTAGTTTACAATAAAAGTTGTTAGTGAAAGTGAAAGCTAGAACTTGTAGAGTGTCTATGTGAGAAATTTTAAATAATTAACGAACTTGTTTTGGGCAAGGCTAAAAGGTGTTTTATAGTTGTTTGGTGTTAGAAAATGTAAGTCAAAATGGACTGCATGAACAGTATATGTAGGTGGAATTAAGTTAGAATTAATTATGCTAGTGCAGTAGTGGCATGTGCTATTGTAGCTAGCGAAATGGGTTGATGAGTGATGCACAGACCGTTGCCATCATCGGAGGCCTCAATAAGGCGTGAGTACACTGCACAAATTTTAATATAATTTTGTATTATATGTGATGATTGACCGTGCAGTGTATGACTATGATATGATGTAGAACATGCTTGAAGGTAAAGTAGATTTCCCCGACTTTTTGGGCGATTACTGCCTTACCAGCACTAATCGTGGCTTTGGCTAGCGGTCAGCTATGGCCATAATCAAGTCCCTTGACCATAGCTGATTTGAAATTGGTTGATAGTAGAAATTAACATGGGGGTGAAACTAGGGGAAATCCCCGGAACTAGGGAACAGCGGCTGCCACTCTGTCCGAGTAGGGACAGCAGAGCCAGGTGGTATACCCGCATTAAGGGCGTGTAACTATATGACAGAGGTATGTTGATACCTAAACTTTTCAATGTAATGCCGAAGCAAGGACACAGAGGCGATAGACTCCTCTAAAAAGAATGCAGTCCTTGTGAAGGCAAATGGGCGTCACAGTCCATCCCTCATAAAGCAATAGTGTGTGTGGTCAGGAGGTTACTACAGGGGTAGTGACGGTAATAATGTTAAATTTTATGTTGGTTATCAAATCTGTGGTAATGATTCTGTTATAAAAGAAAATTAACGTAAAGAAAATTGAGTAAAGAAAATTAAATAGTTGTGAAGTGCTGCCATGATAGTTAAATATACTGATATTATTTGAAATAAATGAGTAAAGATAGTAGTTGTTGTTTGAGAGTAGAATTTGTTTTATGTTTAGTATAAGAGTATAATTTTTTTATGATGAGAGAAGTAAATTGATGTTGACTGGAGTCAGAGAAATTGATAAATATATATAGGAGTGTTGAAAAGTAGAAGGATTATCTGTCTAAATCTTGTTATAAATTTTGTGTGTTATTTAGAATTCTATGAGTAAAGAAAAACCAACGCCTCTAATCACAAACCAATGCATCTAAGGGGAGACATATCAGTTGCGGGTATCTAGATGAATAAGGCCACTATTTTAAAATTTTGTATTGAATGTTTCAGAGTTTTGTGGTGTTGTGACCGCGGTCCTGCGCTGGCCGGAGCGTCAGAACAGGAGCGTTCAGTGCCTCATGGCCTTATGGTGTAGGGATCTCTCCGGAGAAGTCCAGTAAGGTCAGACAGGTACGATCAACACTATAGGACCAAGGGTAAGTGATTGCAATTTTTATATATCAACACTACAGGGGGTTGTGGCACATCTCTGAACTGATCCTTTTAGAAACGTATGAACGAGTCAATGAAAGTTTTTGTGTCTCGACACCAAACCTTTCATTGAGGGGGTTTTGTGACAGTACAGAATTACCGGTTACCATCATTATGGTATTTAGGAACATTTTTATTGTAAATTTTATTATGATCATAAAGGTTAACAAGGGCAAAGTTAGTTTTGCACAAGTCCCAAATAAATACGCAGATTCAACAGAGGAGAGACAAGCCAAGGTCATGGGAGTACGAGTGGAATTTAACATGTGTAATGGCGGTATAAGCGAAACAAATTAATAATACGAACTTTTCATTGGTCCACAAAGCCAGATCGTCATAAATCAACACTGACAGCATGAAACAATTACGTATTAAACCGGGCGTTGGCTAAAAGGACAATACATAATGACGTCAGACGCAACCACTTTGCATAACAATTGTGTCTGCTTCCGCCCAGTTCATCAAAGACAGTCAACCGAGCATATACGCTCGCCATAGTGCAGTGGGCAGATTTTGCCAAAATGCAATAATTACTTACCAAAATGAAATAATTGTGTTCAAAATTTAACAGTAACAGTACGTAGAGTCAGTGATTAAACAAAAATGAGATTCAAATAGATTCAGTGGACTAAACAACAATAAAAGTTCGGCCGAACACCTGCCGACCGCCATGGAAAGTTGCTGAGGAGTCTACGCCACATCATATGCAGGGAAGCCCTTACAAAATTGTTTTCTAAATTGTAAAAATCTAATATAATGAGCTCAATTCAAGATAATCAAAAAATGTGCATATTACAGTATGAGTGGGAGAGAAAGTGAGAGTGTGAACGTTATTGTTGGCCAACTTGAATACTTATCCTGAGGCGTTGGTTTGTGAACGATAGTAAGAATAATTATTAAAAAACATAAAGATAAAAAGAGATGAAAATAATTGCAGTAGCAAGTTAAAAGAATTAATTTAAATCAAGTAAAAAATTACATGCATGTAACCTTGAACATATGGCAAGGGCGGAAATGACGTCGCCGCCATTTTGAATTTTAGCCATTATCGCTGACTCTCAGTGTAATAACGTATATCACAAATAATCAAATAAAAGAGAATTAATTAACCTCATGCTGTGTAACTGGTCATTTCAATACCCAACCACCTCTGCCTCTTTCTGCTTAACGCAACTCTGGACCAAAAGCCTAATGCATGTAAATGAGCTGAACACGTGTTATTCCGGATGTGAGATAGATCATGTGAAATACATAATAATTGAATATCTTATAAGTATTATTATTATTAATTATGTATGTCTAATAACCGTAACTTAACAATATTTAAAAATTTTTGTGGCACATTTAAATCAGAATAATTTAATTTTGCTATTCCCTGATTAGGTGCATATGGATAATTAAGTAATTTTATTGATTTTATTTTAGCTATATCGGCAGCTGTCGGTAAGTTCTTAAGTCTCGGAATATAGTCGTCATTTGTAATTACAATTGATGGCGTTACACATGCAATCCCTCCCATAACGTGTAAAGTATTGCGGCCATCGAGGGTTAAGTATTATGGTCAGCATTGTCGTAAGTAAACTGGATTAAACACTCATTATTAAAATTTTCTAATTCGTCAGTCTCGCATGAAGTGTGATGTACAATGCACGATTTTTCTAAGCGATCAATTTCAAAGTAATTTGCGCAAAAACCTATGGAACTCATAAAATCAATAATATCTCTTGAGGCGTTTTTCTTGTGAAGTACAACACCTACTCCAAGTAAAATACAAGATAAAAAACTTCTAGGCCTGGCAGCATTTATAATAGCGTGTGACAATGCTTCTACAACGTTATCCCAATCTTCTTCCTTTTTTTTCGAATGCTTAACAATTTTGTCATCAAATTTGTATAAAGATTTTGGAATATCATCAAAAGAGTTTCTTAAAAAGTCATTACATGGTGGATAAGTCTCAATGTTATACTCTTTACTTCGTATATCCTCTAAACATATCTCGCTTGCAGCTTCGACAATTTTATCGCGCTTTTCTTGAGTTGTTGTATTTGACATAAGCGATAACTCTAACCAATGATCTTTCAGAATTTTGAGGGCGGTGTTATGATAGCACAAAATAATATCGTTTTTACATTTATGAATAATAATGTCACCACCCATTTCATCTTTCAATACGCGTATAATATCTCTGTTACTACTTTGACATTCGCCGTAATCTCGCAAAATTGTATTAACGGAAAATTGGCATTCATGCTTATTATTTTGCAAGTATTCAATTATAAAACATACTACATCTTCAGCATTTTTCTTTCTATACTTAGAAGGAGAGTTTACAATAGGAACAGGAATATAAAAGAGATTACCTCGACAAACTTTATGATAACGCGCATCGAGTTTTCCCAAATCATCTATACCATCGATTCTTAAACGAATCCTTTCGCCTACATCGTCTTTACGTTTGACACTAAAGTTATAAAGACTTTTTGTATTTTCGACCCCAGTTGCAAACTTTCTAATTGAAGTTCGATCATTATAACGGATTTCTTTGTTCATAATTTCATCTGATGCCTCACCTGAGCAAAATAAGCATAATTTTGAAAAATTAAACGATTGTCTCTCAAAAGACCTTGTAGTTCGTACGGTAAGGACCAAAATGATCCTTAGATGTTCACTTGATCCTGATGTTGATGGATAAGGTGACGAGTTTCTAGATGTGAAGGCTGATTTTTGAGGATTTGACATTTCCGATGAATGCCTATTAGCGAGAGATGATCGTGGATTTTTTTTTTTCAACGAATGATTCCCAGGATTCCTTGGTTGTACACACAGAAAACTTCGTAAAACAATAAGTGTGAACGATGACATTATTGTTTCTAAATACTTTCCTCCGATGAATACGTAATGTTAAACTTTTGCTGCGTTCACAGAGATTGTTAATAGCTTTTTTCCCTAAGTTTCTAGTCTTCTCTTCTTCAATGGTTCGTTCACACAAGCCGCACTGCATGATGGAATATCTATAAACAAATTCTAATTTCAAATTCTACTATTATAAACTTAAGGTCGCTCTCTCACTTTAAAAAAAATTATATATGATAGGAAGTGTCACAATATGTATATTAAAGTAAAGAAAAGTTAGGGTAAACATTGAAATAAGAAATTAAAAAATTCTGGGAATTACAAAATTTAACACAGGTTCTTATGGAGACTAAGCAGTTTGTTATCAATCAAAATAGAGTTACAAATTCGTGCAGCATTAATTTGTTAAATCATTCAATATTAATTACTTTATTCAAATTACAAATTATTCATTTACAGTGAAATATAGTAATTATATGTCAGAAGTACAGATTCTAAATATATTTGAGAGAAACGATTTATTTGGCTTATTTTCAACCCACTATGAACGCATACACAAGCACATACCTTGTATGTTACAATTCCCACTTCATCGGATTCTAAAACGAAATGAAGATCTGCAACACACTATTTATAACGTATTTTTAAATTGTTCTTCACAAAAAAAGTATATCGTGCAAGCAATAAATGCCTTATATTTATTAATGAACACTGAAAACTTATACTGTTATAAGTATTAAGTTAAAATACACTGAAAATAATGTTAAACTATTTCATGTACGTCGTTCTCTGGAGACTAAATCTTCCAAACTGACACAATTTTTGCCTGAACAGCTGCCTGCCTTCCCCCACACTATGGCCGGTCAACGCACGAGGCAGAGAGGGGGGTCTGTGAGCAACAGCTGCGGGAGCCGCCTGCACGGCGGAGGAATAAAATTTCTCCATTTATACATCACGAGAACTTTCATGTTTTTACGTACAAACAAAATTCATTTCGCCTGTAGTAACCGAACACACTGATCTTTCCCACTGCCATAAGAAAATTTCCAAAAATTAAAAACTGGGCAAGTTATAGCCAAAAATTATTTTATTAATAAATCGTATTTTATTAGTCCAAAATGAAAATTTGTTTTTCGTTTTTTTTTAGTTTTTTACGCTCTATTTAATGGCTTCTATCCCACTTTGATACCACTCATACTTTTTGAAAAAATTGCGATTCAAAATTTTTTTAAATGACAAATTGTCCATTTTACCCCGATTTCTTTGCTCAAAAAATCTAATTTTTTGATATATTGTAGTTCTAGGTCTTATAAAAAGAATAAGGTCTTATTTATTAAAATCTGTTTACATCCCAATAATTAATGGCCGTTGCAAAAAAAAGTGTTAATTTGCAAATTTTTCAAAAAATTTAAAATTTGAAAGTTTGAAAAAATTCAACAATAATTAGCAATAAAAAAGACCTCTTTTGCCCCCACTTAATTTGTTGTATCTAAGAAACTAAAGCTGAAAAAAATTATGAAAAAAAAATGTCATTTGTTAACTTTTTTATAAATAATGGTATTTAAAATTTGTTTAAATCTATAGACGCAGATTTTTATCTAGTTTTTATATATAAAAAATCATGTTACTATCTTTAAAATCAAAAAAGTTACTTCTGAAAAACACGATTTTTGAAAAATCCCCCCCTCCTGCCCATATCCGGGACTTTCAGACCTAACATTTTTTATATGTTGTTACTTACACTATAACTAACAATATCCGAAACTTTTAGCCTGGCCAAATTACTTGCCCTAAAACACTAATTTTTAGACCTCTAACGACTGGCCTATAGTT
Organism: Magicicada septendecula; assembly: GCA_034769895.1. NCBI lineage: Eukaryota > Metazoa > Arthropoda > Insecta > Hemiptera > Cicadidae > Magicicada > Magicicada septendecula. Next base: position 137,965,717 of record CM068370.1, read on the forward strand.
ACAATGTCCTGTTTCAGTTAGTGGTTGATGTAATTGCACAAGACAGCATAGACACCATTGACAGACTTTACATGAAAGATGTACGTGCAAGTCCATTTGAAGTGAAACACCCAGCAGGACCACAGAGATTTGTCTTGCCTCTGTCAGTTGATAAACAGGTAACACAAATATGGTTTGGACTATATATAATTAAATAATTTACAAGCTCAGAAAGTAAACTGTATTGTATGAATTATATTATACATGAATTTATTATAACAGAGGAAAACTCTCTTCATTATCACACAGTTCAGAGACTTGATCAATTTGAAAGTAGGCCTATATTATAACTGCTTGTGATTTGACTACTCTTAGTATAGTGTATATTGGTTTCTCAAATAAATGTTTAATTTATTACTGAAATATTTCTGTTTAATTTACATAAAGAATAATGAAAACAATAATTAATTTAATAAAAAGAATAAATAAAATAATGTCAAAACACTATGAAAAACAATGTGTGTGTGTGTCTGTGTGTTTTCAAACACTTTTTGCTACAGTCTATTTCTTTATGTACCGTATATAATATATTTAATATTTATAATGACTTTACCTCAAGATGTTTTTTCCTTATTTGGAACATGTTTTGGGACGCTTTGTGTTCCCATCCTCAGCCTTCCTAATTTTGAATCTTGTAAAGTACTTGTTGTTGGTTGGTTGTTGTAGTTTCCTGTTGGCCTCTGGAACTTTAAATTGTTATTATTGTGTGCGACTGTGGTGTACATATTAGTATTTTGTGTATTTTCGATGTTGAGTGCTTTGAAAATTGTGTCATGTTTTGTATTGATTTGTATTTGTTCAGGTATTAGTTTGTTTTGTGTTTTATGTTTGTATTTTTAAATTTACAAATATTTTAAAAGCACTCAATCACATTGAAAGAACTCCTGAAGGAAACATTGGAGAAGGATGTTGACATGTTGAGGGGTAAACAACGAACAATACAGTCATATCACAAACAATAAGAACTGTAATTTTCTGGGCTCCAGAAATCTAGGTGTGTGTGTGTGTGTGTGTGTGTGTGTGTGTGTGTGTGTGTGTGTGTGTGTGTGTGTGTGTGTGTGTGTGTGTGTGTGTGTGTGTGTGTGTGTGTGTGTGTGTGTGTGTGTGTGTGTGTGTGTGTGTGTGTGTGTGTGTGTGTGTGTGTGTGTGTGTGTGTGTGTGTGTGTGTGTGTGTGTGTGTGTGTTGGTGCATGCTATTTAAAATACAGAACATGTCAACATATATTTGATTCAATAAAGGCATGTTTCTTTAGTAAACCATACACCCGTTATTAGTGTCAGCTGGTTCATTCCTTATATTGTGAAGAAACAAATTACTTAATTTTGAAAGACTAACATGACTTGGCTTGAATTACACCTTAATTAATTAATTTTGTAACCCCTTTTTCAAATTTTTAACTTTATAAAAAACTTCAAAATTTTTTTTTTTTTTTTGAATGAGGGGCTACTAGTTGTTTAAAACTAGGCCTAGGGCCTAGAGAAGCCAAAAATGCACTGGGTCCAGTGGGACGGGACTTGCAATTAAACTCGGTTGTTAAACAACAATAACAATTTTATTAGGAATTTCAAGTCTTGACATTCATGCATATTAGTAGTAAAATTGATACATTTCTTTAATACAAATATAACTTTCAAATTTCAACAAACCCACATTAATATTAAATATACAACTTTAAAATGTTTCCTCTCCTTTTTTTTTGAATTCAATCTTGATACAAAATGTAATAATTTGTTTTTGTTTAATTTCCATAATGCAATTTTAAGCTGAAATTACAACTTTAATTTCTGGATCAATGCTAGTGCAAAGTATATGGTTTGGATCTCGATAATCTAATTCACAATATAAAATATAAACTTCGAATTGTAATACATTTTCCCAAATTAGCAATTTAAAAAAAATTAACATCATAAGTGAGTATCCATCTCACCATTCTGAAAGCTTCATTTTATCTTAAATGTGGATAAATGCATAGTTGCATGAATACTCCTCACCGTAATTATAAACAATCATATTATTTTCATAATACTTAATCATGTACATAGGGCGACCAAATATGTAATATTATATAGATTATCCTTAAAACTACTCAACATTACAACATCTAATCACACATAAAAAATACATATACACAAAACACATATCACAGTTATAGCACAGCATAACGGAAATACAGCTGGTTAATTTTGACAGGCAGCCTGTACCTTCCCCTTGTACCCCTACCTGAATGGGAGACCACAGGACCCGTCATCCTGTAGCAGCACTCAATTAATCGTTTAAATGGCAACCACCTCCTTATATAGCCTCCAAGTAAAAAAAAAAACCCATTAACTCACAAGAGGGAGTAAAAGGAAAATAACGGAAAGAAAAAATATTAGTAACCGAAAGTAAAGCAACCTAAATAAAAGGTGGAGTTAGGAAATTACAAAAATTTACGTGGGCAAAGTCGCCCCGCATATCAGTAATTACAAACCGAAATTCAAAAATTTCCCTTTTAGAAGCATGCCTTCACGTAGTTAACATAGCTGTATTTTATTTTTATAAATAGTAAGTTTTTATAGAGATAAATATTCAGCACTTAACTACTTAACTAAAAATGAACTTTTTCATGTGAAAACTTACTGATTTTATTGGACGCGTTTCGGCTTAGTATCCGCCTTCTTCAGCTTTGGTAACAGACTGCCAGCATTTTGTAACGGTTGTGTGGAAGGTGAAGTGGGGGGTGGTGTGTGGAGGAAGGGGATTGGCGCGGGGATTCAACTTACTGTTTGTTTTCTGTATAATTGTGTCAAAAAGTGTATGTGATTTATATTGTAATTGATCGTTGAGTATGTTGTTTGGTTGTGTTGTGTGGTGTTTATATATTTCGTATTGTTCAGTTGTGTTGAGTTTTTGACCTTTGGGTATGTAATGTAAAATTTCAAGATTAGTGTCTATGTTGGTGTAACTGTGGTTTTCTGTGTGTATGTGTGTGGCAAATGCGGAGTGTATATTGTTGTTGGTTAAAGCTTTTAAGTGTTCAGAATAACAGGATGAAAAAGAGCTTCCCGTCTGGCCTATGTAGAAACTATTGCAGTCATTACAATTTAATTTGTAAACACCTGTTTTGTTATATTTGTCTATGTCTGTGTTTGTATTACTGATGTGTTTTTTGATGGTATTGGTTAAAAACCACAGTTACACCAACATAGACACTAATCTTGAAATTTTACATTACATACCCAAAGGTCAAAAACTCAACACAACTGAACAATACGAAATATATAAACACCACACAACACAACCAAACAACATACTCAACGATCAATTACAATATAAATCACATACACTTTTTGACACAATTATACAGAAAACAAACAGTAAGTTGAATCCCCGCGCCAATCCCCTTCCTCCACACACCACCCCCCACTTCACCTTCCACACAACCGTTACAAAATGCTGGCAGTCTGTTACCAAAGCTGAAGAAGGCGGATACTAAGCCGAAACGCGTCCAATAAAATCAGTAAGTTTTCACATGAAAAAGTTCATTTTTAGTTAAGTGTTAGTGCTGTGAAAGAAGAGATGAATAATCAAGACAACTAAATATTCAGGCATTTACAAACTCCCAAGTGGACATGACCACCAGCAAATTAAGTATAAAAAAAATAAACTGAAGCTAAAATTACAACATTACAAATCTGGTATAAAGTAGAAAAATTCTCTTATAAGGTATAGAAATACTACACATTATTATAGCTTAACACATTCTGAAATAATAATGGGAGTGATAAAGTTTCTAAATGTTTCATACTTTCATTAAATTACAAAATACTTTTACTTAAAGGAGCAAATATCTGGATATACATATGTAGAGATACTGGTATATGGCTTTACAACCTGAATTGACCTGACCGAGTAGACCCGCCCGGCCTGATCGAACAATTAACAACACGCCCAGTACCTGCCTAAAACTGCCCCTGCCGCAGGTACATGAATCAATTAAAGAAATCAAAATCCCTTAAGATTACCCGCCCCCTTATTAAAGAACGTTATTTAGTATAGAATAAAGAGAACTAGACACCGATACAAGAAAGAATTCAGAATGGTCACTTTTGCAACCTCAAATTTTGCTACCCCAAAATTATTAAAAAAACTTACTTGAACGCCGGGCACGTCCCTTCGGCAAGGCCTACATAAGATTGGGACGTAATTACATCAAGAAATTATTCCAGTAAAGTTCATCACCCTGCCCAATTATGTCTAGTTAGACACGGCACCATAATGTAGATCTCGTTAACGGCAAAATATCCCACACAGGAGGTTTGCTACAGAGGCCAAATGTGTATAAAAGATTAAATTTCACCTTATAGTCCAGATATGTCTTATGAGGGGCATTTTCGGCATGACGTGAGACGCTTTTCCAGCTGAACCTGTATCGAGTCTGTGATTGTTGCTTGTGGCCGTTGTACTGCCAACTGCTGGAATGGGTTGGCTCTCCCGGCGGTGCGAAAACCCTTAAACATTTTTAAGCAAAAATTACTATGGTTACTCATACTTTCTCAACACTCCCATCCAACAGCCAAAACCCACTCAGATCACAACCAGTTTTAAGCCCAAGTTTTGTTTTAAATTTTGCTTTTGGCATACTAGAATACACTCACGTCCCCCCATTGCTTCAATATTAATAAATATCTCCTCATAACTGACAATACGTATTGCATTATAGCCCAGAAAATGATGACTCTACACAAACTGACAAACTCAGACAGGAATGAGTATCTAGAAGTACGTGCTACTATATAATAAGACTCTCTCATATTACAATTACAACTCATCTCTCTTTTACGTCCCAATAGTTATAGTTAATTATAGTTACAATAATTAATTATAATAGCAATTGTCATACTGTACAAAATCAACAAAATCACAATCAAACATTCGCCCATGAACAAGCCATTCACACACCACGCGGCAACACGCAATTTCAACTGGCCTACAATCCAGTTAATTTCAACATTACGTTTTCCAACTTTCATAAAATAGTTAACAATATACCTTAAATGGGACTTACCGAGGATCACTGTAAACTCTACTCAATCATAGTAGATAGTTTTGTAGAATCAAGCAACTAGTTCGGCTGGAAAGGACGTCCGCTCCAAACGTATCAGCTGTCCCGTCGAAACTGAAGCGTAGCAACGAAACTACAAGTCGGAACCGCATCTCCGCTCCCCACCACCAGAGAGCGGCCATACGCAGGCCCGTTCAAATCATGGACCGACCGTATCGCCCGCATGCGCGCACTTACAAAATAACAATTTCGGGAGTTAGACCCTTTTATATATTTTTTTTTATTCTGTTTATAGCACGCCCAGTTTTTAGCAAAACACGGCACAATTTAATGCACCAAGGTAAAGAAATGTACATCATTATACTAGAAAAAAGACCTCAAATTTATCCTACACTAAAACTTGACAAACTTACAGGGTTTGATCAGAAAGTTCATGCAATTTTTGTTTATTTAAAAAAAATTGTATCTTTATTCTTCTGGTTTTATATTGCTCATTTCAAAGTAATCCCAATCAGATAAAAAACACTTATGGCAACATTTCTTAAAGTCTCAAAACCATTCCTGGAATGCATTTTGTGGTATAGCCTTGAACTCACTTAGCAATTTTTGTTTTATGTCTTCAGTGGTTGCAAAATATTGTTCTTTCATGGTTTGTTTTTAGTCTTGGAAAAAGGACAAGTCATCTGGTGAATATGGCTGTTACAGTATTGCTACAGATTTATTTTTAACCAAAAAATCTTGAACAAGCAGTGATTTGTACACTGGTGCATTATTGAGGCCAAATGTCTATAAATTATCCTTCTATAAATATGGCCATTTTCTACCAATAGCTTCACACAAGTGGTGTAAAATGGCAGAATAATATTCTGTATTACTCTAGTGATATTTTCATGGAATGCTCTTCAAACTCATTCACAACAACTGTCTTTTATGCTTTTATATCATTTATAAAACTATTGTTCAGATATACCAGACGTACACTAAAAACCTTTTGCAACACTTTCACCACATCACGGCTCTTCACCTCAATGTTTTATACAAAACTTAGGAAGTTCTTACATCCTACATTGGAAAGTATTTTTTTTAAATTGCCAAAAAATCAAAACACATGTAAATCAAGTATTCAAACTACACATCCAAACTGGCTAAAATTTTATCATTTGTTACAAACAGGTACATTAACATTTCAAAACAAAATTTTATGATTAGCACAATTCTATATGGAAAAGGTTTAAATTGCACAAATTTTTTATCAAATCTCATCAGTGGTTATAATATTCCTGTTATTGCAGATACTATTTTACAGAAAACACAGCCAAAACAAAATTTGGTGACACTGAACACAAGCGCAACAGCAGAATTGGTAGAATTAGCAGAAAACGTTGTATTCGTTTCGCCTCAGGTAATAACTGAACCAGGTTACGAGCTGCCGATAATCAACACTGAATATCTCAGCAGGAAGTATAGATATTTTTACGCAGCAGCCATGTTTGATCCTGGACGTTACCATAATTCGGTAAGACAATGTTAATTACTTAGACATATTATTAGGAAATACCTGTTATGTCAGATGTGCAAAGGTAGTTCTGATAGGAGGTGAAAGAGAGAGGTAGCAGGTAAGTATTACATCAGATAGATGTAAAACATTTTGGACTGATAGTCCATGGCTAATTATTTTCAAGCCCTATACTGAACATGTCAGGTATACCTATAGCCATCACACTGCTGAAGGTATGAACTAAAGACTCAGCTGAAACATTTAACAGAAGATTTGTAAATGACTGACCACAGCCTTCAAGCCCAGACTTTTTACTCCTGCTAACTCCAGCTGTAGAAGCCTTCCCTCATTATTATGGACAGTGGCGAAGCATGAAAAAATAATTTGGGTGGACATAAAAATACCAGCCAAAAGCAACCTATTACTAAGATTGTTGACGTTTTAATGAACCAGTAAAACTATGGTGAATAGAGTTAATGCTACCCCTATCAGATAAAAGCTAAGTGACTGTCTGAAACACATGCATTTCGTTATATAATTTGGCCCAAATATCAAGGAAAAGCTATCATATTGTTATTGGTGTCCTTTATGAATCTTAATTAGAAAATATTGCTAGAAAAATATAAATTTTATTCACATTTTTTAATGGTGATAAATCCGAATTACTGTAGGCATTACACAAACTTTAATATTTTCTTGTAAATGAGTTTTACACGCCGTGTCTCATGTTTTCTTAGTTTTAGCTATGGAATCAGCTCCCAAGAGATTGCCATGCAATTTTGAATCACTCTGTGTATGTTTCATGTAAGATTCTTCCGCTACCAATAAATTAAATTTTAAGTTTCTGAATAATTACCCTTATTAAGAGAGTGCTCATTTTCCTTATGAGCCCTAAAAGCTAACTCTTTCCTCCCTAAATAACAAACACTGCCTACTATCCCTAAACAGCCTACTATTCTTCGATTTCGTGACACATTTTCATTGTGCTGTACTGGTGTTTCGGACAAATAATAAACAATTTTGTTGCGTCCTAGCATGTGAAACATTTCATAATTTAAAAAAAATTCTAGTGAATCAAAGTTGTCAGAGTTTATATCAAATACTTCTGCGGTAGAACTGGTAATAACTGTATTCATTTTGCTCATTTAAACCAAGTAAACAGTATGTTTAAAGCACTCAAAAGGATAACACTTAAAAAAATGTATATTAAATAATTAGTACATAAATGGTTACACACTTCTTAGTCTATAGCATTATTTTCAAAATTAAAAATAATTTTTAAACTCAACAAAAACAAATATACGCAAGCACAATGAAACAAACACAGGAGGCCAGGCGAGAATTCTGTGCTCTTTAGTGTGGGGGAGACGTGTCTTCTGATGTGATGTATGGGACGCCTTTTTGGAGCTGCGCACGCAGGTCAGCTCCCGTTGTCGTCCACCAAAGCCCTCCTCACCTCCAGCCCTGTTAAAAAGACATTTCAAGTAACGTCTACCCTGACACTTACCATACAATTGCAAGGTTCCATGGCTCATACTTGCATCATGTGTGTGATATGTAACTTCTTAAGTTTGTTTTGTATCCTTTCTTAGTAACTTTTAATTCATAAATAAAAATTAATTATTTTATGGATAAATTATTTGGGGAGACACTGTCTACCTTGTTTCCCCTGACGCTTCGCCACTGATTATGGAGAACTGAATTCATATTCACTTTAACGGAACCATAGTTTCCACTTCCTTATTAACCAATACTGGTTCACTATTTAACACCAACCCATATGTCAGCTCTTGTCTCTAAGCTACTACTTGCATCAGTATATTTTGTGACAAAGCAGTGACAGCCCTGTAAAAGTCTTTAAAGTACTGGAAGTACATAACACTGAAGGATATTCAGTTTAGCATGAAAAATATCAATATGAAGAATTACTTCTTTCTTATCTATCAGAGGTCAGAAATAAGGACGAGTTCAGAAATCTTGCTACTCATCTCTCCTCTCAAGATGACCATTGAAACCAAATAAAATAATATAGCTATTCTGCTCAGGATTATTAATACAAAAGATCACTTGAAAAGATCATTTTGTTTTGTGTTCACTTTGTGGCTAGTTAAACACACACACACACACAAACACATGCCATCATGCTTTTCATTTCAGAATTAGGCTTCATATTATGGTTTTTTTCTCTTACTTTCAAAAGCAATCCATATACAGTAAAAAAAACATTCAAGATGAAAATGGTTAATGCAGAGCATTGATTAACACAAAATGGTACTCAGATCATGGTCGCCAAAAATTTTATGTGGTAAATATTTGTAAACATGAAATATTCTAAAATTCTTTTGTGACTTCTAAATGATTTCTTAAAATAAAGAAGTGTACACATACACATTCAAAGACCTACACTCAATGTAAAAAATATATCATTCCTCTGAAACTGAGAAAATGTATAAAACATTTTACTCTCTCATGTCTATTCCTGTTCAGTGGCAAAGCATCAGGGGAAACAAGGTAAACAGTGTCTAACCAAATAATTTATTTACAAAGTAGTTAATTTTTATTTACCAATTAAGTTGCCTAAGTTACTCAGAAAGGGCATAAAACTAATTTAAGAAGTTAAAAATTATGTGAGTGTGATGCCACGGAACCTTGTTGCATGATGCAACTGTACGCAGAATAGCTGGGTAGACATTATTTTAAATGTCTTTTGATCAAGGCTGGAGGTGATGTGGGCTTTGGTAGACAACAATGCGTACACCACATCTGAAGACATGTCTCCCCTATGGCGATCAAAAAATAAAAAATTTAATTTTCCTTATCGACCAGTCTGTTTACACGCAGCTGTGGCAACGACTCCAAGAACAGGGCTATAAACAAAGTTAATTGGGAAAGGTGACAACCAACGTCAATATCAGGCAATGGAAGTGTGTTCAGCACGTTGTAACAAAAGGAACGATGACTCAAGTTGACAGGAGAGGACCAACTGAGAATTATGACAAAACAAACCGAACAATGTACTTGGGCTCATTCACACGTTTATGCAGAATCGAAGCGAGGATACATTTAAGGGTTTAGTTAAGAAACGAGATCACGACAAAAACGAGATGAGGCACAAAGGATTGAAGAAGCGTAGCAGTCTATAGAAACGATGCAAGCAACAAATTGTGAATAGAAGCAACAATGTTGCACAGCGGGATGTAACGTCTAAGTGACATGCAGAGATTTACAACGAGAAAGCGTGGTGGCTGCAGTAGATGACACTTGACGGAAAATGGTTAATTGCCAGAACACAGGGTTACAAAAATGAACAATGCTCCAGGATGTTAGGGCAACCCTTGCTTAAAACTCTAGACAATAAGTTGACTGACAGGCGCGCAATGTCTTGCATTTCTCCGAACGAGAGTGACGCCAGGACAGCCGATTCAAAGGACATACCCAACCACCTATCAGAATAGAGTATTTTACGAAGAGAGCGAAGGAGAAGCCAGTTTCCATAGTAACCAGCAGAAGAACAAATCAGAGGGTAGAAGACTAGAAGACTTCGAAATGGTGGGAAAAGATTTCGAGAGAGGGTAGTTGTTCAGCCTATCATGGTGACCTTAGGCGTGGACAAGCTGGAGACCAAATTCTAGTAGGGAGACGTTGATAAAAACTAAGTGTCCGACTCGGGACAGGGGAGTCATATAATAATTTTTGGAAGTCTTACACAATTTTACGAGCAGTTCGCGACGGAGTCTTACATAATTTTCCGAGCAGTTCGCGATGAGTCTTATAATATTTTCGGACTGTAATAGTATTTAGAGAGACATATAACTCTCGCGATTAATCTTATAATGTTGCATTAAGTGCAGTACTAATATCAAGAACAGTCACGTGAATTTTCGAACAGTGAATCAGTATATCGATCTTCCATGAAATCTTGAGGTACGCGGTATGGAGAACTAAACGGACATAGTGAAGTTAGGATTGAACTTTGTTGAACTTAGAAAATTATAATCGTTCCGCGACTTAGTGAAACAGTATGACGAACAGCAATTTACAATGTGCGTGAATGACACAGTAATGTTCATAATTTACAATAATCAAAACACACTTATTTAAAAGAACTATTCTACCACCACACACTATTACCTAGTGTAGACACACAAAGAACCACATTAAACACTTGAGTAAGCATTTATTACTTAATGATGGTTATACGCGGAGACGAGATGAATTGTGCGGACAGTGAATAAACATAACATACCTACACTATTCTGTTAAATTCTTGGATTTCGTTGTCCATGACGTGTCCGTTACTTAACTAAAATATCACTAACTTTACTTATAACAATAAATACTACACACAGAACGAAGGCCTACCCATGGGCTCCCCCATATCCAGCATTCTAGCAGAAGTCTTCCTCCAACACTTAGAAAAAACAAAAATACTCACAAACAATGACAGACACTCACATAAAATACTATATTGGCACAGATACGTTGATGACATTCTAATACTATACAGGGGAAACAAAAGACAATGTGAACAGTTACTAATGCACATAAACAAAATACATAAAAACATAACCTTCACTGCCGAATACGAACACAACAATACCATAAACTTCTTAGACCTCTCCATCACAAAACTAGAACACAGGCACAAATTCAGTATATACAGAAAACCAACTACAACTGACACACTAATACACAACACCTCCAATCACCCAATACAACACAAACTAGCTGCTTTTAGAACCATGATACATAGACTTAACAACATCCCCTTAGATGAAATAGACTACAAAGACGAACTAAACACGATAAAATATCTAGCAGAATCTAACGGTTATGACAGAACAATAGTCAGTAAACTCCTACACAAAACAAACAACAGACAAAGACAGAAAACAACAAATTCATAACACTAACATACATCAACAAACAAACAGAAAAAATCGCCCACAAATTCAAAAAAGCAGGATACAGAATCGCTTTCAAAACTACTAACAAAACAGAACACACACTATCAAAACGCATGCCCAAAGCACAAAACAAATTCGATCTACCCGGTGTACATAAGCTAAATTTTTCAAATTGCAATAAATTCTACATAGGCCAGACAGGACGTAGCTTCAAACAGAGATACATTGAACACACAAAAGCACTCCACACCACTACAGAATCTACCTTCGCAAACCACCTCATTGAAGCAAACCACACATATAAAAACATCGACAATAACATGAACATACTACACGTACACACAAAAGGCTGAAAACTAGACACTCTAGAACAATTAGAAATATACAAACACACAAAAACAAATAAAAACGACATCCTAAACGAACAGACACAATTCAAATCGCACGCATTATTCGAACACATCTCACCACACACACACAGCTACGATCTTTCGAAAAACTATCTCGTCACCAACAACAAGACGAACAGTGCTACTAACGACAGCCTCTGATGAAGCCTTCTATAGGTGAAAGCCGGTTTAGGCTGTAAGGTAAAACTTTACGTTTTTACTTATAAAAAACTTAGTGTTCCGAGTCGTCAATATTATAGTGATATTTACTATTCTGTTGACGATGCGTGTGCATAGCCAGTGAAAGTGATCATCATCATCATCATCCAATGGAGCATCGTCTTCAAATAATCGTCATCACCTGGAATCTAGCACCGATGGAGTATAATGGATAAACTATTGTCAAGTAACACTTTGTGATTTTAGTAGTATAATCAAACTACTGTCCTGTCTCTTTCAAAGAATCTACCCTGAGTAATTATAGTAAAATTTATTAAATGAAGGTTGCATTTAAAATATAATCATGATATATTAAAGCTAATCCATCTGGATGAATGAACGCATTAATAAAGTAAATATTATTTGATTTTATTGTATGTATATTTCATATATGTTATATGTATTTCAGAGAGCTATTAAGAAGGAAATTATATTTTGATATGTATATGTTCGATGTTTTGATGTATTTACAGGAACCAGGAATATATATATATTTGTTATTGAATACAATTGTTTAAACGTATAATAAATTAGTATGTAAGCAGATCAATAATGCATTCATCATTATCAGAAACCCAATGTATAATCTACTAATCAATTAACCATTATAATGACATAAATTTAATGTGTATTGAATTAACACTTTTGAGAATTCTAGAATCTTATGTTAGCATTTAATTACACTGTTGTCAATGGCGACTAACGCACAGATCGATCTATATTATTGATTGATCAATAAACATAAATAACCATATTAATCATAAAGTAAGCAACCTGAGTAATTAAACTATTTGCATTTTAATTACATTTGTTGTGTTGTAATTGGCTTATGAAGGCTATACTTCATTAATCAATACGTAATTAATTTAAGTAATTAATTAATTCACACATTAATTAATTACACCATTGTAAATTTGGCGCCCAACGTGGGGCTTGATACGCGATAGAGTATCACGTACAAGTTCGGGTAAAGAGCAGGCAGTAGAGTAGATTAACCTAAAGTAAGATAGAGATAATTCGTAGTGGCTAGTTTGAATGATCACTTGCAGTAGGGCAAAGATGGCCAGTAATTTGGACAGTGTTGAATTCGAGCTTAATAATCAGCTAGGTATGCCTAATTCCGAGGAGGATAACACACCTAGCGATCCAGACAGTGTTGTAGAGACTCAAGACGACAGGGCGCGGGGACCGACGCCTGGACCCCAAGAAGTGAGCCTACAAACACTAATGGCATTAATTAGCGAAAATAATAGAATAATCAACGAAAAAATTGATAAACAAAATGAAAATAATAGAATAATCAACAAAAAATTTGATAAACAAAGTGAAGATATAGAATAATTCGTGAAGAAATCAGGACACAAATAGGCGAAAATAATAGATTAATAAGCGAGAAACTCGACCAAAACAAAGAAGAAGTGAAGCAACAGGTATCTGAGCAAATAGCGCAGATGCATTCGGAATTATGCGAATACTGGCATACCTGGGGGGAGAAGTTTAACGAGATGCAAAAGAAACAAGATGACTCAGTTAAAGAATTGAGGGAAGACGCAGATAAGAAGTATGAAGAAATGCGGGAGGCACGTGAAACAGACCGCCAAGAATGGAAAGGGGCCATCCAGAGCACTCAGACAAGCATTAAAAGGATTAACAACAAAATAGAAGCGCACATCAAAGACAGTAACAAAAAACAGGAAGAGCTGGCAGCTGAACTACACGAAACTATACAACAGAAGCAGCAGGAGCAGTGCCACACAAACAACATCATGAAACAAAGACTGGAAGAAGTGGATAACAAACAACGCTCGACAGAACAGAAATTGGACGAAACGTCTAAAGAAAAAACTATACGCATAGAAGAATTAAAGTGCCACATAGCAAAAATGAAAGAAACACAAGAGCGACTGCAAAGGCAATTAATTGAAGGTGAGTGTGGGAACGGAAGCAGAATGGTCAATGGACCGAACCACCACGATCTTAAGTATAATGGGACCGATAGGTATCCCATGGAATTCCTGAAGGAACTATCGGAACTACAAGAGACGTATTACCCTAATGACAGTATTAAATGGATTGGTAGGCACCTGGAGGTGGACGCCGGTATTTGGTGGCGGGTCATCAGGAATCAGATAGCTACTTTTGTAGAGTTCAGGGAAGCCTTTACACAAAAATACTGGGGGCATGAACGTCAAGACGACATTAGAGACCACCTTGAATATGGGAGATTCAATTGGCACGGCCAAGTTAGCGCCATTCAATATATCAAGCAGAAATATTATATCTCTTAGAAAGCAGACAGTTGACACCCACGATAACAGATAGACAATTGATTCGAAAGATCGCACATCATTTCGGTCGTGACGTACAATTGGCCGTTATTACAAGAGGAATTGTCACAATTCCTAATTTCGAGTCATTGATCGTTGAGTACACACAGATTCGACCACGCAATAATAAAGAGTTTCAGTACGCAGCGACAGCAGAAGGTGAAAGTCAGCGCGAAAGAGGCGACAATAGACCTAAACAGGACTGGGGTGAGAAAGTAACTGCCCGAACACAATACAACCGGAATGCAGGGAGGCAGCCTGTCAACACTATTAGTTTTGTGAACAAAGGTGCATCCACGTCGAAGGCCGACGAACCCAAAATGCAGCACCAGGAAGAGAAAAAAAAATCACACGACCTAGTAAATAAGATAGTCAATTTACCGGACGATGACACTACCAACGATGTACATATCCTTCTACCTGATTTAAGAAATGACCTATTGTACGATGATGAAGAGGAAATAGCTCAGCGTGTATTAAAATGTCCCGAAGTAATTATAAAATTTAATAATGATAGAACTGTATTACCTCTAATTGACACTGGAAGTTTAATCAACGATATGTCAGAATCATGGTATAATCAAAATAAGAAGGGCATAGAACATACGAAATATTGCCTATGACCAACACTCTTGTAATTAGCGCAGTAGGAAACAAATCAAAATTAATTAAGAAACAAATATTATGCTATATAGAAATAGATGGAGTTAGGAGTGAATGTGTGTTTTTATTTATACCGGGTCTTGTTAAACCATGTATTTTAGGGATGAGTTTTCTACAGGAAACCAGATGCCGTATTGATATAGGAAGAAGAATAATCGAGCTGAAAGGAAAAGCTGACGAAGCAGAGTATGCGATACCAATTATGCATATGGCGGTGATAAGCAGAGAAGAAGATGAAGAAATCATGCGGAGTATTGACGAAAAGGTGGAAAGTATTGACTGTGGAGATGAAAATGTATTGACACGATTAAAGGAAATTTTAGTAAGGAACAGGAGTTTATTTAGGGAGTGCCCCGGAAGAATCGACGGATATGCACACGAATTCCAAGTAACAGACAGGGCACCGTATTTCCAGAGAGGATGGCCAGTCCCACTTGCATACAAGGGGAAAGTTCAGGAAGAAATAAGTCGTATGTTACGTTATGGGGTGATTGAACGTTGCAACAGCCCATTCGTAAACCCACTCGTGACAGTGATAAAGAAGGATGGAAGGGTCCGATTGTGTCTGGATGCGAGGAAAGTAAACAGTGTGACGATCCCGGACTACGAGGGAGCCTCACCGATAAATGATATATTAGCAAGATGCAGCGAGATGAAATAGTTGTCCACAGTCGATCTGACCAGTAGCTTCTGGCAAGTACCATTAAAGCCAGAATGCCGAGATTTCACAGCCTTTATGTATGAGGGCAAGTGCTACCGCTTTACGGTCACACCATTTGGATTAAGTACCAGTTCGGCGGCGTTAACGAAAGGATTAGACATGGTATTAGAAGAAGAGGTCAAGAGAAATACTATCATTTATGTGGATGACTGTCTATGTTATTCTAACAGTCTTGAAACACACTTAGCACACTTAGAATTATTATTAGATAATTTAAGAAAAGCAAATTTAACGATAAATTTAGAAAAATCGCAATTCTTCAGACAAGAAATCTCTTACCTAGGATATCGCCTGACAACGCAGGGGATCCAGGCGACGGAGGAGAAGGTCAGTGCTATTATGAAGTTTCCTACTCCTAAAAATCAAAAGCAACTGAAGGGTTTCTTGGGACTCACCAACTTTTATAACCGTTTCACGGATAAATATGCTGAAACCACGCAACCACTGCTTGAATTATTGAAAAAGGGATGTAAATTTATTTGGACACCGGAGCTGAATAATTGTTTTCAGCAAGTCAAGGAGTTATTTATTGAAACTGTTATTTTAAAATTTCCTCGAATCAATCAAAGGTATTATATGCAATGTGACGCCAGTAATTTTGCATACAGTGGTCAATTGTATCAGTTAGATGAAGAAGGGAGAATCGGAGTCACCGCGTTTACAAGTAGAACATTTAAAGGCGCTGAGAGAAATTATTTCACAACAGAAAAAGAACTACTAAGTATCGTACGATGTTTAGAGAAGTTTCGCATTTATATTTTGGGACAACCTTTGACCGTTATCACTGATAACAAGGCACTGACCTTCATGCACAAGTGTCATTTAAACAATTCCCGCATAACAAGATGTATCTTAAGCATTCAAGAATATAAATTTGACATTGTACATTGCAAAGGTAAGGACAACGTTGTTGCCGATATTCTAAGTAGAAATCCAACAGACGCCACACCAGAAGAAGTCAACGAGGATATATACGAATACTTGGTTAACCATATAATTATTAAAATGGCCAAGGAGGTGAGCAGAATCATCAAGGACATCGGAAACTACCAACTCAATTATATTAAGCTTAAATCTATTATTAATAAAATTAATGAAGGAAGCGTAGGTAAGGAATTAAGTGAATTTTATAAATACATTAATGGTAAATTATATAGACGACGCAAGAACAAGTGGAAGCTGTATATACCTGATAGTGTATCTGGAAATTTAATTGCCGAAATACACAGTATGTACGGACACTTGGGAGCAAAAAAATGCATGGAAATGTTACAAGAACATTTCACTATCGACAAGATGCTAAAGAAAGTGAAAGTTCACATAAAAACGTGTGATATATGTCAAAAATGTAAGGACACCAGTAACAGGATGTTTTTCGGTGGAACAAAGGCGTTTGTACCGTTAGGGAGGGGTGAGCTTGTAAGTGCTGATTATTACGGACCCTTACCCACGGCGACGGCCGGAGTTAAATACCTGTTTGTAGTTATCGACAATTTCACAAAATCCGTAAGATTTTTTACACTCCGAAGGGCGACGACGACAACAACATTGAGGAGAATGAAACAATACTGCGAAGAAGTTGGGTTTCCAAAGGCAGTACTTACCGACAACGGAACTCAGTTTACTTCCAAGAAATGGATAAATGGGCTGAAGGAATTGAACATTCAACCAAAATATACAGCTATAAGAAACCCATGTGCCAATTTAGTTGAGAGAGTCAACAGACAACTCGGTAATTTATTACGAATCTTTGTGCATGACCAGCATACCAAATGGTCACAATATGTCAAAATAATTGAAAGCTGCATCAACGAGGTTTATCGTGACACCATTGAGGTAACACCTTATGAAGCACACCTCGGCAGGAAACCAACAAGAGCATGGAAGAAATACATAGACCAAGATATTGTGGGAGTTGAAGAAATGGACCACAGTCAAATATTCATAAAAATAAAGAAAAAAGAGAAAAACAAGCGAAGTTAATTAATGAAAATAAAATATTACTAAATTTGAGATCGGGGAGAAAGTTTTAATAAGAACATATTATCAATCCGACGCAATTCAAAAGAAAATTGACAAATTCTATTAATTATATAGTGGACCATATAGAATACACTGGATCCTTGGAGACGCTACTTACCAGCTCGTCGACTGCGAAGATGAAAACAAGGTCCGAGGAATATTTAATATAAGACAAATTAAGAAGTACCACGAACGGAAGGATGGTGTGTAATCTACAGGGAGAAGGTAAAAGGATATCTTGTTGTGTTAGCTGTTTGAGTTGAGTCACATACGCTAGGGTTGTTGACGCGTGAATCTCATTCAAGCTAGCCAACCATTAAAACACGATATGTATTGTAAAATTAAATTTAAAGATTTATGTAATTCCTTAAGAATAACACATGTGAATAAAAGACTAACGATACGTTAAGTGATACAAGTGAGTGAACACTTTAATTAATGTTGTTTGTATGGAATGCAGTGAATGAAAAGACATTTCGTTATAAAACTCTAATTAAATGAATGGCAATGAATTGTCACAGGTGTAATAAATAAAAGAAAGGATGTGAATGATCAGTGTAGATCAGTATTTCTTATGTAAAGTAAACCAAATTGATGGAATTATGTATAATAACTAGATAAAATTTTGAACTGATGTTAGGTTAAGATAACTTAATGGTTACTTTAAGAATATGTGTACATGTCTAGTTAATAGGATCGATTGTGATATAGATGAAAGGTAACAACACAATGATCATGATGGTTATTAACCAAATTATCAATGTATTTATGCAATGAAGGTAACTAGAGGAATACTTGGACTACTTAGTCAAGGATTTTCTTTATTACTGTACGTGAAGCGTAGTCTTCAGATAATTAAGTTTTATGTTAGTTCATTTATTGGTACATTACATAGCTATTCCTTAAGAAGTAATGTCAAATTGTTTTGTAGTTAGTTGAAACATTTATTGAATATTTATAATTTGTTCATAATAAGATGTAAACACGTTTACACAATTAACACATATGTGCGTTCATGTTAGATGCGTTCAAACAATCCAAATGGATGGCAATAAATTCAAATACTTGATCTAAAACAAAAGGGGGGTATACCAAATGCAACACACATCACGGAAGTAGGTCATCAAGCTATACTTCTCACAAACGAAGATGGGCACGGAAAACACAGGGCGCAGAAACTGGATTCAACTGTTCCTTGAGGTCACATCATTAAATCCACATTGGGGACGCTATGGCGATCAAAAAATTAAAAAATTTAATTTTCCTTATCGACCAGTCTGTTCACACGCAGCTGTGGCAACAACTCCAAGAACAGGGCTATAAACAAAGTTAATTGGGAAAAGTGACAACCAACGCCAATATCAGACAATGGAAGCGTGTTCAGCACGATGTAACAAAAGGAACGTGACTCAAGTTGACAGGAGAGGACCAACTGAGAATTATGACAAAACAAACCGAACAATGTACTTGGGCTCATTCACACGTTTACACAGAATCGAAGCGAGGATACATTTAAGGGTTTAGTTAAGAAACAAGATCACGACAAAAACGAGATGAGGCACAAAGGATTGAAGAAGCGTAGCAGTCTATAGAAACGATGCGAGCAACAAATTGTGAATAGAAGCAACGATGTTGCACAGCGGGATGTAACGTCTAAGTGATATGCAGAGATTTACAATGAGAAAGCGTGGTGGCTGCAGTAGATGACACTTGACGGAAAATGGTTAATTGCCAGAACACAGGGTTACAAAAATGAACAATGCTCCAGGATGTTAGGGCAACCCTTGCTTAAAACTCTAGACAATAAGTTGACTGACAGGCGCGCAATGTCTTGCATTTCTCCGAACGAGAGTGACGCCAGGACAGCCGATTCAAAGGACATACCCAACCACCTATCAGAATAGAGTATTTTATGAAGAGAGCGAAGGAGAAGCCAGTTTCCATCGTAACCAGGAGAAGAACAAATCAGAGGGTAGAAGACTAGAAGACTTCGAAATGGTGGGAAAAGATTTCAAAAGAGGGTAGTTGTTCAGCCTATCATGGTGATCTTAGGCGTGGACAACCCGGAGACCAAATTTTAGTAGGGAGACATTGATAAAAACTAAGTGTCCGACACGGGACGGGGGAGTCATATAATAATTTTTGGAAGTCTTACACAATTTTATGAAGAGTTCGCGACGGAGTCTTACATAATTTTCCGAGCAGTTCACGAGTGAGTCTTATAATATTTTCGGACTGTAATAGTATTTAGAGAGACATATAACTCTCGTGATTAATCTTATAATGTTGCATTAAGTGCAGTACTAGTATCAAGAACAGTCACGTGAATTTTCGAACAGTGAATCGGTATATCGATCTTCCATGAAATCTTGAGGTACGCGGTATGGAGAACTAAACGGACATAGTGAAGTTAGGATTGAACTTTGTTGAACTTAGAAAATTAGAATCGTTCCGCGACTTAGTGAAACAGTATGACGAACAGCAATTTACAATGTGCGTGAATGACACAGTAATTTTCATAATTTACAATAATCAAAACACTTATTTAAAAGAACTATTCTACCACCACACACTATTACCTAGTGTAGACACACAAAGAACCACATTAAACACTTAAATAAGCATTTATTACTTAATGATGGTTGTACGCGGAGACGAGATGAATTGTGCGGACAGTGAATAAACATAACACACCTACACTATTCTGTTGACGACGCGTGTGCATAGCCAGTGAAAGTGATCATCATCATCATCATCCAATGGAGCATCGTCTTCAAATAATCGTCATCACCTGGAATCTAGCACCGATGGAGTATAATGGATAAACTATTGTCAAGTAACACTTTATGATTTTAGTAGTATAATCAAACTACTGTCCTGTCTCTTTCAAAGAATCTACCCTGAGTAATTATAGTAAAATTTATTAAATGAAGGTTGCATTTAAAATATAATCATGATATATTAAAGCTAATCCATCTGGATGAATGAACGCATTAATAAAGTAAATATTATTTGATTTTATTGTATGTATATTTCATATATGTTATATGTATTTCAGAGAGCGATAAAGAAGGAAATTATATTTTGATATGTATATGTTCGATGTTTTGATGTATTTACAGGAACCAGGAATATATATATTTGTTATTGAATACAATTGTTTAAACGTATAATAAATTAGTATGTAAGCAGATCAATAATGCGTTCATCATTATCAGAAACCCAATGTATAATCTACTAATCAATTAACCATTATAATGACATAAATTTAATGTGTATTGAATGAACACTTTTGAGAATTCTAGAATCTTATATTAGCATTTAATTACACTGTCGTCAATGGCGACTAATGCACAGATCGATCTATATTATTGATTGATCAATAAACATAAATAACCATATTAATCATAAAGTAAGCAACCTGAGTAATTAAAGATTTGCATTTTAATTACATTTGTTGTGTTGCAATTGGCTTATGAAGGCTATACTTCATTAATCAATACGTAATTAAGTTAAGTAATTAATTAATTCACACATTAATTAATTATACCATTGTACCCCTCATGAATGGTACAGAATAAATTCTGGTCTGGCCGCTTTCTGTTAGTTTGTTTATTGTGCGGCACAATTTGTTTTCTTTTGTTTTACAATCTATTTTTAATTGTGTATATAGTGTGTAAGAAGTGTGTAATCATTAAAGTACTAATTATTTAATAATAAACATTTTCGAGTGTCGTCCTTTCAGTGTTTCAAGTATACTGTTTAATCGGTTTGAAGGAGCAAAATTAACACAGCTAGTACCAGTTGTACCACAGAAGTACTGATTTTAACTGTGACACCTTTGATTCACTAGACGTTTTGTTAAAATATGAAATCAGTACATTACCTTTAGAGCAAAAGGTATTGCTCAACTAAATATCACTATAATATTGACGACTCGGAACACAAAGTTTTTTATAAGTAAAAACGTAAAGTTTTACCTTACAGCCTAAACCGGCTTTCACCTATAGAAGGCTTCATCAGAGGCTGTCGTTAGTAGCGCTGCTCGTCATGTTGTTGGCGACGAGAAAGTGTTTCGAAAGATTGAAGCTGTGTGTGTGTGGTGAGATGTGTTCGAATAATGCGTGCGATTTGAATTGTGTCTGTTCGTTTAGGATGTCGTTTTTATTTGTTTTTGTGTGTTTGTATATTTCTAATTGTTCTAGAGTGTCTAGTTTTCGGCCTTTTGTGTGTACGTGTAGTATGTTCATGTTATTGTCGATGTTTTTATATGTGTGGTTTGCTTCAATGAGGTGGTTTGCGAAGGTAGATTCTGTAGTGGTGTGGAGTGCTTTTGTGTGTTCAATGTATCTCTGTTTGAAGCTACGTCCTGTCTGGCCTATGTAGAATTTACTGCAATTTGAACAATTTAGTTTATATACACCGGGTAGATCGAATTTGTTTTGTGCTTTGGGCATGCGTTTTGATAGTGTGTGTTCTGTTTTGTTAGTAGTTTTGTAAGCGATTCTGTATCCTGCTTTTTTGAATTTGTGGGCAATTTTTTCTGTTTGTTTGTTGATGTATGTTAGTGTTATGAATTTGTTGTTTTCTGTCTTTGTCTGTTGTTTGTTTTGTGTTTTGTGTAGGAGTTTACTGACTATTGTTCTGTCATAACCGTTAGATTCTGCTAGATATTTTATCGTGTTTAGTTCGTCTTTGTAGTGTTTTTCATCTAAAGGGATGTTGTTAAGTCTATGTATCATGGTTCTAAAAGCAGCTAGTTTGTGTTGTATTGGGTGATTGGAGGTGTTGTGTATTAATGTGTCAGTTGTATCCCTCTCCAACTCCAACTCTCACCTACAAGCGGTGGGCCCTGTTAAGTCGAGCAACCCATGCTAAGGTTGTGGTAACCAATCCCTTCGGCAGCTTGGGTCGGCGATCCAACGAGAGATGGGGGTCTGGGCGAGGTGGCCCTGAGGTAATCAGGGACCCGGCTTACCAAGATGTAGTGTGTCGGCAGCAGGATGCATGGCGGGGTTGGCGGCGGAAGAACATAAAAATGTCAACGGCGGCGCCCATAGATCTAGTGAGCATGGTCTACTGCGGACGGGTGGATGAGACTCGTTAGCTCAGTGAAGGCAACTCATCTAAGAGACGGGAACTCTAAACATAAAACCCCTGGTCCTCCAGGTTGGGGGTTGGGCGTAGGGTTAACAACCCACCCCATAAAAAAAAGATTGTTATGAAACCAAGAGAAAAAGGAAAAGCCGGACGGATTAATGGAATTGGGACTGGATCGTGTAAAAAGGACAAAGATTTTAAACTTGCGACATGGAACTTGCGTTCCTTATACAGACCTGGAGCCTTGAAGATATTAATAGGAGAGGTTCTCAAATATAAGATAGATGTTTTGGCTATGCAGGAGATGAGGTGGACTGGTGCTGGAATCATGGATCGAAGGGACTACTCGGTGTATTACAGCTGTCAGAACCGGGACCATGTGCTTGGAACTGGCTTCTTGGTAAGCCGTAGAATGAAAGCAAATATCATCGATTTTAAACCCCTTACACCTAGAATGTGTAAAATAAGACTTAGGGGAATTTTCTTTAACTATACTATAATAAACGTGCATGCCCCAACTGATGATAAGCCTGAGGAGGAGAAAGATGATTTTTATGACTTGCTGGAGAATGCGTATGCTAGCAGCCCTAGACATGACATAAAAATAATCATAGGTGACTTAAATGCCAAAGTGGGAAGCAGCCATACCTGTAGTAATATAGGAAAGTATAGTTTACACTCTGAACACTCAGACAATGGTTTCCGACTATTGAACTTTGCAGTTGGTCAAAATATGATCATAGGAGGGACTTTCTTCGACCACAAAGACATACATAAGGGCACATGGATGTCTCCAGATGGGAGAACGGTCAATCAAATAGATCATGTCCTATTGGATGGCCGCCATAAGTCAGACTTACAAGACGTGAGAGTTTATAGAAGTGCCAACATGGACAGCGATCACTATCTCGTAGTTGCAAAACTGAGAGCTAGAATCTCCAATAATAGAAATGAAAAAGGAATAAAGACTGTTAGATACAATACAGAAATGCTAAAGGAAGAAGAAATAAAACGGAGGTTCGAGGAAGTTACTAATGAGAAAATTAGACAGTGGAGACTTGAATGCCGTGAGGAACAAGATATAGAAAACCACTGGCTTAATCTAAAAAACATGTTAGTGACCACGGGAGAAGAAATCGTTGGTTTGAAGAAGAGACATGGGCGAGATGAGTGGTTTGATAAGGAGTGTGAAGAGGCAACTGACTTCAAAAACAAGACATACAAATTTATGATCCAAAGGAAATGCACTAGGGCTGTTCAAGAGGAATACAGGAAGGCCAGGCGGAGGGAAAAGAAGATTCATAGAGGAAAAAAGAGGGAGTATATGATGAGACAGATGGAAAAGATAGAGGAATATAAGAGTAAAAGGCTGAGCCGAGATATGTACAGGAAGGTGAATGATATGAGACAGGAATTTCAGCCTAGAACAAATGCCTGTAGGGATAATAATGGTGGCCTTGTGAGTGATAATGCTGGCGTGATCAGGAGATGGACAGAACACTTCGAAGAGTTGCTAGGCTCAGTTGGGGAGGCTTCGATGGAGGCATCTGAGAATGAAGAGGAGGTAGGAGAATTCGAGGATGATAGAGAGGAGTTGGTGCCATCCTATGACGAGGTGTATGAAGCTCTAGAAAAGCTTAAAAATAACAAGGCAGCAGGTTCCGATGGTTTACCAGGGGAACTATTAAAGAGCGCAGGAGGAGATTTCATAAAGGAATTTGCCCATCTTATAGAGCGAATATGGCTGGAGGAGGTAATGCCTGATGAGTGGAACAATGGGGTGGTGTGTTTAATACATAAAAAGGGTGATCCGCTTATATGTAAAAATTATAGGGGCATCTCTCTACTTAATACAGCATATAAGGTATTGTCCAACATCATATTTTCTAGGCTGCTTCCCTACGCTGAGGAAAACATAAAAGAATATCAGTGTGGATTCACTAGGAATAGGTCAACAACAGACCAAATATTTACACTAAGGCAAATCCTGGAAAAAACGTTGGAATATGGAGTGCCCACTCACCATCTCTTTGTGGATTTCCAGTCGGCATATGATTCAATCAACCGGAAAATGCTATATAGAGCTATGAAGGAGTTGCATATACCATCTAAGTTGGTGCGTATGGTTGGAGTAGTTATGTCCAATTCTAAGTGCCAAATCAGAATACAATCAAATCTATCTAACTCCTTAAAAACATTGAATGGGTTGAAACAAGGAGATGCCTTAGCATGTCTGTTGTTCA
Source organism: Magicicada septendecula (assembly GCA_034769895.1). Classification (NCBI taxonomy): domain Eukaryota; kingdom Metazoa; phylum Arthropoda; class Insecta; order Hemiptera; family Cicadidae; genus Magicicada; species Magicicada septendecula. The sequence goes on from CM068370.1 coordinate 137,990,890, forward strand.
ACATAGCTCTAGAAAAGGTCATCAGGGATTCAGGAATTCAAACTAGCGGACACATATTTCACAAGGAGGTACAGCTTCTGGCCTATGCCGATGACATTGACGTCATAAGTAGGTCTGAATCTGGCTTAAAGGAAGCCTTTCAGGAACTGGAGTTGTCCGCTAAGGCTATGGGCTTGGTTATAAACCAAAGCAAAACCAAATATATGGTTGTAGGTGCCAATACTCGTACCCTGTCCCTGCGCATTAACGATTATGAATTTGAAAAGGTTCAGGGTTTTCCATATCTCGGGTCATATGTGGACTCTGGAAATGACTCCTCTAGAGATATTGAAAGACGAATATTATCTGCTAATAGGTGTTACTACGGACTGGTGAAACATTTTAAATCAAAATTAATAACTAAAGATACAAAAGCCTCCCTATACAAGACCTTGATTAGACCAGTCCTGATGTACGGCTCGGAATGCTGGGTGTTAAAAAAACTAGATGAGCAGAGACTATCCGTTTTTGAGAGGAGGGTACTGAGGAGAATCTATGGCCCTGTGAGGGAAAACAACATTTGGAGGCGACTGCATAATCGAGAGTTGTACGAAAGGTTTAAAGATCTTCCGATCGTGCAACTCATACAAATTAACAGATTGCGTTGGGCTGGTCATGTGCAGAGAATGGCGGAGGATAGAATCCCAAAAAGAGTGATGAATTATTTGCCGATGGGAAGGAGAAGGAGGGGAAGACCGCGTACAAGATGGCTGGACCAGGTTGGTAAGGAGGCAGTGAGGCTGGGTGCAGCAAACTGGTGGACATTGGCCGGGAGTAGAGACCAGTGGGGAAGATTTCTTTTGGAGGCCAGGGCCCGGACTGGGCTGTAGCGCCGAGGATGTATGTATGTATGTTCGTCTTTGTAGTCTATTTCATCTAAGGGGATGTTGTTAAGTCTATGTATCATGGTTCTAAAAGCAGCTAGTTTGTGTTGTATTGGGTGATTGGAGGTGTTGTGTATTAGTGTGTCAGTTGTAGTTGGTTTTCTGTATATACTGAATTTGTGCCTGTGTTCTAGTTTTGTGATGGAGAGGTCTAAGAAGTTTATGGTATTGTTGTGTTCGTATTCGGCAGTGAAGGTTATGTTTTTATGTATTTTGTTTATGTGCGTTAGTAACTGTTCACATTGTCTTTTGTTTCCCCTGTATAGTATTAGAATGTCATCAACGTATCTGTGCCAATATAGTATTTTATGTGAGTGTCTGTCATTGTTTGTGAGTATTTTTGTTTTTTCTAAGTGTTGGAGGAAGACTTCTGCTAGAATGCTGGATATGGGGGAGCCCATGGGTAGGCCATCGTTCTGTGTGTAGTATTTATTGTTATAAGTAAAGTAGTTTTGTTTTGTGATAATGTTCAGAGTTTCTGTTATTTCATTGATAAGTTCGTCTGGTGTGTTGTTCTGTTTGAGTTTGTTTTGTAGGATGGTGATTGTTTCAGAGATGGGGATGTTTGTGTACAGGTTTTTAATGTCAAAGGAGGCTAATGTGGCGTTATGGGGGATGTGTATGTCTTTTATTTTTGTTACTAGGTCAGTGTTGTTTTTTACTGCAATGTTGTTGTCTATTTGTTTGTGTTGTCTAATAATTTTGTCTAGATATTTTGCCAGTTTGTGTGCAGGGGCATTACGGTAGTTGATAATGGGGCGGATCGGAATGTCTTCTTTATGGATTTTGGGAAGCGCTTGGAGTGTAGGTGCTGATGGTCGGATTTGTTTCATGTAGGGCTTTTGTTTATGTGTCATAATGTGTTTGGCTTTGTTGACTATTTGTTTTACTGAGTTTTGGTATCTGTCGGTGGGGTCGTGTTTTAGTTCTGTGATGTTGTTCTGTTCTATGAAGTCTTGTACTTTTTTGTGTAGGTTGTCTGTGGGGATAATTACAGTCGTGTTGCCTTTGTCAGCTTTTACAAATGTGATAAGTCTTTTACATAGACTTAACAACATCCCCTTAGATGAAATAGACTACAAAGACGAACTAAACACGATAAAATATCTAGCAGAATCTAACGGTTATGACAGAACAATAGTCAGTAAACTCCTACACAAAACACAAAACAAACAACAGACAAAGACAGAAAACAACAAATTCATAACACTAACATACATCAACAAACAAACAGAAAAAATTGCCCACAAATTCAAAAAAGCAGGATACAGAATCGCTTACAAAACTACTAACAAAACAGAACACACACTATCAAAACGCATGCCCAAAGCACAAAACAAATTCGATCTACCCGGTGTATATAAACTAAATTGTTCAAATTGCAGTAAATTCTACATAGGCCAGACAGGACGTAGCTTCAAACAGAGATACATTGAACACACAAAAGCACTCCACACCACTACAGAATCTACCTTCGCAAACCACCTCATTGAAGCAAACCACACATATAAAAACATCGACAATAACATGAACATACTACACGTACACACAAAAGGCCGAAAACTAGACGCTCTAGAACAATTAGAAATATACAAACACACAAAAACAAATAAAAACGACATCCTAAACGAACAGACACAATTCAAATCGCACGCATTATTCGAACACATCTCACCACACACACACAGCTTCAATCTTTCGAAACACTTTCTCGTCGCCAACAACATGACGAGCAGCGCTACTAACGACAGCCTCTGATGAAGCCTTCTATAGGTGAAAGCCGGTTTAGGCTGTAAGGTAAAACTTTACGTTTTTACTTATAAAAAACTTTGTGTTCCGAGTCGTCAATATTATAGTGATATTTAGTTAAGTAACGGACACGTCATGGACAACGAAATCCAAGTATTGCTCAAGTCAAAAAGATCTTGCCTACCTTTAGATTTGTTGCAGAAGGATGGAAAAGTTGGCAGAAAATTTCAGAAAGTTTGGTATAATAAATAACTAAACTGTACCAAATGATGCTATATCATTTGATATATAGCATTTTATTGGCTGTCTGGTTGTAAATGAAGAAAGACTCTATGCTGCTACTATTGTTTGATGTTTAATGGAGAGGAACATGGAGCAAAGTTGGAGTAGGCACCAAAAACAATTTTGAAGCTAAAACTGCTAAACATGCTGGTTGCAAAACACGTATAAAAAATTCTGAGATGTTTCACATGCTAGGACGTAACAGAATTGAACACTGTTTATCCAAATCATCTAGAATTTAAGCAATGTAGCACACTGAAAGTGTTGCACAAAATCGAAACATAGTAGGCCGTTTGATAGATGTTTGTTATTTAGGAAGGCAAGAGTTAGTTTTACATGGAAACATGTAGTGAACTTGGTAATAAATTATCACGAGACATGTATTTGAATGTGCTGTTTTTTTGACGACTTGGTTGTACTTCAAAATACAGAATCTGATTTGCAAAAATCTGTTTTTAATCTTCATAAGATTTGCAAACAACACAATATGAAAATCTTTACTATAAAAACAAAGGTAATGGCATTTCAAGGCAAGGAACCAATAAGAACAAAAAAAAAAATTATTAACACTCAAATTCTACAACAGGTGAGCCATTTTAATTATTTGGAAAATGATGCTGGTTACGATATGAATTATGATATTGATGTTAAGTTAGGTAAGTTCCAGATGATCTGTGGGACAATCAACTGTATTTTTAGAAACAAGGTATGTCGGGATTCAAAATTAAAGTTCTACAAAGTTATGGCAGTCCCTATAGTGTCCTATGGGTGTGAATTATGGACAACAACCAAGAAACAAGACAGTAAAATACATGCCTCGGAAAGGGCGTTCTTAAGAGGAGTTAAAAGGTGTTCTAAACTTGGTCATATAAAGATTGAAGCCATACGAGAAGAGTTACAAGTTTTTAACTTGAATGAATAATTAAAAGATTATAAACAACAGTGGAAAGAACATGTAAAAAGAATGTCAGATTCCAAACAGGCCAAACAAGTCTGGAAGTACAAACATATAGGAGACAGGTTTGTGGGTAGACCCAAGAAGAGATGGTTGGAGGATCTTTGAACCCGGAACAGGCAGCACCTTGCCTATGCTGAGTTGTGAAGATGATGATAGGGGTCCTAAGGAAAATGAGCAGTCTCTTAATAATGGCAGTTATTTAGAAACTTTAAATGTACTGACAACCTAAGAGTCTTTCATGAAGGAACATACTATAGAAACCAGAACTGTATTAAAGGCACATTTTCCGAAATTCAGAATGATTTAATGGCGTCCTCTTTCATCGCTATTAATGAAAAAATTTGTAATGAAATAAACCAGGCTATTTTTGTTTCTGTTCAAGCTGACAAAACAACTGACGTATCTGTTAAAGCTCAACTGATCATAATTATGCATATGCTCATAGTTTGAAAATTACGGAATCGTTTAAAAATGTGTCAGATTTGTATTTTTGTAGTAATATTTTCTAATTAAAATTCATAAATGACATCAATGACAATATGATCATTTTTTCATGATATTTAATTATATAACGAAACGTGTGTGTTTCAAACACTTAGCTATTAGCTGATAGAGGTTGCACTAACTCTAATTACCATTATTTTACTGGTTAATTAAGAACACCAACAATCTTAGTAAGCGGTTGCTTTTGGCTGTTCTTTTTTATGCCTACCCAAATTATTTTATCATGTTTTGCCACTATTCCTATTACTGCATACAGCATAGACTACCAAGTTCTATTTATACAAAGTAATGTTCAAGAATGAATTCGTTGCTGAGACACGTTTATCAATATTTTCATGCCAACTTGGAAGATGCAGATGCGAATTTTTCCCTGCCAATAAATTAGAAGATTTTGCTGAAAATAAAACAGTACAATCTTGTACAGGGTGGGGCAGAGAAATAGGACGTTTTTGAAATAATAACAACATTGTTAGTTTTGCTTGAAAAGAAAATTTATTGGCAGAGAAACATTCGTGATTACACAGCATTTAATGATATTCATGTGTGGAAAATCACATCTTGCAAATGATGTCCATTTTCGTTTATGCATTGTTGTAAGCGTGTACGGAAATTGGCCTCCACACTTTCTAGCAGGTGTCTGTTAATTTGGACGATGTTTTCACGAATACTCTCCTTGAATTCATCTAATGTACGGGCAGGGGGATTCTCTTATAGACGCGTGACTTGAGGTATCCCCATAAAAAATAATCGCACATTGATAAATCTAGGGACCAAGGGGGCCATGCAACATCACCAAATCTGGAAATGAGGCGGTTGGGAAACAGAGGGCGAAGAACACCCATTGACAGTCGGGATGTGTGAGATGTTGTCCCATCTTGCTGAAACCATACACTCCGAATAGCAATCCGCCTTCTCCGTAACTCAGGCACAAAAAAGGTGTTTAGCATCTCAATGTAACGCTCAGCAGTAACAGTTACAGTGACGCCATTTTGTTCAAAAAAGTAAGGACCAATGATGCAATTCTTTCCCAACACGCACCAAACTGTAACTTTTGGGCTGTGCAGTAATTTTTGGTGGATTTATCGGGGATTCTCAGCAGCCCAGAAGCAACAATTCTGTTTGTTGACTGCACCATTGAGATGAAAATGAGCTTCATCACTCATCAACAACATAATGTTTTCATTTTCCTCAAAAAGTGTCAGCATTGTTCGTGCAAAGTTCAATTGTTGTGGGTAATCTGTTTCATTCATCTGCTGCACAACCATTAACTTGTACGAGTGAAAACGTAATTCATCATGCAAAATATGCCTTACAGTGTGATTTCTGATTTGAAGTTCCGCAGCATGTCTCCGAGCAGAGCGGCGTGGACTTCGTAACATTGCTGTTCTAACCCTTTCAACATTTTCCGGAGTACGTACCGTATGTGGGGCTCCTGGTGGTTTGGTTTTCATTACTGAGCCTCCTGAACGAAGATTATTAACCCAATATAAGATTGTTTTACGAGAGGGAACAGAGTCATTTCGGTGGATTTCGAATCTGCGGCGCAAATCACGCTGAACCGCAGTCACTGATTCACCACTACGCACAAAGCAGTCGTACGCAAAAACACGGGTGTTCTAATGTCCACGGCTCCATGATGCTGAATGAAAGTGAAATGCTATGAACAAAGTAACAGAATGCCCCCACCCGCACTCATCTCCCCCTGCTACAGGCCGAGTACTAGCCATTTCAAAAACATCCTATGTAACGTGTCAATTTTGGGTCCTTTTATTTTTTACAGTATGGGGTATGTACATTTTTGTTTATTTCGTGTTTGTGCAGGATCTTGCAAAATTATTGTGTAACGTCAATTTCATTATAACAGAACACGTGTTGAGAAACAGTGGTGTAACAAAGCGAAACGCAGTTTGCAGTTGAGTAAGGCGGCAAAGGAATTCGCGCCCCCTTCGAAATTCTCAGAAATCTGTACATGTGTGTCGACGCACGAGCGCAACTACTCAAGCACACGCTCGAAGGGACGCACTCAACTAAAAAACCAAAATGGCTAGAGTGCAAAATTATTCATCGTCTCTTCACAGATCCTCAGGAAGTGCTCGAAGGACCGCCCACTTTAGTGACATCAGTATGGCCGATGCAAATATCGTCCTCGGCTACCACATATATACCAGCTCTATTCCATGCATAAAGTGGTTACCCCACAACAATTAAGCATGAACGGCGACTAAAACCTGATGGCCGTGACTGCGCATTTCCCGCGACTCAAAGAAGCACATTGCCCAGTTCTTCACTGACTGTCGGCGCCGACACGAGAGCTAAATATGCTCATCTAAATTTCATCAGTATTTGATATAAAAGTGAAGTAATCATTTTTTAAAACTAGTGACAGGATGGAAGAAGAGTCGCAGAGCATTAACATCTAAATTCGTGCTTCAGTTTTGTTCTTTTTCGAGACGTTTACGACCTACCGCGGTGTGGCCACGAGGTCACGGAAGAACGCATTGCCGACAGTGACCTTATATCATGCATTCAATCGGGTAATTGGGGTAATGGGGCCTTATAATGGAATGTGAGTAGTGAGTGAGCAATGCTGGGCTGTTAGTGTGTAAATTCAGTTGTATAATTATAAATGATACAAGGTAAGCTATAGTTCGTAAGTTCGATTATGCAAGAGTTACACAACTTCTGAAACATGTATTTAAGGAATCTTCCTAATTTTACAACAGTTCAAAAGTAAAAGATTAAATAGTAATTCTCTTCAAAAATGAGTTGTGTCAGTGATTTGCTTAACCTGTAAACCATGTTTGTATCTAGCGTACATGTGATCGAACCCTGAAGCCAGACAAGCGATCGTAACGGTAGGTAAAAAATTAAATTGTATTTTGTGTATTAATACGTGTTACCAATAAATAGAGTATCACAATTGGCGCCGCGAAACAGGCACGAATTATAATTGATTATAATTAATTAATTAAATTCCACATCTACAAAGATACAAACATATTTTAGGTTAGCGTAGCAAAATAAGGCGTTGTGTACGCAGAGCTATACCAAAAGCAATATAAAAGCACATTACAAAGAATTAATTAGCTAGATTATTAATATTTTGAATATAAATCATAAAAAAATGTCGGATAATGAAAATAACGTAAATGAAATGACGAGTGTCGAAGTTTTCGACGACTCAAACATTAGTAACTTTGAAGCACACTCGACTCCAAGTGTGAGTCAGAATGAAGCAGAAATAAGTATAACAGATCAAAGTAAAGTAAATGAAGATTCAGGGATTCAAGTAACCCCGAAATTAGATAGGGAAAGTAGAATTGATAGTAAAGAAGTCGGCTTCACTGACGGAAACACAGCAGCACAATCTACTCCATCGACAACACGAACCAAAGAGTTGTCGATGGACGATCTGTTTAATCTAATAAAAACCATGTCTGAAAATATAAATAGCAATGTAAATACAAAATATAAAGAGCAACAAATTGATTCCAATGTCAAGTTTTACGAGTTAAAGAATGAGATTCAAGAAATTAATAAACGTTGTGAAAATACCAAAGTAGAATTTACTGATAAAATTAACCAAGTAGAAACCAAGTTAGATAATTCCATACAGCAGATAGATGTTAAATTTAATGAAGTCGATAGTCAGATAAGTAGAGTTGAGAAGCAAATCAATGAGAACAATGAAACATTAATAAAGTCAATGAATGAGTATAACAATGACATAGAAACTAAAATTAATAAATGTAATACTGAAACTGAATGTAAGTTGAGTAGCGTAGTAATGACGGTTGAAAAAATTAGTCAAAATACTGATGAACACCAAAATAAGATAGACTCTAAAATAAATGAAATTGAAAATAATTATAAGACAGAAATACAAGCAGTAAATGAATCTATCGATGTAATATCAAAGAATAACGTACAGTCTGAATATAGTAATGACAAAAAATTATATTCACTTGAACAAAACATTAGTAGTATGAGAGACGAATTAAGTTTAGTAAGAAACCAAAATTTAAACAATGTTACTGAACGCATATTCATGACACGAGACACAAACAATGAAATAGAATTAGAAACTTTTAGTAGTGAAAATAGGAGAGTGCATCCAATGCAATTTTTGAATCGAGTACGGGAATTTGACAGATTTAATGGTAGTAGTTGGGAGGTTAAACTTATAAAAATTTTGAAATGTTTTAAAGGCGATTCGGAGATATGGGCAGAGACACATAGAAACGAATGGGAGAGGTATGGAGATTTTGAAAAAGCCTTTCGGAATAAATACTGGTCGGAGGAGGAGCAGGAGATACTACGAAGCCAGATAATGGGAACCGGGAGCTTTGGGAGAAACAACCGGAATATTACCGTGTATACCATGAAGCTATACAACGAAGCGAAGTACTTAGAACCACCGTTGCCATTCCAGTCGTTTGTACGCCACATCAGTAAGCACCTACCGAGGGAAGTGCAGATCACGTTAATGACCAGAGAGGTAAGCGATATAAATGAATTAGAAAAAATATTGGATGTTTTTCAGAATATTAAGGACCAGGAAGACAGCAGACGCATACAATAACTTAATATGCAAAATGGAGGTAATTATACACCAAGAGGAGGACCAAACGGGGGAACCACACAAAATGGTCGAGAATGAGACAGACGATACCCGATGTGGAAATGTGACGGATGTCTGGTGGAAAATTATGCTGACCGTAATTTTTGTTATAGATGTAGAAGGGCAAGGCCCGGACAGCAGCAGAGGACACCACAGAGATTCAACAACCCACAGCAGAGGAACAGTGACCGACGAGCAGAGAATCTGAGAAACGAAGGAGGAAATCAGCATATGGATAGAGTGTATACGCCCCGTAATGCAGACGAAAGGACGGGAAACTAAGGAGGACAATGGATGAGGAGGCCCGGCCATTGTCGAGGAATAATCACGGGGTCCACGAAAATAAATACAGGAATAACACGATCCACACGGACTTGGCTACGGAATTGATGGAAGAAGAGGAGGCGGAGACGAGGAGACAAGAGGCGTGGTTGACTGAGGTAAAACTGGAGATAGAAGGTAAGTCAGTCTTGACACTTATAGATACAGGTAGCGAAATATCCGTAATAGCAGAACATGTACTGAATAAATTGAAAGAGACTAACAAACATATTCCGTCTTTGCCAGTAGCGGGAGTAACAATTGTAGGCATTACGGGTGTTAGAAGTAAACGGGTTACAACACAAGTCCAGTTGAACATGTTAATAAATGGGGAAAGCTATGAGAATACATTTCTAGTTGTAAGGGGTTTAAATTTAGAAGTGATTTTGGGTAATGATTTTTTAATAAGAAATAATGCGGTCATCAATTTTAGAAAAAGAATTTTAGAATTGAGTAATGAAAATAAACAAGTAACGGTTAATTTTGAACGGGTTTTAGACACAGTAAAGATTTCGGGTATAAGGATTATACCAGATAAGACCATAAATGGGGATATGGAATTTAGTATACATGCATGTAGAGAGAGTGTGAGTGAAGAGAGTGGAGAGAGAATATGGGCGGATAGAGAGGTTAAATTTTGCGGGGAAGGTGGCGTAATAGGGAGTTCTCAGCGTAAAGCGCTGTGGCGGGTAGTTGAGGATTATAGGGGAGTGTTTGCTGGGGAACCAGGAAGGGCAAAAGGTTATCAATGCGAGTTAAAGGTGAGGGAGCATGCGCCATATGTCCAACGTAGTTATCCGGTACCATATTCGAAAAGGGAGGCCGTACAGTTAGAATTGAATAGGATGTTAGCGGGGGATATTATAGAAAGGTCGGTATCAACTTATTCCAACCCGTTAGTAGTAGTGATCAAAAAAGATGGGAGAGTGAGGTTATGTCTAGATGCCCGCAAGATCAATCAAATAATTATTCCAGACCGGGAGTCACCTGAAGCGATAGAAGAGATTTTTCAGAAATTCAGCGGTGTGAAATATATGACCTCTTTAGACCTGACTGCAGGGTATTGGCAAGTCCCGTTGGCAGTAAATAGCAGGAAGTATACCGCGTTCTTGTTCAACGGAAAAAATTATCAATTTAAGCGTTTGCCGTTTGGTTTGAACACCAGTGTAGCCAGCTTTATTAAGTGTCTTGATGAGATTTTGCAACCCCATAACTTAGACTTTTTAACCATATATGTGGATGACATACTAATCGCTTCTAGAACGTTTGAGGAGCATGTCGAACATTTAGAGTATGTATTGGAGAAGTTACACCAGGGAGGTTTGACGGTGAATTGGGACAAATCAAAATTTTTGCAAACTGAGATACATTTTTTAGGTTTCATAATAACACCTACAGGAATACGTGCTAATCCGGATAAAGTAGAATCCATCCTGACGTTCCCGGAGCCTAAAAATATAAAACAATTGCAAAGTTTTCTTGGTCTCTGTAATTTTTACAGGAAGTTCCAGCAGAACTACGCCCAGACGACGGCCCGACTCAGCGCAGTGCTGCAAAAGAACAAACAATGGAGGTGGGGCGATAACGAAAGAGCCGCGTTCAATGAAATTAAAAATAAGTTCGCTGATATGATTTTAATGAATCATCCCAATTTTAATGAAAAATTTTACTTACAGACAGACGCAAGCAATATAGCACTTGGAGCAGAACTATACCAAGAGGACGAGGCGAAAGAACACAAAACCATCGCCTTCGCCAGCCGGACGTTGCTAGCCGCAGAACGCAACTATACTACAACCGAGAAGGAGCTCCTCAGTATAGTATTCGCCGTGAGGAAGTTCCGTACGTATCTGCTGGGTAATAGAACCATCATCAGGACGGATCATAAAGCGCTGTCGTTCCTGAACACTTGCAAACTCACACACAGCCGGATAAACAGGTGGGTGTTAGCTCTTCAAGAGTATAATTTTTCTTGGGAATACATTAAGGGCGTAGAGAACAGGGTGCCAGACACACTATCACGAGTAGGCATAGACAGAAATAGAACGGGTAGAGATATCAAAGAAATAGAAATCTATAGATTGTCCAGGGAAGATAAACTTTTTGGGGAAGAATTAAAGGATATAAATGTAATGCAGAGAGCTGATAGTAAATTTAATAGAATCATTACTAGCCTAGAATCCGATGTAGATGAGTTTGGGTATAAACAATATTTTCAAGTGTTTAAAGGAAGTTTGTTTAAAAAAGTAGAGGGGAGAGAGAGATTGGAAGTTAGTCATACCTGAAGGGTTGATAGAGAAAATAGTGTGGGACTGTCACTTTAGATACGGACATTTTGGGGCACGGAAGTGTGTGAATGTGTTAAAGGAATCTTGTCTATTTAAGAATATGGAGAAACGCGTCCGAAAAATACTCAGAGTTTGCGAGATATGTCAGAAATCTAAAGTTGTGAATTATAGGTTAGAAGAACTGAATTATATTAAAGTAGAAAAACCATTTGATTTAGTAGCTGTAGATTTGTATGGCCCTTTGCCGAAAGGTAGGGGTGGAGTGATGCATATTTTTGTTGTACTTGATACTTTTTCCAAATATGTCAGGTTATATAGCGTAAAGCGAGCAACAAGTAAGGTGCTGAGTGAGAAGATCACACGCGACTACATGATCAACGTGGGAAAGCCGAAGGTGATATTATCCGACCATGGACCGCAGTTCATCAGCGGGAGATGGCGCCAGACTCTCGGATGGGAAGGTATCATCCCAAAGCACACCGCAGTATATCACCCGCAGTCCAATCAGGCGGAGAGAGTCATGAGAGAGTTGGAAAGAATTTTCCGAACATACTGCCACGCCAAACACAGCGAGTGGCCACTTCATGTCCAGAAGATTGAAAATTGGCTTAACTGCACCACCCACGAGTCGACAGGGTTCACGCCTTACGAGTTAGTAAGAGGGAAGCGTCCACAGAGGATTTTGGAACAATTAATTGAGTATCCACCGGAAACTAACACTATTGGTCACGATGTTAAACTGAGACTAGCGAATGAGAGTTTGTTGACGAAGGGGGAAAGGAGAAAACAGAGACATGATATGAAAGGTAAGTGGACGCAGTACGAGGTTGGACAGATGGTATTGGTGCGACGCCACAATTTATCAAGTGCACAAGATAAGGAGATCAAGAAATTTTTCTTATTGTACGAGGGGCCGTACGAGGTAATCGAGGTAAAAATGAAGAATTCGTATGTGTTACAGAATAGGGAAACCAGGGAGATAGTAGGTACGCACAACGCTACAAATTTGAAATTATTTTGGTCAGCATAAGGATTTTCATTAATGAGTAAATGTATGAATGTCATTTAATTGTTTTTCCTAATGTTTTTAGAAGGGCTCCTCCCCCATTTTCGGGCGGTCACGATCTTACCAGTCCTGGCCGTGGAATTCGGAACTCGGAGGCGGGCCATGGTTGGCGGATCTTCCTTTGGGCGGTGAAAGCAACGATGGTCCGGCTCCACCAAAATTGGTACAAACTAGAAATTTAACTACATATTTGAACGGGGAGGGGGACCCCAAAAAGACGAATTAAATTTTTATACACTCTAGGTGCAACGTTTTGATGCACCTGTCACGTGCCTGCACTGCCGTAGAGTGTTGTATATAAAGGAGGCTACACCTAAATACAAGGCAGTGCGTGCAAATTTTAAATATTTTAGTGTCAATGGCAAAATTCAAATTGAACCATTGGAAATAGTTTGCTTAAGCCCGAAATGAAGAGTTTTGCGGAGAAAGATGGGAAGTTTCAACTCAGACGACGGGGTAGAAGAAACGAGAAGATTTGGTAGTACAATTTGCATAGAAGGGGAAGTAACTGCACAAAGTAGATCTGAGTTAAAACTTCTGTATCTTTCATCGCAAAACACCCCCGTTTCAGGTGCGTCCATAATCGCCGAAAAAAAAAAAAAAATGTTGGATGTATATAACTTTAAATTTAAATAAATTTTAGAATTAAGTGACCAAAAATAATTGTCAAGCTTTAGTTGTAGTATCAGTGAGTATGGGAACATTTTGAAAAGAGGTGTAATAAAATATAAACTTGTTATCAATACAAGAAGTGGGGATGATTTTGGGGGGTAGATTGGTGCTCAATGAAGTGATAGAACAATGGAGTGTGGAACTGCAATTATAGAAAGGTTTAGTTTCAATTGTAATTAGTTAGTAAGTTGCTATTGCGGGGGTGGCCTGTGCTCCCGTAGATAGCGAAATGGGTTGGGGGTAACAGGGAGTGTTACCTCCATCGGAGGCCAAAATGGCGAAAATGTGCGGCACACCTTTTTTCGTGTAAATTAAAATTTACACACTGCTAAACGACCGTGTCGCACATACTAGTGATGATTGTAACAGGCAGTGAAATTGAAGTTAGATTTCCCCGACTTTTTGGGCGATTACTGCCTTACCAGCACTAATCGTGGATTTGGCTAGCGGCCAGCTATGGTCATATCAAGTCCCTTGACCATAGCTGACTTGAAATTGGTATATAATAGAAATTCAATGGGGGGTGATAATTAGGGGAAATCTCCCGGAACTATGAAACAGCGGCTGCCACTCTGCCCGCTTGGGGGTAGCAAAGACAGGTGGTAGACCCGCATTAAGGGCAAGTAATTATGTAACAAGAATATGTTGATATTCGATAATGTTCAAATGTAATAGCGGAAGCAAAGACACGGAGAGGTAAAACCTGCTCCAAAATATACAGTCTTTGTCGAAGCGCAAGGGCGACACAGTCCTCCATAATTTGAAATAGTGTGTGTGGCTGGGAGGTGACTCAAATGAGTCACGAATTTAAATTTTAAAACATAAAAAATTTTTTTGCTAATTCAAATTTGGTCAAATAAAAATGCTTGTACTCTGTTCAGTCAACTAGTTGCTCAGATATTTAATATGAGGTGTTCATTACATGCTATAATTTTAAATGTATTATTTTATTGTTGTACGTTAGATATAGGTGTTGATAAAGTATGTGTTTTCATTATATGTGTATACTTTAAACTAAGCCAATAATTAAAGGTCTGGCAGGCGGGTAACACAAAGTGATCAGAATCAGAAAAAGGGGGAACAATGAGGGCAGAAGTAAGTATTGATAAATAAATACATATATATTTCATGTAAATTGTTCAAGTATGAGACGTGTTTTAATTGTGTTAGGGAGATCAGCTGATCAGCAATAACATGTCACTGGTATATTAGTTATAAATGTTCCAGGTAATTGATGTCCAATGTAATGTTTTTAATGTATTACAGATGTTTTAAAGTAATGATAAAAATAATTTGATGAAATGAGAAATAAAGGTAATAATTTATGCCAGTCGATAAGAAATAGTTTTGGGTGATAAATATTTTATGGGACATGTAGATCTGTCTAAGTTGAAGTCAGAGTTAAAGTTGAAATAGTAGAGATGAAAATAATGTAATGTTGTTTTTGAGCTAATGTATGTTATAGAATTTTGAGAAATATTGATGTTGACACAGTAGTTGTGGAGAATTTATGTGGAGTTTTGAGTGATATATTGTTGTTTATAATTAATGATGTTATTTTGTTGTAGTTGTAGTGAGGTAATGAGATTGAGATTTTTGGGGATGGCAATTTTGTAGTAGGGGGCAGTGTAATGTGGGAGTCCGCAACAAAATATGTTGGGACGGGAATTGGTATCGATTTCAGTGAGGAGGGGCCGCCTTAGGTAGAATCCAGGGGCCAAATAAGGGAATTGAGTTTGGGGGGGGAACACATATCCTAGGTTAGAGTTTTTTTTTTATATAGAGAGAAGGTGGCGAATTGAGTTTAATGGTAAGTTGGGTTTAGAGTGTTTTGGGGTAGATGTGTTGGTAGAGAGGGGTGTCATGTTAATAAAGGTTGTTAGTGGTTAGAGTCAGAGGGAGAAAGTTGATATATGTATACAGATCAAGTAGTAAATTAAATGAGAATAAATAATTTACATCACCCACAGTAATGTAGAATCAGATTGTTAAACAAAGAAAGAGATTTATAATAAAGATATAATTTTTTATTTTTTTAAACCAGTGACAAAATTTGGACAGAATTTGGAAATCGTGTAAAATTAAGAATTGTTTATTTTAAATAATGAATGTCAACTTGTTTATTATTTATATTAATATTGTGTTTGTTTTAAATGTTTTATTTTATTGTTTTGTGTTTCAAATTAGATTGTTACAGATATTGAATGTATTTTCAGAACTTGTACATAACATATGTAGGTCAAGGGTCTTGGACTTGACCTAGTTTCGATCAGCTGATGAGGTCATACACATACTAAGCTTGTATAGTAGGAAGTCAATTTAATTTGTTCGTTTAATCAATTTAAAACAATTTTCAAATAATGTCTAAATATGAAGGAAACATTTTCATAAATTTAAATTTTTTTTTGAATTTTAAAAATTTTTGGGGAAAATTTTTTTTGGAAATTTTAATTTTTGAAAAAAAAAATCTTGATTTTTCGCCTGCCAGCGAGTGAATATTTTTAGTATTGATTATTTGATTATTTGTATGTTAACCATGTTTATTTTATTGATTTCTTGTATTGCATTGTATTGTTAGAATCAAAGTATTCACATGTTAAGTTAAGGATGTTTTAGCCATAAGAAATGGTTAATTTAACTTAGTTTGAAAAAAAAACAGAAAAACAAGGAAGAGAATTTTTTTTGCTAAAGTATGTTATTTTGAATTTTGATTTTTTTTTAATTTTTCGTATATTTAAAGATTTTGTCAAGGTATGATATGTAATGTGAGTGTGTGTGAGCCCAGTATCTGCTAAAGGCAGCCCAGCTTGCATAAAAGGGGAAACATATCGGTGGAGGATCTGGCATAATTTGAGCCAGGGATTGAGGATTTTGGGGGTAGCATGTTAGAAGGTGAGGTGCGCTGTGGTACTTAGCTGTTCAATTTCTCGGTGTTGGGATCTCGTACGGAGAAGTCCAGTGATCTCGTTCAGGTGAGTCCATAGTCGCTGAGCCAGGGGGGTCGTGTACCCATGTGGATTAAGAACAAGAGGGGGTTGTTGGCACCAGTTCCTCACCGGTCCTCTTCGGGGTTTATCGATGAGATTTCTTCTGTTGTGAACAGCAGAATTCTCATCGAGGGGGTATTGTAACGTGTCAATTTTGGGTCCTTTTATTTTTTACAGTATGGGGTATGTACATTTTTGTTTATTTCGTGTTTGTGCGGGATCTTGCAAAATTATTGTGTAACGTCAATTTCATTATAACAGAACACGTGTTGAGAAACAGTGGTGTAACAAAGCGAAACGCAGTTTGCAGTTGAGTAAGGCGGCAAAGGAATTCGCGCCCCCTTCGAAATTCTCAGAAATCTGTACATGTGTGTCGACGCACGAGCGCAACTACTCAAGCACACGCTCGAAGGGACGCACTCAACTAAAAAACCAAAATGGCTAGAGTGCAAAATTATTTATCGTCTCTTCACAGATCCTCAGGAAGTGCTGCGAAGGACCGCCCACTTTAGTGACATCAGTATGGCCGATGCAAATATCGTCCTCGGCTACCACATATATACCAGCTCTATTCCATGCATAAAGTGGTTACCCCACAACAATTAAGCATGAACGGCGACTAAAACCTGATGGCCGTGACTGCGCATTTCCCGCGACTCAAAGAAGCACATTGCCCAGTTCTTCACTGACTGTCGGTGCCGACACGAGAGCTAAATATGCTCATCTAAATTTCATCAGTATTTGATATAAAAGTGAAGTAATCATTTTTTAAAACTAGTGACAGGATGGAAGAAGAGTCGCAGAGCATTAACATCTAAATTCGTGCTTCAGTTTTGTTCTTTTTCGAGACGTTTACGACCTACCGCGGTGTGGCCACGAGGTCACGGAAGAACGCATTGCCGACAGTGACCTTATATCATGCATTCATTCGGGTAATTGGGGTAATGGGGCCTTATAATGGAATGTGAGTAGTGAGTGAGCAATGCTAGGCTGTTAGTGTGTAAATTCAGTTGTATAATTATAAATGATACAAGGTAAGCTATAGTTCGTAAGTTCGATTATGCAAGAGTTACACAACTTCTGAAACATGTATTTAAGGAATCTTCCTAATTTTACAACAGTTCAAAAGTAAAAGATTAAATAGTCATTCTCTTCAAAAATGAGTTGTGTCAGTGATTTGCTTAACCTGTAAACCATGTTTATATCTAGCGTACATGTGATCGAACCCTGAAGCCAGACAAGCGATCGTAACAGTAGGTAAAAAATTAAATTGTATTTTGTGTATTAATACGTGTTACCAATAAATAGAGTATCACACCTATTTCTCTGCCCCACCCTGTATATAAAAAAACTTGTAAAAACTGAACAGTAAAACTGAATTTAAATTACATACTAAATCGTTCTTTACAAAAACTAAAAACACTGACCTAAATTAAAAACCAGCACAGAAGATCTACTCCCATCATTTTGCATTGAACACATTTTAGTGTAGTTCTTTCCCTTTTTTGGTATAACGGACCAATTTCTAGATCTAACTTTTTTGTCTGAAGCTGTTTTATCCAGATTCATATTTCATTGTGCAATTTATTTAAAATGTTCCTATTTGAAGATTCTCTCTGATGTTAAACAATTACTTATCTTTCTTGCCACATTGTTTCTCAGTGGCTGCTTGAACTGAGCCACTATAGAAAGTACTCATTATGTGGCTGTATATATTGCACTGCTTTCTGTACTTTTTAGTCTGATTAGACACAGTGAATACAGTTTTTTTTTCAAATATTATGCTGAGACATGTTGATAAGACCAAGAACCATTTCCTGAGTTAAGATTCAATGAAAATAGAATGAATTGTATGTAGCTGAATTGTATAATGCATAATTGTATCATGTTAAGACATAACATGAATAAAAGATTAAACTTTTTTAAAGAATGCGATTTCAAATAAAAAATGTCAAAGATCTTCCCTTATCATAAGAAAATTAATAAGCAAAAGCTAAAAACAATTTTTTTTCTCCTGGGACTACAAGCAACTAAGGCCAAACATGAGTTCACAATAAAAATATGATCACGACATTGCTGAGTATGATTATAGTAATTATAAAAATATAAATATCCTCATTTGGCAAACTTGTAGTCAAAACAAAGTTAAAGATGCCTACTGTATTTTACACCAAACTATTACCAAAAATCTGTTTTCTTCTTATATTAAAAAGTACTGCACTGTTATTATTTTACACTGTTACAGATTGTAAAAGTTGAAATGGAAACTGGCAATACCTTGACATGGTACGAAGATGATAACATGTACCCTGGAGAACCACAATTTGTAGCAACACCTGGTGCAGAAGATGAAGATGACGGAATTCTAGTATTACCAGTAACGGATGTTCGCACTGATTATCATGACTTCTTGTTAATACTGGATGCGAGGACATTAACAGAAGTATGCAGAGCTTACGTTAATTGCCATATACCCAAAGTTATGCATGGAATGTTTATAAATGACAACACAGACTGATTTACTTGATTTAAATAGTTTTTTTTTCAAGTTAAAAGATATTAAATTGAGAAGAAACATCGTGTGCTCGAAATACTTTAGTGTGTTCATAAAAGAAATCAGTTTGACAATTTAACCTGTACTTTGCTGTGATACAAGTTGAAAGGTCATATAATATATAGTTATAATGTATCACTTTCAATTGTACAAAAATTATACTCAGCCTTCCCTTGTGTTTGTGACCAAGTGAAATATAACAAGCCTCTAATACTTCTAGCTCTAATCAACCATAACTATAATGAACAAATAAGTTCAAAAACTTACGTTAATAGTTCCATCAGTGACTTACTTTTTTTGTTGCTACGACGCATTTCACTCCTGATGATGAGACATACGTCTTGAAACACGTCGTAGCAACAAAAAAAAGTAAGTCACTGACGGAACTATTAACGTAAGTTTTTTAATATAATTTCAAGTGACTTGGATACTTGTGAAAAATGAATCTTAAAGAACAAATAAGATGCAATTTAGTAATCTAAAATCTGTTTCCAAGAGTTTAGAAATCAGTTGTTTGGTTTGTTTCTTTTGGTTCCATTAATAAGGTAATTCTGGTTTTGGACAAAATGGTACCTAGTGATTGTAATGTTGGAATAATATGCACTATTTCTCTTTGCATCTAATCTTATGGTATCACAAGTATCATCATGTGTTTTTGTCCAAGTTCTGGTATTACAGGGAACGCTACTTCCATGCTTTCTTATCCTGGGCTAGTTTCTTCATTTCCTAATACCACATCCATATATTGTTTACCATCTGATCTCTCCTCCGTCCTCTATTTTATTTTTCATTTACCAGCCCCTCCAGTGTTTCTACCTCCACAATACCTCGTTTCTGGTGTATACATTATCCCAACCAATTTCTCTGCCTGCCCTTGATGGTATACAACACCCTCTTTTCCTCTCCAAGCACCTCCTCATTTGCCACTCTATCCTTCCAGGAAATCCTTTCCATCCTCCTCCATCTCTGCATCTTGAAGGCCTGTAAGCTTCTCTCCTTTTCTTTCCTCACCAAGTTTCTGCCCCACATAGGAGCTAAGCTTAGTTAAGGCAAGTCTCTTTTTCACCTCTTGACTTCAACATATGTCCCCTCTAACTAAACATCCCAGATATTTAAAAATGGTCACGGTCAGTTTCTTTGTTCACTATTTTAATCCATACAGTCCTACTTATTTTGGTTATGGCCATGCTCCTTGTCTTCCTTATATTGATTTTTATTCCAAACTCTTAACAAGTCCTGTTAAAATTCCTCAGCATTCCATTTAATGTCCTTTCACACTTGGCAAGCAACACCATATCGTCTGCAAATTGATGCATTGTATCCTCTTTACCCTGACTTTGACTACTCTTGTCCCACCAAGACAATTATTTATTATTTCTTCCAAGTATATATATTAAAGAGTATGGGAGTATATTACAACTGCCTTACACTATTTCGCATTTTGATTTCCTTTATCATTCCATTCCCACGTCTCACTACAATCTTTTGATCTTGATAAAGCCTTCAACTCAATCTCCTCTCCAGTCAACTCAGATTTTTCTAATATACAAGCATTAGGACCTACGTTATTGTTTATGGGTGACCAAATGTGTTCACACTTTAAGAAATCTCATAGTCTTCAGACTTAATCAAGCAAATCCACTCACTTCTCATCTACTATGCCCAACTGAGAATAAAAATTGATCATTATCTTCCCTCAAGCATTAGGTCCATGGCCTGTTGCACCCTCTAGCAGCAGTACAGCCAACACCACACCACCACCAGAAAGAAACAAATCTGCATTTAAGTATAAGCAATGATGAGCTTCATGATGTGTTCACACATGGGTGTCATGTTGTTACTCATTAAAGCCCACCTTCCTTACTCATACTGCCCCTGTAGTAGGTAGACAGGGTGGGATTGACTCAACCTTTGACATGTTATGGCAAAGCCAAAGCATGACAAAATAATGCCAGCAAAACAAGCCTCCCACCATCTACCTACACTGTCACCATAAAATGTATTTCCAATTGAATCGCTCAATCTTTTACCACACACAGTAGTTACTGTCATATTAAGGTGCATCCACACTATCCTTATCACCAAGGCTGCACAAATGGTGACATATTGTCATCCTGTGCTGATTGGCTCAGCAGCATGCTGATTCCAAACCAAATTGTAGTAGTCTCCCTCAAAGGAAGTGCGCCAGCATATATAATCAGGACGTGACGACAAGTTCACAAGTTGGAGAAAAGTTCAATTTAGTTTGATTGATTTTATTTTACTGTGGATTAGACTAATTTTGGCATTAACAGATCTATACCATGACTGTCTGCTCAAATGAGAGTGTACATTGCACGACTGTAAAATTCCAGATAAATGAAAATGTTTTATTACATCCAGGAAATGTTCTGTTTTATTTGGAAAAGATTAAATTTAAAAATAAAACTATGAATTTATTATACCATATCTCCACTGGATTTTGTAATGCTAATGGTAACAAAAATTTCAAAAGCTACTGCTAAAAAATTACTCAAATCTTCCTCACAAAAATGTTCACATGTGCTGTCAATTAGGTGACAAACTAAACACACTCTACCTTATGTAGATGTTCATTGATTATGTGGTGGCAAAGCTAATCAGCATAATGTGGGTGCACTTTATGTCTCACAAGTAGGTTAGTTGTACCGGTATGTCCTGTGATTTTTTTTGTATTGGTTATCTAAGGACCACATGCCAATTTCAATTCTTTATTCTTTTTTTTCTTTGTTCTTTTCTTTTTCTTTGTTCTTTTCTTTTTCTTTGTTCTTTTCTTTTTCTTTGTTCTTTGTGATTTAATTTTATTTATATCCAGATTTATTTCTCATGAATAAACCTCTGTCATCATAACTGACAAAATTTGACCCCAAGTACAATATAACACATGCATCAAACATTTGTGTTAGTAACATTTTTAAGAGGGTTCTGGTGTTTATAACCCCCATTGGGCAATCTACTACGTGAACAGCTATTCCATCGCTTTGGTATTCGTAATGATATTCCTCATTCTTATGTTACTAGCTCGGCTATGTTTGACTAATTATAGTTACCTGAGCACAGACATAATCTTAAAAATTAAGTAGCCATTAATGTTGTGCCGTAAGATGATCTAGTAATTTTTGGTAAATGTATGTGAACATTTTGCCCAATTGCTATTTAACATTTAGTACAAATGAGGCCATCACAAGTTTACTGTAATTTATATTCTCTAAACACAGTATTAACGATTTTAATAACTGACATTTCTATAGACTGTAAAATATTATAGAACATTACTTATAGATTATTATTACATAATTTGTATGTACCAATAAACTAATTGTTTTTATAATAATCAATTTTTTGAACACATTTTTGTCTACTAATTTATTTCATGTGCCATAAATCACTTGGAAACACAGTTTCAACAAACTCTCGTTAAAATCAAACTGAATGCTTAAGAATGCATACGAACACAGGAGATGGCAGAAAACGGGGTATAATTATATGATTTGGACTTGACAGTAACACCTTAGTCACTGTCTGACATGGAAAACAGCATGTTTTAGTAAGCCACAAAATTTCCCCTGTTAAAAATAAATCAGTTATTGTAATCAAAAGCAGGAATTTGATGTAGAGATACACAAAAAGTGTTCAAAATTGATCAAACAGAATAAACAAAACTACGGAATTAAGAAGAATAATCAAACAAATAAACTTGCTACTAAAAAATATTGTAATGATAATTATGGAATGCTCTCAAACAGTGGAGAGTGTCGTTCCTCAGCTAGTCAAGAAGGTGCATGTCTCTGTCAAGGCCATGTACTTAAGTACCCTCTAGACCTTTCAAGTGCTTGTTAACTACGCAAATTATGTTGGCACGGAAAATTATTCTGGAACATCTGTAGGCTATATGTAAGCAACAGCGACCACTTAGTTAGTTACATTGGGTGATTTATTCAATGCAGATCAAGTGGTTGTTGTCGAATGTGATCATTGTGTTATAATTAGTGCAGAACTCTTTGAAGTTGACATTATTATTGCGTGTGGACAAATTTAACTTGAATTACTGTGTGAGAGTATCTTGTTAATTTCAAATTGTTATTTGTGACTCATTAAAGCTGGTAATTAGTGATGTCATTGGTGTCTGTATTTTGTTTTCCACTGTACGGACGACAATCAGTGAGACCATCATAACAATATAGAAAGGTTTTTTTGTCTACAGCACTTAACTGGCCCCACAAGGAATACTACGTGATTCAGATTATGGTAGAAAGCAAAGACTTCAAAGATAAGTAGGTAGGAAGGAAAAGTCATGGTTGAACTTCCAAAAAACTGAAGGTAGCTTTGATACTTTTTTGAACAGTATACAGAATGGTTGGGGGTAATATGGAAGTAGCCCACAAAGGTATTTTGTATAACCCCAAATTGTAGTTTCCATAGTAAATACAAAAACTTGTACCACACACACACGCATGTGCATGCATGCACACAGACAGGATTTCAGGAGCATTTCAGGATTTATTGAGTAACCACATATCAATTTAAAAAATTAATTCCCTTTAAATTTGAGAGAAATCAGTTACAATGTAAAGCATAATTTTATTCTCATTTATATATGCTATTCTCTTTGTAAACCACACATCCAAGACCTTGTTAGTCGTGTTTTGTTACTTTGTTAGATTCTAGAAAAAGATCTAATGATATCATTCAAATAGCTGCATCAGGTAAGGTAAAGTATGTGTAATCTTGTTCCAAATTAACGGTTAAGTCTGCAGAAAGAAATCTATTAGACCATTACAAGTCACTTGGTAATAAAAATTTGAGCTCAGTTTCAAGTGAAACAAAATATCTGCATGCCTTTACAAGCACACTAGATGTAAACAACTTTGTTCTAGAACGCAGCTGATTACACAAACCTGTGTAGCCACATTTACATTAATTTCTGATTATCACACACATTCACCTACAGCCAAATACCTCACTAATTAGTAAATTTATATTACTTAATTTCATCAAAAGGGGGGAACAGGTAGGATGTAGCTAACCATTCATCAGTGAATCTTCTGTTTGGCCCACTCATAAGTTAAGTCAAGTACTCCTGATGAACAGTTGATGGAGATACGGTAGGAGAGAATAGAAAATCGTAGAAGGCAGAGAAATTGTCAAAGGGAAATAAGGTAGTAATGTAGATTCTATTTATATGAACAGTAAAATAATTTACCTCTTTTTTGTCCGTCTGGTGGCCTTTTCCTTTTTATATATTACAACGCGTTTCAGGACATATGTCCCATCATCAGGTACAATCCCTTGGTGAAGTTCGTTAAATGATTAAAATATTAAAACAATTTTACATACAATTTACACGTGTCACAATAAATATAAAATTTGTAACGGCCACTTAGGCCATTACGTAAATTTAAAACTAGACCACTTGGCCTAGACTAAGCAAAAAATGTGCTGGAGCCCAGAGTGACAGGACTTGAAATAAAATACTCTTGTAACCAGTAACAATTTTTTATTAGTGCTATTTTAGTTACAGCCTTCAAAAGATTGAATCTTTGTTTGATTTACATTACAAATTTAAATTATGTCAAAAGTTTAATTACAGCCTTCAAAAGATTGAACTTCACTGGGTTGGGAAAACATGCGGGACAAAGCATCTGCAACCACATTTTGAGTTCCCCTAATGTGTTGCACCTTGAATTTGAAGGAGGAAATTTACCCACCTTCCAATTTTACCCAGTTGCCAGGGATGAGCAAGAAGCCAAGAGAGAGCCTGATTATCGGTCTCAAGTAGGAACTCAGCATTTTCCAAGAAATGCCTGAACTTATCTAGAGCGTATACCACTGCCAAACACTCTAGTTCATAGACAGATGACTTCTTTTCTTGTTGGGTCAAGGTCCGAGATATAAAAGCCACTGGCTGCCTAGCACCATCAACAACCTGGGAAAGAACAGCTCCGAGTGCAAGCAAACTCCAACCAAACTCTAGATCATCGTTACATAATAGTCTACATTAACTGGACACATGTTCCCAAAACGGGGGACGGATAATAAAGACATCAGACTTACAATCACTTCACAGCTAAGAGATCATTAAATCATATGGTATCATTTATGTTACATAAATTTAAAACTAGACCACTTGGCCTAGACGAAGCTAAAAATGTGCTGGAGCCCAGAGTGACAGGACTTGCAATAAAATACTCTTGTAACCAGTAACAATTTTTATTTGTGCTATTTTAGTTATAGCCTTCAAAAGATCAATGAAACTCTAGTTTCATTTACATTACAAATTTAAATTATGTCAAAGATTTAATTACAACCTTCAAAAGATTGAATCTTAGTTTGATTTACATTACAAATTTAAATTATGTCAAAAGTTTAATTACAGCCTTCAAAAGATTGAACTATAGTTTGATTTACATTACAAATTTAAATTATGTCAAAAGTTTAACTGGGCTTCTGGTACCCTTAAGAGCATGTCTTTACATTGATATAAAATGTCAGTTAGACTTAACCTAAAACCGGTGGAGTTATTGTCAACTGGTTTAGTAATTGGAATGCTCCCACCTGTACTTTTGAAGAACTGACATGATATTCCGTAGACCAGTCTGCGATTAGTGTTGGTGGTGGTGCTTGAAGAGTCCAGACGTTCCAGCTAGTTCATTCTGGGCAGATGTCTCCTAGGCTCAGTAGGCGTAGTATTTCTGTACCTGACGGCTTCGGGGAGCTTCATGCTACACTGCTCTGCAGATGGTGATGGACGTCGGTGTCACCATCTTCGCACCCCTCTCTCCCGGCTGTGCAGGGACCCTGAAACGCTTTACGAGGTTAAAAAGTCATATTAAGAACTCAACTAGACACAAATCAAATAGGTACTCCCCTGGGCCGTCAGACTAGCACACCCTGTTTGTAACGGGGCAGAAGGTTGGAGACGAAATGAGAACGAAGCCAGTATTCTTCGTTCCACCATGGTACAGAAATTCAACTTGTTTCGAATTGTCGAACATAACCTTCGGCAAGCAATGCATCAGCTGTTATGGTTGGCTAGCATACTAGATCGCATCACCACGGCCTTACCAATCGCGTTAGCTGTCTCGTCCAGCGGCCACGCGCTTTGGCGGCACCAATCGTTCAAATCACGCTGGGAAAATTTAAACCCTGGCACAATATAAATATCTAAACATGGGAACACACGCGATGTCGTTGGTGCGCACCACGGAATACTACAGTCGACTGTTGTGCTTATGTTGTTATTGGTCATGCACTATGGACCTCGTTTTGTAGTCTTATCGCTGTGTTGTAAAGCGAATTGGATTGAAATTTCAGTTGTTCGTTTAGAAGGACTTCTTTAGTGTTTTTATTTTTAAAAGCCTTATATATTTCAAACTCTTCGACACCACTCATATATCTTCCTTTTTGTATATATGGAGGGGTTGAAAGAAAGTTATCTAACTTTCAACCCCTCCATATATGCAAAAAAAGAAGATATAGGAGTGCTGTCGAGGAGTTTGAAATATATAAGGCTTTTAAAAATAAAAACACTAAAGAAGTCCTTCTAAATGAACAACTGAACTTTCAATCCAATTCGCTTTACGACACAGCAATAAGACTACAAAACGAGGTCCATAGTGCATGACCAATAACATAAGCACAACAGTCGACTGTAGTATTCCGTGGTGCGCACCAACAACATCACGTGTGTTCCCGTGTTTAGATATTTATATTATATATTTATTGTGACACGTGTAAATTGTATGTAAAATTGTTTTAATATTTTAATCATTTAACGAACTTCACCAAGGGATTGTACCTGATGATGGGACATATGTCCCGAAATGCATTGTAATATATAAAAAGGAAAAGGCCACCAGACGGACAAAAATGAGGTAAATTATTTTACTATTCATATACATATAAGTGGCCTGGATACCAAAAAGCATGAATCTAAAACTAGATTCTATTTGTAATCTCACTCATAAATGGTTGTGATTTTGAGTATTAAGAATAACTCTGTTTTTCAGCTTAACATGTACTTATTTTTCTTAACATCAAATGTTTTGTCCATCTCTATTAAGCCAGTAATGATGTCTCATAGAAAAAACAAAGGCATTTGATTTAAAAAAACGTAACATGTGTTAACATAAAAACATCAGTTGCGGTTAGTGCGCGGTGGGTCGCTGTGCAGTGTGCACTGTTCGCCCGATGCGCGTATTCAAGTTACAAATTAGTATAGTTCGTTATTTTAATAATCCATTATTTGTAGTCATTATGACATGGTTTTTAACGTTTGACAAGCATATCTGATATGTGCTAAAAATTTTATGCTTGACAATGGGACAAGAGTCTCGAAACATGTCGTAATAAGAAGGGACATCAAATACGAGAAGTCACAGACGGTTAGTATAATATATTTTTCATATATTTAACAGAAACGTGGCTTGGTACTAAAACAGGTTTATTCCTACTATAATATTTTAATAATTGTTTAACATATAATGTAAAAGAAAGTTAGAGAAAGATAAAGAATTTAATCATTGGTCAGAATAAAATTTATCTTAGCGTCAGAGTTCTTAGCATCACAACCATGTGTTAGAATAATTATTTTGACATAACCATATCCTAGTTTTCTGTGCCGAAAAACTCGTCTAACGAATCTGGGTAAGTTTTGAATTGAGGGAGTGATAATTTAACGAAATTAACTAAATGAGAAGAGTATTGGGGTTTCGATGTTTCCCCTTAAGACAGCGTGGCGACCTTGAATAATTTGGATCTTCTGGGTGGTTAGTAAGGTAAGTGCAAAATTGGGGTAAGTAGTTGTTTTTATATAGCCTATTTAAAAATGTTTAGTAAAGTTACAATTAGCGACCCTCCCAGCATATTTATATAATTTTTATATAAATTAGGCCTGTTTAATGCACAGAAAGTAGGATTTGGTATGGCGTTAA
Organism: Magicicada septendecula; assembly: GCA_034769895.1. Lineage (NCBI taxonomy): Eukaryota > Metazoa > Arthropoda > Insecta > Hemiptera > Cicadidae > Magicicada > Magicicada septendecula. The sequence continues at coordinate 138,018,766 of CM068370.1, forward strand.
TGTGTGAAGAAGCCGTATAGGTTATAAGGGGCTATATAGGTTAAGTAGCACGTGGTGTTCAAAAAAGTGTTTTCTTATAATTGCATTAATTATTTAATTAAAAATAATTAAAAACATGGAAAATAACGAGAATGAGGTCATCCTAATTGACTCAGCTATTATAGATGATTCGGGAGTTCAGTCAACCCCAATCTCCACTAAAGAAAGTAATAAAACTGATGATGAAGCGAGAAATTGTTTTTGTGAGATAATAAGACGTTTTGATAATAATGATGATTGTTTGCGTACAATGTCTGGTAATATTAATAATATTGAACAACAGAATGAGAATGTTAATAAGCATCTGAATGCTATTGATGAACATTTTAGTACCATTCTAAAACAAGTGATAGAGTCTGTAAATGAACAGTTTAGTGAACAAATTAATGAAGTAAAAGAAAATTTGGAAAGTAAAATAAATAAACGTAATACTGACATTGAATATAAATATAGTTGTGTAGTTGATAAGATTGAAAAGATTAATCAGAATATTGATGAATACGAAACCAATACTAATCGTAAAATAAGTGAAATCGAAAGTAATTGTAAGATAGAAATACAAGCAATACCAGATACAGTAAATGTTATGGATAAACGTAGCGTTCAGTTTGAATGTTTAAATAACAATAAGTTTGAGTCAATTGGACAGAGCATAATTAATGTGAAAGATGAGTTGAACGTTATCTGGCGATAACCAGAAACTGATTAACATTACTGAACGAGTAATGATCACTCGCGATGTAAATAGTGATGTTGAGTTAGAGTCATTTAGTTGTGACAGTAGGGGGGTACACCCCATGCAGTTTTTAAATCGTGTGAGGGATTTTAACAAATTTAATCATAACCGTTGGGAGGTTCAGATGTTGAAGATAATTAAATGCTTTAAGGGGAGTTCCACGTTATGGGCGGAAGCTCACAGAACCAAGTGGGCGAGTTATGAGAATTTTGAAAAAGCATGCAGGGATAAATACTGGTCAGAAGAAGACCAAGAGGTGCTACGAAGTAAAATTATGGGGCCTGACAATTTTGGAACCCATGGTAATAATGTCACGATATATGTAATGAAGATGTATAACGAAGCCAAATACCTCAAACCGCCGTTACCATTTCACTCATTCGTGCGGCACATAAGTAAACATTTACAACGGGAGGTACAAATTACCTAAATGGCGCGCGAGGTAACTGAAATTAATGAGCTCAAGAAAATATTAGATATATTTCAAAATATAAGGGACCAGGAGATGGGTAGGGTCAGAATCCGCCAGTGTCACACACAAATGGAAGTCATCATCGAGGGGGTCGACGACCACACAGAGAGGTGCAAGGGGAGACAATAATAATAGAAACGAGGGGTGGAGATGTTTGGATTGTTGGTTTGAAAATTATTCTGTAAGAATAGTTTGTTATAGATGTAGCAAGGCAAGAAATTGCCACCGAAACAAACTAGCACGGTCAACATCAAAGAGGAGAAGACAGCAGCAGAGGAGCGCCTAGAGGAAGTGGAAATACAACCAGGGGTAGAGGCGGGTACTCACAGGGCAGTGCCGCCGCCCAACCGGAAAACTAAGGAGGACAATGGAGGAGGGGACCCAACCATTGTCAGGGGGTAGTAGCGGGGTCCAGGAGGAAGGTAGTTATCGGAACCATCTTATTAAAACTGACATCTCAAAGGAGTCAACCCAGAGGTCGATGAACCGGAGACAGGATTGACAAAGGTCACTGTCACTATTGAAGGTAAGGAATTAAAAACGTTAGTAGACACGGGTAGTGAAATATCAGTTATTTCTGAAAATGCGTTAGAAGAATTAAAGGAATTAAATAAAAATATTCCTTCTTTACCAGTTGCTGGAGTTACAATAGTAGGGGTTACTGGGGTTAGGAGTAAACGAGTAACCAAACAGGTTCAACTAAATATGATAATAAACGGGGTGGAATTTGACAATACGTTCTTAGTAGTCCGAGGGTTGAATTTAGAGGTGATTTTGGGTAATGATTTTCTGAAAAGACATAATGCAGTAACTGATTTTAATAAATGGGTGGTAGAGTTGGATCACAAAGTTAAACCAGTTAGGGTTAGTTTTGAACGGGTGCTAGACAACGTAAGAATTTCGGGAATAAAAATAATACAAAAACAGGTCGGTAGTGGTGACACAGACGCGAGAGTGAATATATATAGAGAGAGAGTTATGAAAGTGAAGAGCGAGTATGGGAGAACAGGGCACATAAATTTTTTAGTGAGGGTGGAGTTGTAGGGACTCCCCAACGTAAAGAGTTGTGGGGGGTAGTGGAAAGTTTTAAAGAGGTGTTTGCGGAGTTACCTGGTAGAGCCAGGAACTATGAATGTGAGCTGAAAGTACGGGAACACACACCCTTCGTTCAGAGAAGTTATCCGGTGCCCTATTCTAGATAAAATGATGGAGGGGGATATAATTGAGAGGTCAGTGTCACCCTATTCAAATCCGTTAGTTGTTGTTATAAAGAAGGATGGGAGAGTAAGGTTATGTCTAGATGCCCAGCGAATAAACCAGATTATTATTCCTGACCGGAAATCACCCGAACCAATGGACGAGATATTCCAGAAATTTAGTGGGGTTAAATACATGACATCGTTATATTTAACCGCGGGTTATTGGCAGATCCCGTTAGCGTTAGAGAGTAGAAAATATACTGCTTTTCTGTTTAATGGAGAAAATTATCAATTTAAGAGACTACCTTTTGGACTCAACACTAATGCTGCAAGCTTTATTAAATGTTTGGACGAGATATTGCAACCTAAGAATTTAGAATTTTTAACTGTGTATGTTGACGATATTTTGATAACTTCAAGGACGCTCCCAGAGCATGTGGAACATTTAGAGTATGTGTTAGATAAATTACAAAGAGGGGGGTTGACAGTGAACTGGGAGAAATCTACATTTTTGCAACAAGAAATACACTTTTTGGGCTTCATTATCACACCTGAAGGGATTCAAGCTAACCCAGAGAAGGTAGAATCAATCATGAGATTCCCTGAGCCTAACAACATAAAACAGTTACAGAATTTTTTGGGTTTGTGCAATTTTTACTGAAAATTTCAAAAGAATTATGCCCAGGTAACCTTGAAATTGAGTGTGGTATTACAGAAAAATAAACAATGGAAGTGGGGAGAAGAAGAAAGAAACACGTTTAATGAAATAAAAGACAAATTTATGGGCATGATCGTGATGAACCATCCTAATTTCGAACAAAAATTCTATTTACAGACGGATGCCAGCAACATAGACCTCGGCGTAAAACTGTACCAGGAGGATGAGGACAAGGAACACCGAACTATAGTTTTGCTAGTAGGACCTTGTTGATGGCTGAAAGAAATTATACGACAGAAAAGGAGCTGTTGAGCATTGTCTTCACGGTTAAAAAATTTTGAACATATCTACTGGGAAATAGAACGATCATCAGAACAGATCACAAGGCGCTGTCTTTTTTAAATACCTGTAAATTAACACACAGTCAACTAACCAGGTGGGTGTTAGCATTACAAGAGTATAATTTTTCCTGGGAGTACATAAAGGGGGTAGAGAATAAGATACCAGACACTCTATCTAGGGTAGATTTAGAGGGAAATAAAACGAGGAGGGATTTAAAAGAGATAGAAATTTTTTTACTCAGCCGAGAGGATAGGCTTTTTGGGGAAGAATTAACAGACCTTAAAACAATGCAACGATCTGATGAAAAATTGGGTAAAATAATGGGGAGTTTAGAGACTGACCTCGATAACTCTGTATATAGCTGATATTTTAAAATATATCAAGGAATTTTATTTAAGAAGGTAGAGGGGGCGAGTGTGATTGGAGGTTAGTTGTACCGGAGGGTTTAGTGGACAAAATAGTATGGGATTGTCACATTAGATATGGGCACTTTGGGGCGAAAAAATGTGTAAATATATTGAGGGAGTCATGTGTATTTAAAAATATGGAAAGGTGTGTTAGAAAATTGCTCCGGGGGTGTGATTTGTGCCAGAAATCCAAAGTAGTTAACTATCGGTTGGAGGGAGAATTGAAGTTCATTAAAGTAGAAAGACCTTTCGATTTAGTTGCTGTAGATTTATATGGTCCATTACCCAAGGGTAGAGGGGGAGTAAAGTATGTATTTGTGGTACTGGATACATTTTTGAAATTCGTAAAGCTGTATAGTGTAAAGAGGGCGACAAGCAAAGTTTTAAGTGAAAAGATAACGCAGGATTACATGACCAAAATAGGAAATACCAAAGTAATACTCTCAGATCATGGGCCCCAGTTTATTAGTGGGAAATGACGACAGACTTTAGGTTGGGAAGGCATTATACCTAAACACACAGCAGTGTACCATCCCCAGTCAAATCAGGCTGAAAGGGTAATGAGGGAGATGAGTAGGATTTTTTGGGCATATTGCCATGCCAAGCACAGCGAGTGGCCTATGTTTGTAAGTAAGATTGAAGACTGGTTAAACTGTACTACCCATGAGTCTATGGGATACATGCCATACGAGTTAATAAAGGGGACACGCCCACAAAGAATATTAGAACAGCTGTTTAATAATCCACCAGAGAGGAATACCATAGATGTAGACATAAAACTGAGACTAGCGAATGAGAATTTACTAACCAAGGGGGAAAGAAGGAACCAGCGGCATGGCTCGAAAGGTAAATGGACTAAGTATGAAGTAGGTCAACTAGTATTGGTAAGAAGGCATGATTTATCAAACGCACAAGAAAAGGAGATTAAAAAATTCTTTTTATTATATGAAGGTCCATATGAGATAATAGAGGTTAAGATGGACAACGCATACATGTTGCAAAATCAGGTAACAAGGGAAACAGTGGGTACGCACAATGCAACAAATTTAAAAATTTATTGGACAAAATAGTTGTATATATATATATATATATATATACATATATATAATTTGTGATGTTTCCAATTTGTTTCTTCTGCAAGTAGATAATATTGTATATTCTTTTTAACACCTGACGCACGTTTCACTGAAAAATATCAGTATCATCAGAGGTTTCTAAGTGAATTAATAACAATCAAAATAATTCTATTAATATAAAATTAACGAATAATCGAATTTGTATCAATTTTAATGTAAAATAAAATAACTGATAATCGATTTAGGTCGATTAGTTAACGATTGTTTTAATGTTTATGTTCTTCAGCAGCTGTTATCTCGGTTATATTTGAATTTTTTTTTTTATATATTTTATTCATTTTTATTTTTATTTTTTAGTAAATTTATAATTTTAAATAGATCGTCTTGTTTTCTTTTTATTTGGGTTTGTTCTTTAATTAATAAATTATTGTTATTGTGTTTGTAAATGTTAAGATTTTCCCAAATATTCATTTTTTGACCTTTTTGTATGTTTTTAATTAATTTTATATTTTCAATGTTTGGAAACTGGTGGTTATTATTTAGACAATGTGTGGCTAAATTAGATTTATAAATATTTTGTTTTAAATATGCATTGCGGTGTTGAACGAATCTATCTCGTAGTTTTTTCTTCGTCTGGCCCACGTAAAATTTATTGCAATCTGGACATTCTATTTTATATATTCCATTTTTATTGTGAGTATTGGATTTAGTTTTAGGTTTTATTTTATTAAAAATTATATTATCTGTATTATAAGATATTTTTAAATTAGTATCTTTAAATATTTTATTTAGTTTTTTGAGTTATATTTCCGAAATAAGTGAAGGTTGTATATTTTATATTATTATTAATAGATGAATTTTTAAATGTAGTGTTTTTAGGAATTTTATTAGTGATTTTATGTTTAGTTTTATTTTCTAATTTATTAATAGTTTTTATTTTGTATCCATTTTTAACTGCTATTTGTTGGATAATTTTTCTTTCTTTGTTTCTTTCTGTGTTATTTAATGGGATCCTAAGCATTCAGTAAATCATGGAATTAAATACTGCCATTTTGTGTTGGGGAGGATGATTAGAAGTATTTGGTATTACTAAGTCAGTTTGAGAAGGTTTCCTGTATATTGCGTATTCAAAATTTGTTTCATTTTTCTTTATTGTTAAGTCTAAATAATTTAATTTATTATTAGATTCTTCTTCTAACGTGAATTTTATTTTAGAATGTAAATTATTTATGGAGTTGAATATTTTATTTATATTTATACCATTGTTTTGGGAAATGTACAGAGTGTCATCAACGTATCTAAAATAACATCCTAATGGGTCGTTTAATTTTATTATATTTATTATTTGTTCATCGAGTTTTTGTAGGAAGATTTCTTATATGATAGCGGAGGTTGGGGCTCCCATAGCAAGGCCATCTGTTTGATAATACAATTTGTTGTTGTATTGGAAATAATTTTTATTTTAAATTATTTTTAAAGTATTAGTTAACTGTTTAATGTATGTATTACTTTCGTTATTTGTTTTCAGATTATTTATTATAATATTTATAGTTTCTTCAATGGGAATGTTTGTATACATGTTTGATATGTCGAATGAATATAATTTTGTATTTCTGTTTACTTCTACATTTATTAGTTGTTCCGTGAGTTCGATACTATTTTTTATATCGTGTTTTGCTGGAAGTTCAATTTTATGTTTTAAGATTTGAGTTAGTAATTTTGATATTTTATAATTTGGTGTGGTCCTAGCGTTTATTAAAGGTCTGATAGGTTTATTGATTTTTTGTAATTTTATTAAAGAATTTAATTTTGGTGCACAGGATTATCCATTTTATATTTAAAGGAGTCTTTAGGATTTATGATTTGGTTACTATTTTTTAGTATATTTGTTATTTGTGTTTGATATTTATTTGTGGGATCTTTATTTAATGTTATGCAATTATTATTAACTACAAATTCTTCTGTTTTATCGTCTAAAACTTTCTGAAAAATTATTATTGTACTATTATTCTTATCAGCTTTGGTTAAAGTGAGGTTATTAGTTGTTAGTTTCTGTTTCATGTTATTAATGGTTTTATTTTGTTTATTTTTATTTTTAATATGATGATTTTGGTTATTATATTTTTTGATATATTTTATTATTTCCATTGAGCCTTCTGTTCTTATTTTATCTTGTTTTCCTTGTTCTACATTATTAATTGCGTTTTCAGTTTCGACTATGATATTACCTATTTCATATTTGTTTACATTTTTAAGATTTGTTTTGTTTGATGATTCTAGGGTAGCTATTTCGTTTTCTGTGAATTTAATATTATATAAATTACATTACAATATATATACTGTAACGTGTCATTTCACCAAACATAAAACTAATAACGTACTAACTAAAAGATAATTTACTGACTGTAACAAACTATGGCTGACAATGACCAAAATACCAAAAAGTTAAAGATCCCAGGACAAAAGATGTAAATAAATAATTAATTAATCGCACTGTTGAGTACATTTACATATGTTTTTATTTGTGTTAAACTAATTCATTCTAATAAGACAAATTATATTATTATTAAAAACTTCATTACTAGTTAAAATCTAAATAAATCTAATTTAACTATGGGGAGGTCTGCGCACCTCAGACCGTTATTTTATTTATCAAGAAAAAATAAATAAAATAAAGTGAATTATTTAAGTTTTACAAATATAATAGGATCAAACTATAATTATAAAAGTGGTATGGTATGACAGTGCTAGAAAGTGAGAATAACAGTGAAATACGGTAAAAAGGAAAAATTGTGTATAATGAAAGTGATTGAACATAATTATAATGAGCATTGAAAAAATATATATATAAACTATATGAATCAGGTAGGCCTATATAACACATATAGTGAAACAAAACAAATTAAGTATTTGAAAAGGATAAAATTTTACATTAAAAACATAATAAAATAGTGTAAGGAAGAAAAGATAAAGTTCAGCTGAATATTATTAATCAGAAATGGTACACCGAACCTGTGACCCATAAAAATAGCCAAGGCCTTTAACTAAATAAATTAATGTTTTGAGTGGAAGAAGATTGATTGTTGAAAATTGTGAATTGCAAGCCAGAACGTAAAAGATAAATTACTGCCAAGTTTGATGGAAATTGAAGATCAATAAAAGCTGAGATGACCAGGAAAACCAACCCAAGACCTAAAGGAATGATGTTTTGACAGAGAGGCAAAAAAAAAACAGGTGTCCAGGAGCAGAATCAACCAATAAATCCGTTGGGAAAACTGCAAGATTGATGAGATCACTCCAAAACAATAACTGAAATATTCGAGCTAACATTGTGACAGTAAAAATATGAATTACCATAAAAACAATAACTGAGAAAACAATATAAAAAAAAAGATTTAATAATTGTGAATTATTTTAGTACACTATTATAAAATAGTCGTTAATCATAAGAGTTTTTTGTTATAGTTTCTAGTTGTTTAAAAGAACCCACAAACATTCAACAGACATTTACAACACCATATTACCAAGTCTCATGTATTAATTATATTGTCTGTTCTATGTGTATCCTGTACCAGACTTTAATGAAACTTGTATGTTTACCCTGAGATTCATGAGATTCAGATAAATAATCATCTAATTAAAATAAAACACAGGTTTTTTTTATTTAGTTACAAATACCCCAAGGAATATATTAACTGAATATTACATATTGACGCTCAAATGTGGGGCCTTCCACATTCGCAGACTAGATTTGGTACTATATTTACTGAATATTACATATTGACGCTCAAACGTGGGGCCTTCCACATTCGCAGAATAGATTTGGTACTATATTTACTGAATATTGGCGCCCAACCGGTAGGGCTGAAATTAGGCAAAACCAACTAACCAAAACACAATTAGTGAAGTAACGATTGACCTAATTTTAGCTGGCAACTGCTAGAAGACTAAAAAATGCGACGACAAGAAGCTTCTCAGAAGAGAGGACAAAAGCCAGAGACAGAAGAAGATAGGCGGGAACAAGAAGAAGAAACAGTCAAAGACAGCGAAATGAAAGAACAGGCGGGTGACAATGAAGAAGCCAGAGGAGGCCTGGATTTACAAAAATTATGGGAATTAATTAAAGAAAATTCCAAGAAACAGGAGGAAAAAATAACCGAACAAAATAAACAAACTAATGAGAATTTATTAAAACAAATGAAGGAGGATATTGAAAAAATAGATAAAAATAATGAAAAGAATATCGATACACTTAACTAGAAAATGGATAGTAACCAAGAAGTGTTTAAACAAATGAGAGAACAAATGGACAGCAATAATGAAACACTTAAATTACAGTTGGAAGAGTATCGTGAAGAAATAAAGCAGAGAATAACGGATACCAATGAAGAAATAAAAAGGACCAATGAAACATTGATACAAGTCCGTGAGGAAATATTAAATAAAGTAAACAATGTCGAAGAGGAAAGTAAAAATAGAATTGAGGGAATCCAACAGGAAACAGTGGAAAAGTTGGAACAAATGCAAGGAAGAATAGATGAACAATACAATGAGGTAGGGAACAATTTAGGACAAGTACAATGCCAAGTCATGGAAAATAAAGAAAAGATTGAGGAAATACAGCGAAAAGAAATAACAAAAATTAAAGAAGATATAGAAATACTTAATAGTAGACCAATAAGCTATACACCACTACCAATAGGAGAAAACCGAGAGGCAATCAACTTCAGAGATTACCGCAGAAACCCATTGGAATTCCTCAAGAGGTTAGAAGAGCTATTTGCTTGCAACAAAGAAAACCGATGGCACATGATAAAAAACCTGCTTGACGAGAGTTTCGAGAACATAACAGACAATTGGTGGACGGCAATGAGGAACGAAATACAACATTATACAGATTTCAAACAGATATTTAAGACCAAATATTGGTCCGAGAGTATCCAAAACATCATTAGGGATGATTTATGTAATGAACGGTATGAATCCACAAGAGGTCAATCCCCAACAGCATACTTCTTGGGTAAGGTCTGCATCGCTAGACATCTCGAACCACGGATCCCAGAAGAATGTCTGGTCACTAAAATTTCTTACCATTTCGAGGAAGGCATAATACGAGCCAGACAGTGCAGTCAGGTGAAGACGATTGGAGCGATGGAAGCCCTCCTGGAAAGTTATGAAAGGGAGGACTACTACAGGAGAAGTCGCAGGAGACTGGAACCCCAGAACAATAGGCGGAACGAGCAACACTGGGAAAATAGGCCATGAGTAAATCAGGTCAGGTCAATCAACAATAACGACAATAGTTTGTCGAAACCAACATAATAACCATCGACGAAGTTTTAATAATGGCCAGACGTACCACGATCAGTACCGAAGAGAGGAAGAAAGTCGGCACCCACAGGGAAGTCACCGTGCGGAAGGTCGAAGATCTAGGAGCCGGGAAGGAAGGCGAAATGCACCTTCAGTAAACCAGCATAGAGACGACCAGGGAACCAACCAAGCCCAAGTAAACTATATGATGGCTGATGAGAGGGATTCGAGGAGATACGATGACCGTCGTGGCAACCGTGAACCTAATCCCGATTCCAGGATTGATGATGGAAGGAATAGAAGGAACGAAGGCAACATTGAACCGTATGTGTATGATCCACGCTGTGACGATCCCGTAGGGAGATTCGTAACCGCATATAACCTACGGAATCCACCGGAAAACCATATTAGTGGAGCAACCCGAATCGTGGCAGAGACCGAAAACGGATAAACCAAGTAGCAACAATATTGCAAGAAGGGACTAATTTTCTGTGTACCAACAAGGCAAGCCAGTTAAGAAAGGAAGAAGAAAATAATGATAATTAAGAAAACATAACCAAAACTGAAGAAAATCTAATAAGGAACAAAAGGGGAATATAAACGGAAAAATAAGAAGAAAAACGTATTAAACTAACAATTAATTAAGACAAAATATTATTAAGAAAAATATTTAAAAAATTCATTAGAAAGAAAACAGGGTAAAGCAAAAACAAACTGAGACATAGAGTACATCAAAGTAAACACTACAAGGGGTGCTGACAACAGTCTTGATCAAAACGGGAGCGAACACTTCCTTAACAAACATACCAGAATAAAACGGAGAGAATACGCACGCTGTCCATAAACCAGATACAATTATAGGAGCCGCAGGTAAATAATATACAACCATAAAGCAGCAAATAAACCTGAATGTTACGAGAGAAGGAATAGGAATTCCTATGGTGTTATTAGTAACCCAAGGGTTACTCTTTAAGGTATAAACAGAGTGTTGTATGCTACGGCACCACTCTGCAATTATGAATGATCCACTGAGATAATAGGAAGCACAAGTGCCCCTCAGGACAGGAATTCATACTAAGTTAGGGAAAATGTTAGGGTACCCATAGGAAACAAATAAACCGTAACAGAACCAGAATTATGGCAGGAAAGACTGCAGGAAATCAGGGCATTCCAAGGAAAGGATATACGGAGATCATGAGTGTGGCACAAAAGAAGAGGTTAGTGAACAATTACAATAACTACTGCATCGTATTCTCCAACTCACCGAACAAAGCGAAGAATTTAAATAATATCCAGTTAAACAATTGTTAAAGAAAGCTGTAAGAAAGTAAATCCAGCGCATGATAAAAGAGGATATTATAGGGAAAAGTAGTTTGTCAATTACCAGCCCCATTGTAGCAATACCCCAAGGAATATATAACCAAACCGAGATAAAGAGGTTTTATGAAAAGTGAAGACAGTTTTTGTAGAATTTTGCCATTTATTTCAGTAACTCCTAAAACCACCATTTACTGAAATTACTTGTCTTAAACGGGGGGCTTTATGTAACGTGTCGTTTCACCAAACATAAAACTAATAACATACTAACTAAAAGATAATTTACTGACTGTAACAAACTATGGCTGACAATGACCAAAATACCAAAAAGTTAAAGATCCCAGGACAAAAGATGTAAATAAATAATTAATTAATCGCACTGTTGAGTACATTTACATATGTTTTTATTTGTGTTAAACTAATTCATTCTAATAAGACAAATTATATTATTATTAAAAACTTCATTACTAGTTAAAATCTAAATAAATCTAATTTAACTATGGGGAGGTCTGCGCACCTCAGACCGTTATTTTATTTATCAAGAAAAAATAAATAAAATAAAGTGAATTATTTAAGTTTTACAAATATAATAGGATCAAACTATAATTATAAAAGTGGTATGGTATGACAGTGCTAGAAAGTGAGAATAACAGTGAAATACGGTAAAAAGGAAAAATTGTGTATAATGAAAGTGATTGAACATAATTATAATGAGCATTGAAAAAATATATATATAAACTATATGAATCAGGTAGGCCTATATAACACATATAGTGAAACAAAACAAATTAAGTATTTGAAAAGGATAAAATTTTACATTAAAAACATAATAAAATAGTGTAAGGAAGAAAAGATAAAGTTCAGCTGAATATTATTAATTAGAAATGGTACACCGAACCTGTGACCCATAAAAATAGCCAAGGCCTTTAACTAAATAAATTAATGTTTTGAGTGGAAGAAGATTGATTGTTGAAAATTGTGAATTGCAAGCCAGAACGTAAAAGATAAATTACTGCCAAGTTTGATGGAAATTGAAGATCAATAAAAGCTGAGATGACCAGGAAAACCAACCCAAGACCTAGAGGAATGATGTTTTGACAGAGAAGCCAAAAAAAAACAGGTGTCCAGGAGCAGAATCAACCAATAAATCCGTTGGGAAAACTGCAAGATTGGTGAGATCACGCCAAAACAATAACTGAAATATTCGAGCTAACATTGTGACAGTAAAAATATGAATTACCACAAAAACAATAACTGAAAAAACAATATAAAAAAATATCGGTATGGAGAACCATACATGACTTCCATGTTCTAAGATTTATATTTAAAATCATATTCAAAATGAAATATTTCCATAGAAACTACGTCTTTCTACTTATTGCTTCAGCATTAACCACAGTACTGTGGTCACTAACGTATACCACCTCACGTTTTCGCACTCGATTTTGACTGATGATGGCAGTCAATGCCACTGCAGAAAAGTCTGGTTTTGCAGAAAACATTGGACTACGGCTAAACAGCTCGGCAAGCAATTTTAACAAAAAACTACTTCTTTGTTGCCGATAACGTAGTACACATATAAAAAATTCTCCCCTCCACCTTCAACTATAAATTTAAATAATAGAAAATTACCCCCACCCCGTTCACCTAACCTCTTCATTTATAGATATTTCATCTACGTTTCTACAGTGGATTATTATGAGCTTCTTATCAGGATACTTTATTTATAAAAATTAAGTACTTTACTCTTGTTAAATCATAAAATGCTTCAGGTAAACTACCCCTTTCTCTTAACCGATCTTCTCCAAAATCAATAGACCTTCATTCCTCTACAATTCAGGCATGCATGCAAAAAAATATTTGATTCTGTTTGAATGTGCGACAGTTATCGTTCGTCATGGAAACATTTCTCTTGTTACAACATAAAATGTTGCAGGTAAGCTACCCCTTTCCTTTAACCGATCTTCACCAAAATCAACAGACCTTGAGCTCTCTACAAATCAGGAAAATGTGTAAAAAATTATTACATTCTCTTTGAATTGTCGGCAGTTATCGTTCGTCATAAAAAAATTACCCTTGTTAAAACATAAAACGTTGCAGGTAAACTACCCCTTTCCCTTAACCGATCTGCATCAAAACCAACAGGTCTTGAGAACTCTACAATTCAGGGCTGTATGCAAAATATTATTTGATTATGTTTGAATTTGCGGCTGTTATCGTTTGCCATAGAAAATACCCTTGTTAAAACAAAACAAAAATAGAAACGTAAACATTACATAACTGAGATATGCTTGCCTGCCACGAACGATATATTATTTTATACATGTATATTAACTCATACATAATTTACATTAAAATGAAAAAATTATAATTTTATTGCCTGGCAACAAAATTATTTTATTTTTAACAATTACCATTGTTTCAAAAAGTTTAAATGAATTTTCAAGTACTTTACTGTTGTTAAAACGTAAATGGTTGCAGGTAAACTACCCCTTCCCCTTAACCGATCTTCACCAAAATCGAAAGTCCTTGAGATCTCTACAATTCAGGGACGTATGCAAAAAATTATTTGATTCTGTTTGAATTTGCGGTTGTTATCGTTTGCCATAGAAAATACCCTTGTTAAAACATAAAACGTTCCCGGTAAACTACCCCTTTCCCTTAACCGATCTTCACCAAAATCAATAGGTCTTGAGAACTCTATAATTCAGGGCTGTATGCGAAACATTATTTAATTCTGTTTGAATTTGTGGCTGTTATCGTTTGCCAAAAAAAAAAATTACCCTTGATAAAAAAAACCGTTGCAGGTAAACTACCCCTTTCCCTCAACCGATCTTCACCAAAAACAATAAGTCGTGAGTACTCTACAAATCAGAGCTGTATGCAAAAAATTATTTGATTCTGTTTGAATTTGCGGCTGTTATCGTTTGCCATAGAAAAAAATCTACAGATAGACACACAGCCACTTTTCGAAAAACGCCTTTTTTTTTTTTGAGTGTAGTACAATCAGAATCTGCAATAATCTCGAACACGATTTTTTTTTCCATCACCATACTTCCATTTCCTTAAGGAGCATGGAAGTAAAAAAGATTTAATAATTGTGAATTATTTTAGTACACTATTATAAAATAGTCGTTAATCATAAGAGTTTTTTGTTATAGTTTCTAGTTGTTTAAAAGAACCCACAAACATTCAACAGACATTTACAACACCATATTACCAAGTCTCATGTATTAATTATATTGTCTGTTCTATGTGTATCCTGTACCAGACTTTAATGATACTTGTATGTTAACCCTGAGATTCATGAGATTCAGATAAATAATCATCTAATTAAAAATAAAACACAGGTTTTTTTATTAAGTTACAAATACCCCAAGGAATATATTAACTGAATATTATATATTGACGCTCAAACATGGGGTCTTCCACATTCGCAGAATAGATTTGGTACTATATTTACTGAATATATATTACTCAATATATTACAATATATATATATATATTGTAATGTAACAGTTTATTTGTGGGTTTTTTATTTTATGTGTTTTGAGTTTTGAAGAGTTTTATTTAGTGTAAATTGCCTCCACTTATATCAAATACGGATCGGCTGCCGCAATCGATTGTGTCCTCGAGTTCTTTTTCCAAATGCTTCGGTCCGTTCGCTGCTCACTCTCCTGTTGAATTACCTGTAATTCAACTGTAAACTTTCAAATTATCTACAATGACAACTCCTTTGATTCCAAATAACAATGTTTATTTTCATTAAAGTTATTAAGAGAAATGAACAGTCGACTGGTCGGAACAAATATTGGTCGGGTCGACTCTAGCGCTCAATTCGACTTTTACACTAACAAGTTCCAAATAACAGATTATTTATAATAATATATTGATTCTCAGGGTTTAAGGGTTCTTTTACACTGTCACTGAATTCAGCAAATATATACAAAAATACAATACATTACAAAGGTAAATAAAATTTTAAAATCTTAATACTATACTTCGTTATTATTAGTTGCTATGGCAACCAGACTATCGGCAAGATGGCCGCCAAAAACGTTTGGCCGCGTGCTGTCACAAGTTATTTTAAAATAAATGTTTCAGTGTTCACTGTTTTAGTTTTTAAGATTTTTCTTCAATAAATGATCCCTGGTGTTATTCTGTACGTGTAGATAGTGTCTACGGTAGTGTTGTGTAATCGTACCTGTAGTGTGGTTAATAGTTAAAGTTGACGTCACTCACAGGCGTTATGAAAGTGTGTTCATGGTAGACAATCTGGATTTTCAAAGGTTCTGCATTTATTTGTTGTTTTAATTTAAATATTTTCGTCTTCTAATCTTCCACAGTATTTATAGCTTCTATTAGTTATAATTTTTCATCGCCAACGGTCCAAAAACATTACTATTATTTAATTAAAAAACTTCTTCATTAGAGCTCATCTGCTCACTGCAATAGTTAACAATACAATACTACAATTCTATATTCCTGCCTTTCCATCAACGGTTTCGTGCCCTCACAATACTGGCCTGTGATTGGTCAAAACAGAGAATTCATAAGGTCACGTGGTCAGTTTACAAGTTTTAAATGTTCATCTGCCTATAAGAAAAATACTCCTTTTTCAGCTTTAAGTTTTCTTAAATTTAAATTACATCATGCTTTTCTTTATGTCATTATGAACATTTTGCTACCTCATTTACTTACATTGGTTAATTATAAAGGGTGGTTTTTCACCTTACAAAAATTCTAATGTTGGGCCTATACTTTTTATACATTTGTTATATCATTTTACAATTCCTTAAATTAATCTAATATATAATATTACTGTTAAAACAATTAGCTTCATCATATAAATTTTGTCCCTTTCCTGTTTTATCACATTGGTTTACTAATCTACTCATTTCTGACATTATTTCCTTTGTATGGTACTTGTGGCCTAGGCCATCAATAGCATTTCATTAATATATTCTAAATAACATTTATTATTACCTAGGTTTTTGGTTTTGAACCTTTTTTTCCTGTGTTACATTTTATTACATGAGTCTTGACATTTAACATGTTTTCACAATAATGAAATCTTTTGACTTATTACTTAAAGTAGTGTTTACATGGACAAGTTTACAATCATAAATTAACAAATAATATAATTAGAACAAAATCTTTTAACATGTTACCTTCGAGGTATTGCCTTCATGGCCAAATTCTACATTTATAAATTGACAAATAATTATAAACTACTTGGTGTACCATTCTTCCATCCTATCAATCTTATCAAGCATTACTGGCTAATGAATAGATTATTGTTCATAGGTCCTGGTTTCTAATACACATTTTCTTATTTTGCCAGTAGGCTCACACAAACTTATAATGTAGTTTATAAATGTTAATAACTATAGGTTTTGGTGTAGAACACAAATACAACTACATACACCAAAGCCTTCACTAACATCTCAATCTGAGATGAAACCCTTCACCACTATTCACTATTGGTGTTATTTATGGGTTTTCCCTTTTTTTAAAAGTAATTAACCCGCACTTATTTTGTCTCCACTCCACTGGCACTTATTGTATTTATAACATATTTAAATAATAATAGGGATTGTTAACTTTATTCGCCACTCCTTCACATTCACTCATTTACATAAAGGTTTGTATGTATATTATATACCTACTTGCTATAATACATTTTAATTATTTATTTTATTATTTGTATTGTATTTTTTTCTTATCTTTTATATTGTTTATATTGGACAGTCTTTTTTGTAAGTAAGGGTTGTTCGTCTTTATCTGGTTTTAATAGGATAGCATAGGTGACTTTACCTATTATTGTACCTATTGAATTGAGCAGTTTTTGGTTTTGGGATAAGGCTACTATTATGTCGCATTACAATATACACATATATATATATATATATATATTTCAATCACTTTCTGCTACAGTTCGTTTTTTGATATATATAAAATATATAAAATTTATATTTATTTTACCTCAAGATGTTATTTTTCCTTATTTGGAACATGTTTCGAGAACTCCTGTGTTCTCATCCTCAGCCTTCGTGATCTTGCATCTGGTGAAGTATTTGTGTGTTGGCTGGATGCTATTAAGGTTTCTTGTTGGTCTCTGGTATTTTTAAAGTGGTATTATTGTGTGTGATTGTGGTGTATGTATTTGTATTTTCGACGTTGAATGCTTTGAATATTGTGTCGTTTTGTATTGACTTGTATTTGTTCAGGTATTAGTTTGTTTTGTGTTTTATGTTTGTATATTTGTAAATTTTCCCAAATGTTGTAAATAAACCGTATCGCTGGTATAAATAATGTTCAGATGTAATAAAAATTTGTAGTTTAATAAAAAACTTTTGCTATATGTGTATCTGTTTTATCAGTTGATATTATTGTTGCGTGTTTATTCCTCGTATTTGTTAAATTTATTAAATTAGAATTTTAATTTCTGGATGACTCTTCCTTATCTATTAATTCTAGAATTGACTTAAGAGAATTCTTCAGTTCGTCTGCTTCTAATTTGAATGTAGCGGTTGTATTGTCCCGAAATAATTCCTTAATATATACGTTCGATTGCCATTTCAATGCATTCGTTGAGGTTAATTTTGGTTCATGATTTTTATTATTTGTACCACTCTCAGACGTCTTCTTGATCTTCATGCATGTAGAGCGAATCCTAATTATACCTTACGTTCGAGAAATAAAACACATGGAATGATATTGGTAACATTAATGTTTAATCTTTGACAAATTTCATTCAAGTTTAGTAAAAATTGTCATTTTCGATATACAAGCTAGCAATGATCGATTCTTATCTCAGGGTCAAGTCAAATAAATTAAGTATATAAACGTGAATTCTTTTGGCTGCTACGCAAGGTTCCATTAATTAATAAAAAACAATAAAGAGTACATTACAATAGAATAGCTTAATACTTATTATCTAATATAATATTATAAATAATTATGAATGTTCAGTAATGTGGCTTGCCATATTTCGTTTTGTTATGTGCGCAATGCATTCTGGTTGTGACATGACGTCATAATCATGGCCGCTGTGTTGCCGTTATGGTTAGAGTATATTGGTTTCCAATGTATTTTAATAAAATATTGTCATTTAGTGTTCACTATTCCTTATATTATGTTCTTATTTTCTTTTTATAAAATGTTTATCAGTTATTAATGTTGTGTAAGTTGTTGGTGTTGCTGGCGATGACTCGCCTTTGGATTACAAGAATTGGTTGGTTATAATTTTGTAGAATACGTACTGTTCCTCAGTAAATTTAATTTAGGCTTCTTTCTTATTAATCACTTTAGAATTTCTTCATTTTCACTGGTCGTCGTTACTGTTGAGTTATATGGTTTGTTGTAATGACTTCATGATTGTTCCGTTTTACAATTTATTCTTCTGAGTTTGGTTTCTTGCTTTTTTTTTTAATTTCTTTACATAATAATATTTTTGATATGCACTCCTCAACCATATTCACTCGTGGTTAACAATCAAGTGTCTAATTTCTACTTTTTTTGATAGAAGCTGACCAAAATTTCTTGGATTCTTATTGGCCCATTAAGCAAAGTTCAAATGTTACATGACCAAGACCCTTGAAATACATTACATTTTATAATTTGCCTTCAAATTACTTTTTTATCATAATACAATAATATTTAATACAATGTCTATGTAGTTAATAAGAATAAAATTACAAATCATTTGATACCAAACATGGCCTGGTTTAGTCATGTAAAATTTAGTATTTTGTGGATTTTACATTTATCTTATTAAACAATTTAGAATGATGGATGACAGTTGACTATGACCCTTTGATATAATATTATTTTAACTTGATCTGCTAGTAACATGAAACTTTTATAATGTAAAACAAAACTCTTGACTATACTACTTATTTTAATAATTATAACTTACTACATTTAAATGATCCCACACTGCTAAACAATTGTTTGTGTTAATTCCTAAATCACTAGTGTCAATTCTGATTGACTGAACATCACTCCTTAATACTAAATAACACTACACTGGTTAACTATAGTTTGTGTGTATTATCATTAGGCCACCTTTTGTGTTTGTTTTCACTTATCACTATAGGGTTTTGTGCCCCCTTTTTTCACTTTATTTTTATAAAAAGACAGATTTTTATTGGCCTATTTAGCCATATAGGTCATACACATTTTATACTATGAGATGGTTGTACTCTTTATTATTTGTATTATATTTATTTATTTAGTGTTTGATTACTGCTTTTTTATTTTTATTTTTATTGATTTACTGCCCTATCTTACTGGGTAATGTCTGGTTATTATTTGTTAGTCATAGTCAGGTCAATGGTTGTTGTTGTTGAGTTAATTTTGGTCCATTCCTTATCTTCAATTTTGGGGTTTCTGTTTATTAGTTGGTGATCATAATGCTTGGTTCTATCCCTGAATGAGGTTTCACCGTTTATTATTTATAATTATTCCTACAGCATTCTGTTTCGTTACAATATTCATGATGGTGCCTCTGTGTGGTATATGTTTTATTAGTGTCACATTGGTTATGTCTTGGAATTCATGTCCCGCGTTTATTGCATGTGTGGCCAAATTGGATTTATATATTTCTGGTTTTTTGTATGTATTTAGATGTTCAAAATAACATTTTATCAGCTGTTTTTTTGTTTGTCCTATGTAACATTTATTGCAATCTTGGCATTCAATTTTGTATATACCGTTAGTTGTTGTATTATCTTTGTTGTGTGGGTTATTTAGTTTTTGTAAATTATTTTTATTAGTTTTGTATGCTATTTTTATATCTGTGTTTTTAAATAGTTTTGTTAGCTTTGTCATTTTATTATTTATGTATGTGAATGTGGTCCTTTTTTTTTGTATTATTATTTATGTGTTGTTCATTTTGATTAATTCTTAATTGTTCAGTTTTTATTTTATATTTGATTTTATTTTCTATTTTGTTTACAGTATTTTTATTGTATCCATTTTCATAATCAATTTGGTATATTATATTTCTTTCTTTGTCAGTTTCTTGTTTGTTTAGGGGAATTTTGTACATTCTGTTAAATAGCGAATAGAATGCTGCCATTTTATGTTGTGGTGGGTGGTCAGAATGATTAGGTATAATGATGTTGGTAGAAGTTGGTTTTCTGTACATTGCATATTGCATGTGGTTGTTGTATCTTGTGATGGTTATGTCTAAATAGTTGATTTTGTTATGTTTTTCTTTGTCTTCTGTGAATTGTATTTTTGAATGTATGTTATTCATTTGTTTTAGTATGTTCTCTGCATTTTTGTTTTTTTTTTTCATTTGATACATATAGCCATATATGTTGTAATGGTACATATCTTCAACAAACACTAATGTAGAAACATGATAAGAATAAATTATTAAATACTTAACACTATGATTAAAAGGGATGAGTCAGAGATAAAAGAATGGGTAATTAAAATAATAATATGATCAAGCATATGAAAGTACTCACAAAAGTAACCTCTGATAAGAAAAAAGTAACAAGCAACGAACAGAAACGTTGAAAACAATGATACATGGCGATTTAACCATAATAACCCAACAGATGGTAAGTGAGAAAGTAGAACCAGCCCCAACGCCAAAAGCAAGGATATATGCATCATCACCAAATGAAGTAAAAGCAGTAAAAGTGCACAACACCAGTGATAGACCAAGGGAAAAGAGACCAATCAATAATAATTGTAAATAATGATGATAAATGTAAACCCAGACAAACAATGTAAAATGAGAAGTGTTAAATCTCAATAACTTAAATTTTAGAAGGGTACACTAACCCAAATGAATAGAGACAACTATGACAAATCAATCTGATACTACATAAACTTGTTAACGGTATAATTGAACCTAGTAAAGTGAGAGATAGTGAATTAGAGTAATTGTGAACATTTTGTAAAATGAGAAAGAGAATTTAAGTAAGCAATACCCACCAGTAACACTTAAATCAAATATAGAGTCCAAGGTGATAGTATTAAAATGCCCAATTTATATAGAACCCCATTGATAGTGATAGACACTAATAAATCAGTGTAAAAGATTTAAGAGTGAATAGTGAAAGTGAATGAAAGCTAATTATTGCTAAACACAGACAGGACTGTGGCAATTACAAGCAATTATCAGTGAACACCAGTGTACACGACAAACTAAACCAAAGTGTAGTAGGTTAAGTAATTAATAGAGTTCAGGTAGTAGTAGAATAGACTACTTATCATATTTTAATTTAAAGCCAGTAGTATTCTAAGTTGGCAAATAATATTATTACCAATGTATTTCAGAAAAAAATGACTATTAGTGTGATAATACACAGTATAGATGATTGCTGAGGTACAGAGGTAAAACCAAATATTATTAATATAAAATGATAGGAAAAGACATTTGATAATAATATAATCGTATGAAGGATTTAAATATAATATGGTAAAATGTTATTAAAGTTCCATGTTAATGACCTAATGTCATTTGAATTTAGTTATAAGGAAGTATTATTGTGTTCAAATATTTAATTAATGTTTATGTTTTTATCTGTTATAATATGTAATAATGATAACTCACCAAAGAGTATGAAGAGATGAAGAGAATGAACATTGTGAGTAATGACATGCAAATAATTATGTTTAATGAATAGAAATATGTCTGTGGGAGTTATGTATACCATAGGACTAATTGTTATATTTTAAATAATAGAGAATAAGGAATAACAATTCAAATACAAACAAAAGCAGTAATCAGAAACAAAATAAATACAGACAAATATAATTATACTAACAAAAGCAGTTATGACAATAGACAAGCCAGAATGTGAAACTAATAAAATAACATACAATTACAATAGAACAGACATAAAACCATTCAACAAATGAATAAATCATGTATTAAACACATCAGAACCTATACAAGGGGGAAATAAAATGTAATCTCTGTAATTTAAGAAAAATAGCCAATTGCTGTTTAGGCCTAGGCAAATGCCTAACTGTAAAACAACAAAAACTGCAATTTTTAAGAATTAAACTATAACATTAGCAAAAATAATGCAAGTAAACAACAAAAGACGATTAGGCAATCATATTAAGAAAGAAGTGTTAAAGTAATCATGTAAATTAAGAAAACAGTGTAATTAAACAATATCAACATAACTGTCAAAATGTTAATACATCAGTAAACCCAACCTTATTGGATGTTAAATTAATCCATGAAACAAAATACGAACAGTGGTGATGATATTTAATAATTAAAATTAAATACCAAAGATTAATTGCATTCAGAAGATCTATAACCATTTTAAATAAAAATTCAAATCTCCTAACAATGGTCTTAAGTCAAATTTAACCAATCAGAATCTTTGAGTTACCATGACAATAGGAAAATATTGATGATTTTCAGTTAGGAATGGGAGAATCTATAGTGACGCTTATGAGGAGAGACGCCATGCCGTGAAGGGCCCAATATTTTATTTAAAAATAGTAAAGTGACCATATTTTATGAAGAGAAGGGCCATACTAACTGACGGAGAGATGACCCATTCAACCCAGACCAAGGACCAGCTTAATAATTAATCCAGATGTATTGAAAATAAGTAAATTAACAAGAAGAAGACGCAAGGAGTACCTAAAGCCCAAAATTTTGAAGAACGAAGAATCGACATCGATGAACCCAACCTATATTGACTATTTGACACTACACTTCCAAGCAACTGACGATAAGTATTGCTGAATTAATTAAAGATCTGAAATAAATTCTCTTTCAAAATTCTCACTAAACTGTGAACTCTCACTATCACTGATGGTATTATCTTTTCAAGGATTGATAAACGAAACATAATTTATGTATAATAGCTAACTGATTATAACCTATGTATTACACAAATGACACCATCACACACTTTGACACCACAACATTGAATCTAAAGTAAACCTTGTTCAATTTTAATTCTCACGATTATAAAGTGATATACTGTATTTAATTCTCTTGTTTTAAAACTTCTTTGTCATACTTAAAAGGACTCAATTGGTAAATTTATTGTGTATAAATAATCAACGCTGTATTGTGGCAACAGAAAAACATTGTACTGCCAACCCAGCTTCCCGCTGAGTGAACGATAATTTATTGCCGAGGCTAAAATTATTATATTAATCACAATTTTGTATAAGCGTTAATGAAGATTAACAAGTTCTGAGCCAAATAAAAAAGTGTGTATCATTTATAACTGTCCAATAATTATTTTCAAAATATTATGTATGTTATGTTATGTAGCAGCGAGTAAAACTAACCAACATTGTTTTACGTTGGTAACACGTTCCCCCACACAAGCGAGATTCGAGTTCCAGCCAGTTGGCGAACAATTCGAATCGACATTACCATACTGTAAAACAACCCAGGTAAAAACTTTTAATTGTTTTCTGGCAAAACAATTTGGCGCCTATCGGGAAGTAATAAAGAGTGAGAAGGGACAGGTAAGGACACACCGGCTCAACGCTTTTATCACATGGAACGAGACTTGATAACGTTCGCAAATTTAAACATGTAAACTCAAAATATATAACACTAGACAAACTCAGGTTATTAACAAAGTGGCGCACCAACTAGTGAGGCTAGATTTATAAGAAAATTAACATCTAGTGGCAAGTATGACAGAAGACAAACAAGATGAAGAGGGCATCATCACTGAGGCGGACGAAGGAGGCCGAAAACGAAGTTAGAGTGAGCGACAAGGAAGTGACTTCGGTCGAGGACGCCGAACAAATGTTACCTCCCATGGAACCAGCCAAACCCGTGCAGCCAGAGAATCAACCGGAGAAACCCACACAACCAGGAGACGCAGATTTCATGGAAATGATGAGAATACTGATGGAAGATAACTGGAAGAAGATGGAAGAAAAAATGGAAAAACAATAAAAATATAACGTCATTAAAGGAAGATTTCAAGGGAGAATTGAAGGAATTCAAGGGAGAGTTGATCAAAAATAAAGAGGAAATTAATGAAAAATTGGACCAGAACAGTAAGACCATGGAAGAAAAAATGGACGAACTGAAGCAAGACAGCCAGAGAAATATGGAGGTATTGAACCAGAAGATGGCTGAGAACAATGAAAAAGTGAATAAGAAAATCGAGGAGGAGATGACGAGTATACGACAGGAGATTTCCGAAATACACGGAAAATGGGAAAATACGAGCCATGAACTACAACAAACTAAGGAAGACTTCGGCGAACGAATAACTAACATGGAAGAAGACAGCCAGATCCGAATAATCTATAAGAACCGCAACCGAACGAAATATAACACAGGTGCGGACAGACTTTGGAGAGAAATGCCGGGAGATCGACACCGCCGTAAGCGAAGTTCGCGGACAAGGTCAACAGAATAAAAACAAAATTGAAGAAATCCAGAAACGAGAGATTGCCAAGATCAGAGAGGAGCTGGAAGTAATTAACAACAGACCGCCGATAATGACACAGTACCAGCACATGGACAACCGGGAAGTAATTAACTTCAAACAATACCGGCGAAACCCGATGGAGTTCTTAGAGAGAGTGGACAAACAACTGGCCAAGACTCAGGAGAACAGATGGACCATTAGCCGAGGGTACCTAGACAAGTACTTCCGTGATATAAACGACAATTGGTGGACAGCTACGAGACATGACCTCACGAACTACGAGGAGTTTAAGGATGTATTCAAAAGGAAATACTGGTCGGAGGCAACGCAAAAACATCGTGCGTGATAGTATATGTTTCGGCAGGTATGACGCCACCAGAGGGACGACTTTTACGGCATATTTCCTGGGAAAGGTATGTCTAGCAAGGAATCTGGAGCCGAAAATTCCGGAAGAAAGCTTAGTGACGAAACTCGCCTTTCACTACGAAGAGGGTGTCTCCAGAGCGCGGCTGGGTAGTCAAATTAAAACAATACAATCCATGGCAGCCCTATTAGAAGACTACGAAAGGGAGCGTTATTACCGCAGGAGCCGACAACGGGACGACAGGGGCGATACCAAAAATTTTCAGAACGGCTACCAATATAACAACAATAATTACCGCTCAAATTATAACAGCCGTAACAATGCGAATAACCCGCCCAACGAGTCACATAGACCAAATAATAATCCGGCCAGCCAACCAAACAACAGCTATAATAATAACAACAGGCCAAACAATCAAAGTAATCACTACAACCGGCCAAATAATACACAACATCAACCCTATAGGCCGAATAACGCAAACTACAATCGGCCAAATTTCAACAACAACAACAATGACAATAGAAATCGTAACAACACAGATCGTAACTATCGTCAAGTACATTATGTGAGGGCCGAAAGTGACGGGAGAAATAGGTCGTATTATCAGGGACGACGAAGTGCCGACCGAAATGCCTACGGACACCGGTACAGTAATAGTAACTACGGACGTGATAATACATCAAACACGGGCCGAAGTCGTAGCCAAGAGGTATACAGGCGTGACCGATACGAAGATCACAACCAGCCTGAACCCCGACCGTCAACGAGCGGAAATCAGCCAACTAGTCAACAAGATGGGCGTAACGAACAGTCCGAGATGACGTTAAACTAGGAGCGGCAGTGAAACAGCTACTTGTACCCTCACTGAACCAGTCTATTGGGTCAAATCGCGACGTTGCACAAACCAACGACGAACGCACAATTACGATAGTGCGAAACAACTATTTAAAAAATATTGTAGAAGAATTGCTCGAGGAAAGTAATAACCAATCTGATAATAAACACAGCGAAATTGCTTATATATCAACTAAAGTTAACGGAGTACCAACACAAATCATGATAGACACGGGATCAAATATTTCGTTAATCAACAGTATCGAACTTCAAAAGATCCAAGAAGCAAGTAAGACAATTATACTTACGCTACCCATCAGCAACATTGTCCTTGTAGGAGCGACCGGACGACAAAATAGAACCGTCCGAAAACAAGTACAACTCGAACTGACAAGCGACGGACAAACAGTAACAATGACGTTTTTAGTAGCCAGCGGATTACCATTCCAGATGCTAATTGGTTGCGATATGCTGCGCCGGTACTCAGCCATAATTGACTTAAGCAAATACAAGCTAATTTTGAAGAAGGGTGACATACAATGGATACCCGAATTGACCAACAGTGACAAAATACAGCCGAATAAAACAATGTATCACATCCAGAAATACCGAAATACTGGGGAACAGATACTGAATAATGGAATTTGTGATGAGACAGACAATGAAGAACTATGGCAAGGAAAAATCAAAGAAATCCGAACTTTCCAGGGAGAGAAAACGAACGCACAATTAACAGTTCAACAAGCTGAACAACTGATAGAAGTGTATAATCGCTACAAGAACGTATTTTCAGATACACCTGGGAAGGTCGGAGATTATCAGTGCGAAATTCAATTCCGAGAGCCTGTCAACTTGATAAAAAAATCTTACCCGATCGCATTTTCATTAAAGGAAGCGGTGAGAACAGAGATTAATCGGTTAATAGCAGAAGACATAATTGAACCAAGCTACTCACCCTACACCAGCACTATCCTAGCAGTTCCAAAGAAACACGGGAAGGTGAGAATATGTCTAGATGCCCGTGAGATCAATAAGCACATAGTAAATGATCGTACATCCCCAGGAGAAATAGAAGAGATCCTGAAAAAGTTCTATGGCACCAAATTCATCAGTATATGGGACACTGTCTGTGGCTATTGGCAGGTCAAGTTACACCCATCCAGTAGAAAATACATGGCATTTATATTTGAAGGACGGAACTTCCAATTCAAAAGATTACCCTTCGGATTGGTGAAGTCGGTAGCAGTATTTGTAAAAATTATGGACCAGATACTTGGGCCAGATGCATTACAGTTTACAACAGTCTATGTAGACGATTTATTAATAACTTCAGATGTGTGGGACGAACATTGTCACCGAGTAGAGTACGTGCTAGAAAAACTATCAAGCAACCATATAACCCTCAAACTGGAAAAATCCAAATTTTTGGCTGACGAAGTGCAATTTTTAGGGTTCAACTTGTCTGGAAATGGGATAACACCATCAATAGAAAAGGTTGAATGCATACAGAAGTTTCCAACACCTAAAAATAAAAAACAACTCCAATCATTTCTCAGTCTGTGCAATTATTACTGAAAGTTCCAAAAGAATTATTCTGAAATGACAGCCAAATTTTCACACCAATTGTCATCCAAGAACAAATGGATGTGGGGAGTCGAACAAGACATAACACTCTAACTGATTAAAAACAAATTCATTGAGTCAGTAATGTTACGTCATCCTAATTTCACCAAACCATTCTATTTAAATTGCAACGCCAGTGACGTTAGCCTTAGATCCGTTTTGTACCAGGAGGATGAAGAGGGGAATCATTGTGTGATCAGTTTTGCAAGTAGGATGCTAAACAGCAGTGAGAGAAATTATAATGTAACGGAGAAGGAATTGCTGAGCGTTGTATTTTCATGTGGAAAATTTAGTACCTACATATTGGGGTACCCGATTATAGTAAGGACTGACCACAAGTCCATATCATTCCTCAGAAATTGTAAGTTAAGTCATGGAAGATTGACTAGATGGAGTTTGGTATTACAGGAATAAAATTTGAATTGGGAATACATCCCGGGCAAGAAAAATGTTGTAGCAGATACCCTGTCCAGAGTAAACATTAAAGACCAGACGTACGAAGGAGAAAAGGAAACCATTATCAAAATATACCACATAATTAAGAGCAGAACTGACTTGGCCGACATCATGAAAGAAATGGAACGACAACAAGAACAAGATCCCAAACTAAGCAAAATTCTACAACGCTTAACAGACAAAGACGACCACGTATCCAAATTTTACTGCAAACACCAAGGAATACTTTTCATCAAAACACAATATAAATTCAACACCTGGAAAATAGCAATACCTCAAGCCAC
This sequence comes from Magicicada septendecula, assembly GCA_034769895.1. Taxonomy (NCBI): domain Eukaryota; kingdom Metazoa; phylum Arthropoda; class Insecta; order Hemiptera; family Cicadidae; genus Magicicada; species Magicicada septendecula. The sequence goes on from CM068370.1 coordinate 138,047,286, forward strand.
AGAGAAAAACCTAATTCTCGATTATCATGAGAGATATGGGCACATGGGCGCATTAAAAATGGTAAAGGCCTTACAAGAGCATGTATACATGAAAGATGCCAACAGAAAGGTACGGAAATGCATAAAACAATGTCACATCTGCCAACTAGTGAAGGTCAACAATGACAGAAAGGAGGGCACCATGATACCGATAACCACCTCTTGTAAGTTGGAGAAAGACTTCGTTGACATATGCGGAGCATTTCCGCGCGCGTAGTGGAGGAAAGCATCAATACAAATACCTCATTATTGTGTTCGACCACTACACAAGGTTCACAAAGCTTTACCCCATCAATCGTGCCACTACCCAGAAAATTTTAAAATTAATACTAGTACCATACATTAGTGAAGTTGGAACACCCAAATGCATCATCACCGATCATGGAATGCAATTCAAGGGAAATAAATGGAAGAACACTTCACTAAATCATGGAATAAAAACGTACAAGACATCAGTGTACCATCCAAGCAGCAACCCTGCAGAGCGAGTCTTGAGAGAAGTGGGGAGAATTCTCCGTACATATTGTTACGATCAGCACAGCGAGTGGTCTAAATACTTACCAGCAGCCGAAAACTTTATAAATTTATCGCACCACCTATTTATTGAAACAACACCATATACAGCAATGTTCCAAAGACCACCACCAAGAGAAAATATTTCTTTAATTCAATTTCCAAATGGAGAAGATTATCAGTTCGATGACGTACAATTTCACCATACTGGAGAAGACGGACAAGATCTGACAAAAATATAAGCAAATGCAACCGAAACCCATACAATATCAGACTGGAGAGCAAATATTACTTAGAAACAGAGGATTACCAAGCACCATGGAAGGGATAGCCAAGAAGCTATTACTCCTTTACACAGGACCCTATATAGTAAGTAAAGACAATCAAAATAACACATATGAGATCGTAGACCCAAAGACGCAAAGAAGAAAGGGGACATATAACCAATCCTTTATGAAAAAGTATTATTAACACAAGAAAAAACATCCTGAAACCAATTAAAAAATGGCTAGTGTTAAAAAAGGAAGAAAAATAAACAAAACAAATAATAAAAATATCATGTGTATCATACCCACTAATAATATCGCATCACTAAGAGCTAAAGAGTGTGAATAAAAGAAAAAGATTATAATCTGAAATAATGTATTGTATAAACTAAATGATAATAATGTGGAGAATCCTACAAATGATATTTATTTTATAGTCGCATTAAGACTACTTACATAATTTTATTAATGACTCACTGTAGATAAGTCCAGCAATCAAATGTATAATTGACGGCAGAGCAATGGAGTCAAAAGTACCCCTCCGATCCGATTCAATATTATGTTAGGGAAGAAATGTTATGGAATTAGATATCAAAGGGATAAGAACATTAAACCAATATAATACAAAAATCAAGAAGAATACCGACACTCAATAAAATATTAAGAACCGATAGCTCAAAATTAACCAGTGATTAAGAAAATAAATTGAAATAATGATTGATAATTTCAATCAAAAACCTGAATGATATTTGCTGAAATAATCAATTTTAGTGGCAGGGCAATATGTAATGGTACATATCTTCAACAAACACTAATGTAGAAACATGATAAGAATAAATTATTAAATACTTAATACTATGATTAAAAGGGATGAGTCAGAGATAAAAGAATGGGTAATTAAAATAATAATACGATCAAGCATATGAAAGTAATATAAAAGTAACCTCTGATAAGAAAAAAGTAACAAGCAACGAACAGAAACGTTGAAAACAATGATACATGGCGATTTAACCATAATAACCCAACAGATGGTAAGTGAGAAAGTAGAACCAGCCCCAACGCCAAAAGCAAGGATATATGCATCATCACCAAATGAAGTAAAAGCAGTAAAAGTGGACAACACCAGTGATAGACCAAGGGAAAAGAGACCAATCAATAATAATTGTAAATAATGATGATAAATGTAAACCCAGACAAACAATGTAAAATGAGAAGTGTTAAATCTCAATAACTTAAATTTTAGAAGGGTACACTAACCCAAATGAATAGAGACAACTATGACAAATCAATCTGATACTACATAAACTTGTTAACAGTATAATTGAACCTAGTAAAGTGAGAGATAGTGAATTAGAGTAATTGTGAACATTTTGTAAAATGAGAAAGGGAATTTAAGTAAGCAATACCCGCCAGTAACATTTAAATCAAATATAGAGTCCAAGGTGATAGTATTAAAATGCCCAATTTATATAGAACCCCATTGATAGTGATAGACATTAATAAATCAGTGTAAAAGATTTAAGAGTGAATAGTGAAAGTGAATGAAAGCTAATAATTGATAAACACAGATAAGGACTGTGGCAATTAAAAGCAATTATCAGTGAACACCAGTGTACACGACAAACTAAACCAAAGTGTAGTAGGTTAAGTAATTAATAGAGTTCAGGTAGTAGTAGAATAGACTACTTATCATATTTTAATTTAAAGCCAGTAGTATTCTAAGTTGGCAAATAATATTATTACCAATGTATTTCAGAAAAAAATGACTATTAGTGTGATAATACACAGTATAGATAATTGCTGAGGTACAGAGGTAAAACCAAATATTATTAATATTAAATGATATGAAAAGACATTTGATAATAATATAATCGTATGAAGGATTTAAATATAATATGGTAAAATGTTATTAAAGTTCCATGTTAATGACCTAATGTCATTTGAATTTAGTTATAAGGAAGTATCATTTTGTTCAAATATTTAATTAATGTTTATGTTTTTATCTGTTATAATATGTAATAATGATAACTCACCAAAGAGTATGAAGAGATGAAGAGAATGAACATTGTGAGTAATGACATGCAAATAATTATGTTTAATGAATAGAAATATGTCTGTGGGAGTTATGTATACCATAGGACTAATTGTTATATTTTAAATAATAGAGAATAAGGAATAACAATTCAAATACAAACAAAAGCAGTAATCAGAAACAAAATAAATACAGACAAATATAATTATACTAACAAAAGCAGATATGACAATAGACAAGCCAGAATGTGAAACTAATAAAATAACATACAATTACAATAGAACAGACATAAAACCATTCAACAAATGAATAAATCATGTATTAAACACATCAGAACCTATACAAGGGGGAAATAAAATGTAATCTCTGTAATTTAAGAAAAATAGTCAATTGCTGTTTAGGCCTAGGCAAATGCCTAACTGTAAAACAACAAAAACTGCAATTTTTAAGAATTAAACTATAACATTAGCAAAAATAATGCAAGTAAACAACAAAAGACGATTAGGCAATCATATTAAGAAAGAAATGTTAAAGTAATCATGTAAATTAAGAAAACAGTGTAATTAAACAATATCAGCATAACTGTCAAAATGTTAATACATCAGTAAACCCAACCTTATTGGATGTTAAATTAATCCATGAAACAAAATACGAACAGTGGTGATGATATTTAATAATTAAAATTGAATACCAAAGATTAATTGCATTCAGAAGATCTATAACCATTTTAAATAAAAATTCAAATCTCCTAACAATGGTCTAAGTCAAATTTAACCAATCAGAATCTTTGAGTTACCATGACAATAGTAGAATATTGACGATTTTCAGTTAGGAACGGGAGAATCTATAGTGATGCTTATGAGGAGAGACGCCATGCCGTGAAGGGCCCAATATTTTATTTAAAAATAGTAAAGTGACCATATTTTATGAAGAGAAGGGCCATACTAACGGACGGGGAGATGACCCATTCAACCCAGACCAAGGACCAGCTTAATAATTAATCCAGATGTATTGAAAATAAGTAAATTAACAAGAAGAAGACGCAAGGAGTACCTAAAGCCCAAGATTTTGAAGAACGAAGAATCGACATCGATGAACCCAACCTATATTGACTATTTGACACTACACTTCCAAGCAACTGACGATAAGTATTGCTGAATTAATTAAAGATCTGAAATAAATTCTCTTTCAAAATTCTCACTAAACTGTGAACTCTCACTATCACTGATGATATTATCTTTTCAAGGATTGATAAACGAAACATAATTTATGTATAATAGCTAACTGATTATAACCTATGTATTACACAAATGACACCGTCACACACTTTGACACCATAACATTGAATCTAAAGTAAACCTTGTTCAATTTTAATTCTCATGATTATAAAGTGATATACTGTATTTAATTCTCTTGTTTTGAAACTTCTTTGTCGTACTTAAAAGGACTCAATTGGTAAATTTATTGTGTATAAATAATCAACGCCGTATCGTGGCAACAGAAAAACATTGTATTGCCAACCCAGCTTCCCGCTGAGTAAACGACTATTTATTGCCGAGGCTAAAATTATTATATTAATCACAATTTTGTATAAGCGTTAATGAAGATTAACAAGTTCTGAGCCAAATAAAAAAGTGTGTATCATTTATAACTGTCCAATAATTATTTTGAAAATATTATGTATGTTATGTTACGTAGCAGCGAGTAAAACTAACCAACATTGTTTTATGTTGGTAACACGTTTCCCCACTCAAGCGAGATTCGAGCTCCAGCCAGTTGGCGAACAATTCGAATCGACATAACCATACTGTAAAACAACCAAGTAAAAACTTTTGTTTTCTGGCAAAACAATTTGGCGCCTATCGGGAAGTAATAAAGAGTGAGAAGAGACAGGTAAGGACACACCGGCTACACGACGCTTTTATCACACGGAACGAGACTTGATAACGTTCGAAAATTTAAACATTTAAACTCCAAAATATATAACACTAGACAAACTCAGGTTATTAACAATGTATACCCATATAGGGCTATATGTATCAAATAACAAAAACACAAATGCAGAGAACATACTAAAGCAAATCAATAACATACATCCAAAAATACAATTCACAGAAGACAAAGAAAAACATAACAAAATCAACTATTTAGATATAACCATCACAAGAAACAACAACCACCTACAATATGCAATATACAGAAAACCAACTTCTACCAACATCATTATACCTAACCATTCTGACCACCTACCACAACATAAAATGGCAGCATTCTATTTGCTATTTAACAGAATGTACAAAATTCCCCTAAACAAACAAGAAACTGACAAAGAAAGAAATATAATATACCAAATTGATTATGAAAATGGATACAATAAAATACTGTAAACAAAATAGAAAATAAAATCAAATATAAAATAAAAACTGAACAATTAAGAATTAATCAAAATGAACCACACATAAATAATAACAACAACAAAAAATGAGCCATATTCACATACATAAATAACAAAATGACAAAGCTAACCAAACTATTTAAAAACACAGATATAAAAATAGTATACAAAACTAATAAAAATAATTTACAAACACTAAATAACCCACACAACAAAGATAATACAACAACTAACAGTATATACAAAATTGAATGCCAAGATTGCAATAAATGTTACATAGGACAAACAAAAAAACAGCTGAAAAAACGTTATTTTGAACATCTAAATACATACAAAAAACCAGAAATATATAAATCCAATTTGGCCACACATGCAATAAACACGGGACATGAATTGTGATGGTATAATTCTGGTACGATAATAATTTTGTAAAACTATGGTCCTAAAAACCATAATTATTGTATTTTTATTCTCTAACCATTTATTTTGTAATAATAATAATTTCATTTCATAATCCTTATAAAGTTTTGGTGAATAAACTATAGAATATTTTAAACAACGCATATTGGAGTTAACAGGATTTCGGTCGAATTCGCTGAAAAGCTACAAATGTCGCAAAAACTATTTGTCACAGATAAGCAGTAAACAACCAAGCCCACAACTACGTCAGACACAAGGAATGCAAGACGCATTGTATTCGACTGGGTTGGGCTGCTGAACAATGAGCCCGTGACGTAGTTTTGCCCCACCTACGCAATGTTTAACAAAGACTCTGGGTCATTTTCGCCTGGACCGTGAATAGGGCCGGTCGGCACTTCACGCGGCCGGCGTATTCACTGTGTGTTTGTGTAAATTTTACACCACCAAAAGTGGTTTAATAACTATTAATGAAATAATGGTAATGTTGGTGCTGTAACTGGGCTTGAGTGGGTGTCATCGGCCAAGTGAAACCGTGAAGAATCTGGCAACGGTCCGGACTTCTACGTGTAGCTAATAAATCGGCCGAAGTGTGATCCGAGGGGGGACACTACAATTCGGGAGTGTGTGCCCTAAGACGATATAAACAATCCGATTTAGCATGTATAAGGATTCGAGTAGTCCGATGACATCGACCCAAAACTGGAAGCTAAGTATCAGCTACAACCCTTACATATCAAAGAAAATAGAAAAAATGACCAATTCAGTAAATTCATAATTAATGACCAAAATTATTCATTAAATAAAAAATGAGCTCATAAAAAACTAAAAAATTGTACCAGAGAGAGAGAGAGAGAGAGAGAGAGAGAGAGAGAGAGAGAGAGAGAGAGAGAGAGAGAGAGAGAGAGAGAGAGAGAGAGAGAGAGCGTGAATAACAAAATAATATTTAAAAAGTGCTGGGTTGTGCAAGTATAAAAATACATTATATAAAACATATCAAATGTTTAAATGTTTTCAAAGAGTTTAAAAATATAAATAACTGTGTAGGTATTTTGGAGGGCTTGTAAAAGGGAAATTTAACGTAATTTTGTCGCCACCTGGTGAAGAATAGCTGTAATTAAATGTCATGAATAAACTGGGTAATATCATTTGGTAAAAATTTTAACAAAGTATTATTATTATTTCAAATAACACTTTCCGCTACTCAAGAAGTTCGCTTAAACGAATTCCTGCCCTTTTAAAGGTAAGTAAAACTACAAGTTTATATTTACGTTTTTTTCATATCAAGATGGCGCCCGACCTTTGAAATTATTGACCAAGTACAAAGTGTAAAGATATTGTATTTTATTATCAGCAATAAAAAGTAGTTAACATTTGGCTTCTGGAACAGGTACACTACGTAAACTTTTATTTTATGTGGGTAAGCCTACGAAGAGAGCGGAAAAGTTATCTGAGGTAATAGACATAATTTTAAATACGTAAACATAACCTGTCTTCCACGAGGTTATGTTATAAGGTTGTATGCGTGCGGGTAATATTAAAATAAGTAAAATGAATACCAATAAAGGTGATAACGTAGATGAAACAGTTGCGAGTGAGATGGATGTTAAACTGGACCAAATTAGTCAGACCAGTGTAACTGAATTAAACCCAGTTCCGTTAAACCCCATCTCAACTCAAGACGTAAATAAACCAAATGAGACAGCTGCTTTGATGCAGTTACTATTACATAAATTCGATGAACAAAGTAACAAATTTGATGAAAAGTTTACTAACTTGAATGACACATTTGATGAACAGAGTGTAAGATTTGATAATTTTGACAAACAATTTAACGAGCAGAAAAATGAATCAGAAATAGTTTTGATATCAAGTTTAATGAATTAAAGACTGAAATTAAAAGTCAAAATTATCACTTAGATGAAAGAATAAACACAATAGAAACACGTTGTGATAATATCCAGAAAAACACATTAGAAATTGTTAATGAGAAATTCAATAATAAAATAAGTAATTTGGGTACTAAAATTGATCAAATTTATGAGACAGTTAATGACACAGTTAAAAGCCAGATAGAGTCACAAAATACAGAAATAGAAAAGAAATGTTTAACTTATGTAGAAAGTCAAATAGAAATTAAAACAAATTGTGAAATAAATAACCAAATAGAATTGAAAACAAATGTTTTGCAAAGTCACTTAGAGAAAGTTGAATCAAATGTAGTAGACATTACAAAGAATATTGAAACTATAGATAACACAATATCAGAACATGAAAGAAATACCATGAGTAGAATAAGTCTGTTACAAAATAAGATCAAAGAAATCGATGATTTAGCTATACAAAATAATACTGATATGCATGATAAATATGATTTAATTGCTAATAGTTGAACCAGTGTGAAAAATGAGTTACGGGGGAAATTCATAAAAATATTTCAAGTATTAATGATAGGGTGGTAGTGACTAGGGATTTCTATAATGAAATAGAATTAGAAAATTTTAGCCATGAGAACAGGGTGATACATCCCATGCGTTTTTTGAATCAGACACGGGATTATAATTATTTTAGTAGTAGCAGTTGGGAAGTGAAATTAACTAGAATAGTCAAGTGTTTCAAGGGTAGTTCAGTAATATGGGCTGAGGCTCATAGGTTAGAATGGGATTGTTATGACACTTTTGAGAAAGCGTTTAAGGGCAAATATTGGACGGAAGAAGAGCAGGAAACTTTAAGAAGCCGCATTATGGGAGCGGGTAATTTTATGGGACGTAACCCTAATAACAATAATATCACCAAATATGTAACTAAACTTTATAACGAGGCAAAATACTTAGAGCCGCCCATACCGTTTAAGTCATTCGTTAGATACGTGAGTAAGCACTTACCAAGAGAGGTGCAGGTTACTTTTATGACCAAAGAAATAGAAACTCTAAATGAGTTAGAAAGGGTGTTAGATATACTACAAAGTATTAATGACCGTGAAGTGGGGAGAAGACCCATACAACAGAATATAAATAATCATAACATCGAGTTTAATCGGCCAAGGCCTTATTATAATAATAATGATAATAAACGTATGTATCGTACTGATTTACAGCAACCAAGCGAGTGGAGTTGTTCTAGGTGTAGAACGGGGAACCGTGCCCACATACAACATTGTTACAAATGCCAAACACCAAGAAATGAACCAAGGAGTAACAACCCAAAGCAGTTTGTACCTACAACCAGAGGAGCACCGAGTACCCGAGGAACACCAAACCATAACCAGGGACCGACAAGGGGACACCAGGTACCCACCACCAGTAACAACAGGCCACAGTCGGAAAACTGAAGTCGACAGTGGTAAATAGGACCCGACCACTGTTCAGGGAAGCTCATGAGGTCCGACCATTAGAAGATGTACAATCTAACGTTATAACAACCGATATCGTTGCTGACTTGTTGGAGGAGGAAAGTAAAACAACATTGGAGGTGAGAGCTGGACTCACGGAAATCCAGGTAACAATAGAAAATAGGAAATTTATAACACTTGTTGATACGGGAAGTGAGATTTCAGTAATAGTTGACAACATTTTAAGTGAGTTAAAAGAATTTAAAAAGAATATTCCAGTTCTACCCGTAGCCGGGGTTACAGTAATAGGAGTCACGGGAGTACGTAGTAAACATGTGACCAAACAAATACATTTAAGTTTTTCAATTGGAGATATGAATTTTGATAATACATTTTTGGTAGTCAAGGGGTTAAGTTTAGACATCATTTTAGGAAATGATTTTTTACAAAGAAATAAAGCTGTAATAAATTTTAAAGAGAAGGTGTTAGAGCTAGATGGGGGTGATCGGTCTGTTAAAAGTTAATTTTGAAAATGTGATAAATAAAGTTAAAACAACTGGTGTGAAATTGTTACAGAAGCGAGTAGTTGAGAATAACATAGATGCGAAAATAAATTTTTGTAGAGAGGGTGAGTATATTGAAGATGTTGATAATGAAATGAGCAATATTAATAATCCAGTATGGGAGATAAGGGCGGATGAATTCTGTAGTGGGGGTGAGGTGATAAGGAGTGGCCAACGTATAGCGTTATGGCAGGTAATAGAGCAGTTTAAGAGAGTGTTTGCCGATATTCCAGGAAGGGCAAAAAATTATGAATGTATGTTACAGACTAGGGAACAACCATCTTAATACAAAGATGCGCGGTGCCATAGGATTTATCGTCGGAATGAAATTAGTGAAAGGTGTTTATAATTGAGAAATTGGTGTCATGATAGGTAAATTTGGTTGTTAGTTAGAAGAAAGGTGAGTAAGAGTATAAAAATAAGTCAAAGCATAGTGAATACAGGAGTCACCCAGACTAATCAGGATAAAATGTGAAAGGTTAGGTAAAATATTCAGAGTAGAGAGGTAATAGGAAATGAAATAATAATAACGTAATATGAATATTAATAATAAATTTGAAATAAATTTTATAATTATAATAAATAATTGATGGCTAATTAATGAAAGTTTAGAATTATTAATTAATTAATTGAAATTGCAAATTTAAATAGGTAGAATGTGTAAATTCTGATCAAGATTAAATATGAATTGACTATTTCAATGTATTAACTGTATTAATGTATCAATGTGGATTATGATTTATCATGTATTATGTATTATGTATTAACATGGAAATTTTAACATGATGTATAGGAAATAGTGTGTGTGGAGGAGAAAGAGGGGTAAATATTATTAACAGTGCCAGTTATTAACTGTTAATAATAATAATATTAATTTTAATAAGATTTTATTTGTTTTTTATAAAATGTTTTTCTCCCTGTTTGAGTAATTAATTTAAAGGGAGATTTAGGTAATTATATCTATAAATTTGGGATGTATATATATTTATTATATCCATGTATTTCATTTAGATATTTGTTTCTTTTATAATTACATTAATTATGAAAACAGAAAGAGTTAATTATTATCGATGGGGATCGAAAAGATTTTTAAAATAAAGGATAGTCCATGAAGAGAATGGCACTTCTATATAATTCTTGTTGATTTGAAGCAAACCCAGTGCTTCTTAACGCAAACCAGCACATAGCTAAGGGGAAACAGATCAGTTAGGAATATAGTATTATACCAAGCCACTATTTCGATATTTTTGATTTATTGTTTCAGTGTTTGGTGATGTTTTTGATTTATTGTTTCAGTGTTTGGTGATGTTGTGACGGCGGTCCTGAGCTGGCCAGCGCGTCAGAGCAGGAGCGTTACGCGCCTGATTGGCCTTATGGTGTTGGGATCTCGAAGGAGAAGTCCAGTAAGGTCATGCAGGTACTGTCATCATCATCGGACCACGGGTGAGTTATTGTATTTCTTTTCATATAAATTGTAAGGGGGTTGTGGCGACATATCCTGGCTGATCCCTTTAGGAAGTACGAATGTGTCAATGAAAGTTTTTATGCTTCGGCATAAAATCTTTCATTGAGGGGGTTTTGTGATGGTACAATTCTGGTACGATAATAATTTTGTAAAACTATGGTCCTAAAAACCATAATTATTGTATTTTTATTCTCTAACCATTTATTTTGTAATAATAATAATTTCATTTCATAATCCTTATAAAGTTTTGGTGAATAAACTATAGAATATTTTAAACAACGCATATTGGAGTTAACAGGATTTCGGTCGAATTCGCTGAAAAGCTACAAATGTCGCAAAAACTATTTGTCACAGATAAGCAGTAAACAACCAAGCCCACGACTACGTCAGACACAAGGAATGCAAGACGCATTGTATGCGACTGGGTTGGGCTGCTGAACAATGAGCCCGTGACGTAGTTTTGCCCCACCTACGCAATGCTTAACAAAGACTCTGGGTCATTTTCGCCTGGACCGTGAATAGGGCCGGTCGGCACTTCACGCGGCCAGCGTATTCACTAAGTGTGTTTGTGTAAATTTTACACCACCAAAAGTGGTTTAATAACTATTAATGAAATAATGGTAATGTTGGTGCTGTAACTGGGCTTGAGTGGGTGTCATCGGCCAAGTGAAACCGTGAAGAATCTGGCAACGGTCCGGACTTCTACGTGTAGCTAATAAATCGGCCGAAGTGTGATCCGAGGGGGGACACTACAATTCGGGAGTGTGTGCCCTAAGACGATATAAACAATCCGATTTAGCACGTATAAGGATTCGAGTAGTGCGATGACATCGACCCAAAACTGGAAGCTAAGTATCAGCTACAACCCTTACATATCAAAGAAAATAGAAAAAATGACCAATTCAGTAAATTCATAATTAATGACCAAAATTATTCATTAAATAAAAAATGAGCTCATAAAAAACTAAAAAATTGTACCAGAGAATGAGAGACAGAGAGAGAGAGCGTGAATAACAAAATAATATTTAAAAAGTGCTGGGTTGTGCAAGTATAAAAATACATTATATAAAACATATCAAATGTTTAAATGTTTTCAAAGAGTTTAAAAATATAAATAACTGTGTAGGTATTTTGGAGGGCTTGTAAAAGGGAAATTTAACGTAATTTTGTCGCCACCTGGTGAAGAATAGCTGTAATTAAATGTCATGAATAAACTGGGTAATATCATTTGGTAAAAATTTTAACAAAGTATTATTATTATTTCAAATAACACTTTCCGCTACTCAAGAAGTTCGCATAAACGAATTCCTGCCCTTTTAAAGATAAGTAAAACTACAAGTTAATATTTACGTTTTTTTCATATCAAGATGGCGCCCGACCTTTGAAATTATTGGCCAAGTACAAAGTGTAAAGATATTGTATTTTATTATCAGCAATAAAAAGTAGTATAACAGAATTCCCAGACATAACCAATGTGACACTAATAAAACATATACCACACAAAGGCACCATAATGAACATTTGGGAAAATTTACAAATATACAAACATAAACACAAAATAAACTAATACCTGAACAAATACAAATCAATACAAAACATGAAACAATATTCAGAGCACTCAACATCGAAAATACACCAAATACAAATACATACACCACAATCACACACAATAATACCACTTTAAAATACCAGAGACCAACAAGAAATCTTAATAGCATCCAGCCAAAACGCAAATACTTCACCAGACGCAAGATCACGAAGGCTGAGGATGAGAACACTGGAGTTCTCGAAACATGTTTCAAATAAGGAAAAATAACATCTTGAGGTAAAATAAATATAAATTTTAAATATTATATATGTATTTGTATGTTTAAATGTTTTCAGAAGGGACTTTCCCCCATTTTCGGGTGGTCACGGCCTCACCAACCCTGACCGTGGATTTTGGCTTTTTAGTAGCGGACCATGGTTGGAGTATACCTCAGACATGGGGTGGGACAACGATGGTCCTCCTCTACACAAAATTGGTGTAAGTAGAATTTTAAAGTTGAAGAACGGGGAGGGGGACCCCTAATAATCTTGAGTGGACGTTAGTGGCATAGGTGCATCGTTTAGCACAACTCTAGATTTAACACAAATTCTGGTATTATTTGAACAGTATTAAGTCAAAAAAATGTATAACTAGGGCTGTGATTTTCAGTTAAATGTTACCTATTAAAAAAAAAAAAAAAAAACCCATATTTTATTTTTTTTAAGGACACCTGTACCCTCCATGGAAATCCCCCAATTTTGCAAATGCACCACTTTTTTGGCAAGTGACAAAATTCAATTAAAGTAATGCCCTTGTGTAGGTGTCCGCTTTAAAAAAGTTTACTAGAATATATATGAAGGTATGTACGTATAGTTACATATGGTGGATTAAGAATAATTAACAGATGAAAGATAACAGACAAGTGTCTTATGCAATTCTTAAATAGAGCAAAGTCATTGTGAATCAACTAAATTATCATTTTGTACCCGCTATTTGTGATGCTTGGTAAAGACAGTGAAGAGAATGTGACGAAAAAACTGTATGGTATTAGATAACACTTTGTATTTGTTGTAGGTTTTCATATCAATAGTGTTCTAAGTTTTTGTTTTATATGTAAATATTTCAGTAAAAAGGCGATTCCCTATTTTCGGGCGGTCACGGGCTCACCGAACCCTGACCGTGGATTTGGATTATCTGTAACAAGCTATGGGCAGACTTATTGTACCCTGACCATAGTTTGTTATTATTGAAATTGGTGTACCTAGAAATTTTACTGGGGAGGCATAAGGGGAATCTGAAATAACTTTGGAACTACGGCTATATACCTATGGAAAGGTGACAGACCGCTTAAGGGCTTGTAAATAATTATTTAGTAGGGTTACTGGTGTCCTGTATACCTGTAATACCAAACTTAATGTAAAGCCGAAGCAAGGACGGGGTAAAATAAAAGAAAAAATGTTTACTCTGTTTACTCCCAGCAGCTTCAGTCCTTGTGGAAGCAACTGGGCGAGACAGTCCAGCCATTGGGGGGAAATACAGTAGTGGATGGGTGGTAGCAGCGTTACAAGCTACGGGAAGAAATTTCATTTATGGAATTTGTGTAATATCAAAATAGGTGCAATGCCGTGAGATCACTTACACTAAATTGTAACAATAGGTTATGGGGTTTTGAAGGGGGGGTATTAAGAAATGATGTGGGTGGAGGATTTTAAAATGAATAATAAAGAAGAGAAGATTGATGATTAGATCGTTGTAATAAGATTAATAATGAAGTAGTGAAATACATGTTTTGTTGACTATGTATTTGTTGTATTGAATAATTTTCTATTTTGTATTAATCATGTTGTGTATTGTATAAAGATAGCAGTTGTAATCTGAATTTGTAGTGAGGGAATTGAGATTAAAATGTAATTCTTAAATGGGAATGTACGATGGAACTGTTGTTAAACTGAATTCATAATTGAATTAGTGAATCATTTTGTGAAGTTTGAATTATGACTTCCAAGAGTATGTTAAGGTTATGTCTTTTAAAGGAAATGTATTATGTTGTGTTAAGGATATATATTAAAACAATGTATTTGTGTATTAAAAGTTAAGATAGAAAGCCAGTACTTCGAAAAAGGGAAACCAGTACGGCTAAGAGGAAACCAAATCAGTTAAGGATATGGAATAGTGAAAGGCCATTTATTGATGTTTTAATTGATTGTTACAGAGTCTGGTGATACTGTGGTGGCGGACCTGTGCTGGCTAGTGCGTCAGGGCAGGGGCATCTAGGGCCTGTCTGGCTTTATGGTGTTGGGATCCTGAGGAAGGTAGTCCAGTAAAGTCATGCAGGTGCAGCCACAGCCACCGGGTTAGGGGGGTGAGTAACCCATGATTTTAATAAGGAAATAAGGGGGGTCGTGGCGCCATATCCAAGCTGATCCTCTTAGGTTTAGTCAATGAGAGTTTTTATGTTTGTACATAAAACCTCTCATTGGGGGGGGGGGTTATTGTAATGGGACAAAACAGGGGAGAATCAGTTTTTGGATAATTTTCAATAATAAACCCGTCTATGTAATACTTTGTGAAAGCCAGTGTTAGGTTCACATTGGGAGTTAGAACAAAGCGTAGGTGAGTCACCAGAAAAGCATGTGGTATGACGCCTTAGTCAACGGCTATATTTAACTGAACAACACAGTGAAGAACAAAACCCATACCGTATAAGGTAAGGTATGTTTTTAATTAGTCTGACGTCACGATGGTACCATGAGAGAAACACTGCTTTCAATATTGAAAAGCAGTTGTGGCTTCGACAAGCATCCAGAATTTTCCATGTGTCCAGACAAGAGACAAAGTGGGGATCCAGGGGAACCGTGTGACCAGGGTGTGGAAAGCCCATATAGTATACAGTTGCGAGCCCCAAATTCGTGGCAGTCTACAAACACCTTAAAGCCGTACGGTTGTGTTGAACCTAGCCCGCGGGCAAATTAAGCGTAGGCCTACCAAAAGTTGTGAATATGAATCTAAAATAACTCTTTTGACAGAAGAAATGAAACCGTAAACTTTATTTAACAGTGTGAGACAGTTTTTTGAGTGTTGGAGTAAAAAGTGAACTGCAAGGATACTGTCAAATAAATAATACATGGTAAGCAATCAGCTGATACTATTACAAGCATACAGAGTAGCCAAACAAGTAAAAACAAAATACATATATAAAAAATTATGAAGAATGTGAATGCGAGTATGGGACATGTTGCCTCTTATGTTATGTTCTATATACTATATACACTTACTGTTTTTATAAAGTAACACAGACTTACAGAATTTTAAAAACATACAAAGATTATATTTTCTGAAATATAAAATTCCAGAGAATACAAAAATACCAAAAAAAAAAAACAAAATTTTTTTTTTAATTTTTCAGTACCCTACCCCCTTAAGCTGGGCATTTTGTGTTGTTTGAGTGTCACTGAATAGAGATCTGAATGGGCTGAAAACTGTCATACTAATAACCTATACAGTATAAAAAAACTGGACTTGTGGTATTTTGCAATTCATGGCTTCAATTATTTCTAGTGTTTGTAAATTCTTCAGTGTTTCTTGGAAATTGTGTGAGGTATCAAGTATTTGTCTTGCAGCATTGTATATTTATGAATATGTTAAAGCTAATCCAGTTCTTAACAGACCAAACAAATGATTTTAAAAAAGCACAAGTAAATTCTACAAAATGTCTTGAGGCATATTTTTGAACTCTGTTATTCAAAACTAAATTTTTTTATTATGCCAAAACACAAAAATTAAACTAAATATAAATTGCCAAATAATCTATTTTATTTCAATTTAAATTTTCAATCATTGTAATATCTGTTCATGTTAATCAGCTATTTTGTTGGTTATACTGAAAATATTTGCTATTTACAGGTTTTCATTTTAATAAATTTATAATTTTAAATAAATAATTTTTTGTTTTTCTCTGAATTTGTTCTTTAATTACCAAATTATTATTGTGTTTATAAATACTGAGATTTTTCCCAATTATTCACTTTAATGTAATTTAACATTTCGAATATCTGAAAATTTTTGGTTATTATTTATACAGTGTCAACTACATTAATAAATTATAATATTTTAATACACTAATATTTATAATATAATAATAATATTTAATAATAAAAGTCCATTTCCAGACATTCAAAATGTCTAATTAATTAAAAACATACAAACGATTACAAAATGAATATTTGTCAAACTCTCAATATTTATAAACACAATAAACAATAATTTACTAATTAAAGAACAAATTCAAATAAAAACAAAACAAGGACATTTATATAAAATTATAACTTTATTAAAATAAGAAAATACAAACTTCAAATATTTTCAATATAACCATCAAATAGCTGACTACATAAACAAACATTACAACAATCAAAATAAACTCAGTTATTTGTTATTCTATATTGAAATTGATATAAAATCAATTATTCGCTAATCATCCAGAAACCTCCGATGATACAGATTGATTTTGTGAAACCTGCGTCAGATTGAAATATACCAATAAATAATATGCAAAATATACTTGCCGAGATAATTATTATTTGATGACTGACATACATACATACATACATTGTAGCATGACAGATAATCCACTTAAATCAATTACCAGATGATCATTAGTAAAAATCAAGTATATGGAATATCCAGAAAAATCCAAATGAGAACCAAATAAAAAGCACAATAAATTACCATTATAACAAGAAAAAGTAAACATAAAGAAAAAATCTGCAACTAATATGAATGTACAACAAAATAAAACCCCAGAAAACTAAAATTAAAATAACAATAATACTCAGGTAGGATAGGAGTAGGCAAGGAAGCTACCCAGACCAAGTAAACAGACCAGTATAAACAAAAGTAAATAATAACGAAATGGTACTGAAGAAACCAAGAATGAAGAAGGAAGATATCCAAAACAAACAAATATACCTAATGAACAGGGACACAAGTGAAGATCACATGGAATAGAGGAAGTAGAACACGACCAATACCCAAAAGAAACCCAATAGGGAGAAAACAAAATTCCAAAAGAAAGTAAATGTCACTATAGAAAGTATAACACCCCAACAAACCATAAACTCATGTAAAACAAATAAAAACAAAAAGTGTTTAAAGTGCTAAGTAGAAGTGCACCCAAGAAAGTTATTGTATAATTTATATAGACAAATCTTAACAGTTCCCCCATGATTAAACAATTTGATATTATAAATCTATGAAAGGACTAGTGATAGTATCAAGAAATGACAAGGGACAAGTGCAAGTTATTAGATTATCATAAATAAACTTTGAGAAGGTACATGAATTACTGTACATTTAAATAACTTTAAGTGTTTTTAAAATAGTACCATGAATGATATTTAATCAAATAATATGGCGAAGGAGCAATGAATACTCTTTCTAATAAAATGCCACTGTTTATATGAGAACATTCAATGGAATAAATAATATAAATAGATAGCTTGGAGTTAGTACATAAAGTGATAGGGAATACATCCCTAAAATTAAGAAAAACAGATAAGACTGTAACCAAATAGTTTTAAGGGAGTGTTAAAAATTTAATGGAACAAAATGTTAGGTTCCAATTTCCATATATGAACTCTATAAATAAGATTTAGAAATAGAGATTAATCCTTGTATTTATAAAATGTTATTTTGTTTAGTAGTTTGAATTAGGAATGCCATATCTGAATGTGTATATCATTCCTATATAGTAAAATGTTTTTTAGAAGTTACTGTAAGTAATCAGTACAAAAAAGGGTATGATTCTAAATACCAGATTTAATGTTAAATAATTGTTATGTTTTAATTGTTTAAAATCAATACTAAAGGTTCTAGTAGTAAAAGAAGAAATTATTAATGAATATTATATTAGACTAGAAGGTCAGAAAAGCGTACGAACCAACTGTATTATTAAAAACTTTGTAAGTAACAACAGATAAAATCTAGGCCAGATAGTAAATTTAAACTACATTATAATTGACAAATCTAGTCCTATAAACCAACTAAACTGATGAAATTTATGTAAGTTAAACCCACCATATAGTAATACAATGTAACTTATACTTTATAAAGATATTGTCAGAAGACAGGTAAAATTATGAATAAAAATGAAATGTATTAACTAAAATTTCAGAGGAGGAATCATAGATAAATGAATTATATTTAAAAACAATGACTAATGATCAAATTTGCAAGAAATTAAGGAAAGATAAACAATTATATCAATCTTAGATTCAGTATAATAATAATTATATCAGATAAAATGGCTATTATCTGGACAAGGACAGGAAACACAAATTTAAGCCTACTTTTCCAACATGAAAGAAATATAACTTTTTTAAATAAAAACTTTGTAAAACTATATTAATTAGTATCAAAATAAGCAAAATAGATTAAAGAAACTGAATATGTATTTAGTATTTCATACAGTTAAATAATAACGAAAATATTTTCCGTGTATAATGTATTCAAATAAAATGTATCGGAAGCTAAGGTAATTTGAAACAATGTATAATATATATTAAATTGGCTAAGAATTTCAGGAGAACAAGGAAATGAGAACAGTTAATTATTATCCGTTGAAGCGAACACTTAAACGAGGTTTTGCTCCGTATAACCTATGTTAATGGCGTGCGATACTTAAATCGAGTTCAGTGCAAATTTTGTAAATTTTTTAATTTTGAATTTTAACTTGAGAAGCAGTGAAAACAAACAATAAACAGTGAACTACAGATAAACAGAACCACATACACCTAAATAATTGAACTAACACCACTACAAATAAATTTTATGGATGAAACAAAAAGGGTTATATATGACACATTTAACCAAAGTGAAATAGACATAATAACACACATTTACACCAAGTGAACTAATAAACACTACACCACGAACACTCATTTAACTCCAGAACTAATATCCACAATTGCTGAGACGAAGAAACAGTGAAAAGACATCTTTATTGTAAGAAATATTCGTCGAGGTGATTGACATTCAACTACGCATACTTCTGTAGGCCATTCTGATTTTCCCAGCATTCTATTCGAGGTGGAACAAATGAACGTCTAGTCTGCATTGGTTTGAATATTATACTATATAAACTTTCTATATTGATTAATAACACTGTAATTGTTAGTTTTAAGACATTTTAATTGTAAGTGTTATACTTTCTTGGCCCTACCCTTCTCTGGCTATTCTAACATAACCGTTAAAAGAACAATATTTTATATACACTATTAATGTAAGTTTTTTGTCGACCGGCCCTGAGTAACGAGTCGATACTATTGTCAACAATCGATTACTATCGATAATTTTAATAAATTGTTAATAAACACTCTAATTCTGCAAATTGGTTGAATTTTACTTTAAATATATTTAAAGAATAAGTTAATTCAAGAACATGGACTAACCGAAAGGCGGTATTTATGAAAATAAGAAGCACATTGAAGAAGAAGAACCGTCTATCGACCAGTACCGGAGTTAACAATATTAACACAGAAGTTATTCATAGAAAGTGACACCACAACACTAACAACCATAAAATAATTAACATTTTTACACCAGACAATAACGAAAATTATTTCTTAAATACAGATAACAAAAAACACGAAACAAATATTTTTTCAGAAAACAACATTTTTTTATTTCAGAAACAAAATTTTCTTTTTTATTTTAAAGTTTAACAAATTATAACTATAATAGTATTATTTTGTAACTACGAGAGGGATCGTTACAACATACATACACTCACATACACAGGGTAATACAAAATTGCATGGCAATATCTCGGGAGCTGATTCTATAGCTAAATATAATAAAAAAATCGATATAAACATAGGTCCAAAAACAGTTCGTTAGTGAGTTACGGTCTCGAAACATTTGCCATGTGTTCTGCTCCCACTGTAAAATGAAGTCATACTGAAATTCTTGGAGTATAAATTGGAGGGTTAAATTGGTGGTTTCTGATGGGTTTTATCTGAAAAATTGAATGAAAGAGGTCCCAGCACTCTATCTCAATTAGTTTCTAAAAAAAACCTATATAAAACACCAACAATTGGAGTCATAAAACACTCATTTTTAGACTTGGCATAAAATAACTTAGGTTATTTGCCAATAAACAAATAAAAATTTCTAACTAACTTTGTAGAGAATTTAATTCTGAGAAAATTGATGTGTATAAAAAATAAAAATAAAATTGGATAAATTTAACTTTAATTAAAACAAAACAGAATAAAATCCATCAAAAATGTGTTACAATTTACAAGAAATGGCATTGTAAATTTTTGAAACACCCACACTAGGGCAGAAGAAAACCCACATGAGACTGCTACAAGACATGACCAACATACTTTTTCATTTAATGTGTGGTGTGGTCTTCTTAGTTATAATCTCTTAGGCCCTTTTTTCTTACCACCAACACTTAATGAAGGACAATACTTACATTTTTTTGCAAGCGAATCTGATGGAACTCTTGCAAGATATTCCACTTGCAGATAGAGTGCAGATGTGGTTTTTGAATGACGATGCACCTGCCCACAACTGTCATGATGTGATGAACCATTTAAATAATACATTCGGTAAGTGATGGATTGGTTGAAAAGGACCAGTAAAATGGCAATCTCCTGATCTCACGCCAGCAGACTTTTTCCTTTGGGGTTGAATGAAGTAGTTAGTTTATTTCACACAAGAAGAATTGAGACATAGTATAATAAGAGCTGGAGCTACTGTTAGAAATAATCCTGATGCTATAAGACGTGCCTCGGTAGCATGGATTCGCTGAGCTGAATTCTGCATTCAAAAAAGTGGCAGCCACATTGAACAACTGCTCTGAACGAACATTTGCAGCTTTATCAATTTAACAATTTTGATATTTAATAATTTGAAAAAAAAAATCAATACTGTAAGTTTTCAATTTGTTTTCAATTAATTTGTTGTGAAAACGTTTACAAAAATCTTTGTTCTGTTTAAGAGTGTAACACTTTTCTGGCGCATTTTGTTCTGTTTTGTTTTAATTAAAGTCAAATTTCTCAAATTTTGATTTATTTTTAATACATATTATACATATCAATTTTCTCAGAATTACATTCTCTACAAAGTTAAGTTAGAAATTTTTATTTGTTTACTAGCAAATTAACAATGTTATTTTATCTCAAATCGAAAAATGAGTGTTTTTTTACTCTAATTTTTGGTGTTTTACACAGTTTTTCTTAGAAACTAATTGAGGTAGAGTGCTGGGAGCTCTTTTATTCAATTTTTAGATAAAAAACCATTAGAAACCATTAAATTTACCCTTCAATGTGAACCCCAAGAATTTCAGTATGGCTTCATTTTACCGTGGGAGCAGAAATCGGGGCAAAATGTCTCGCAAGCCATAACACGCTAACGAACCGTTTTTGGACTTTTGTTTATATGGACTTTTTTCTTATCTTTACATACAGAATCAGCTTCCAAGAGATTGCCATGCAATTTTGAATCACCCTGTATATACTTATATCCTGCAAGACAATTTGAGAGTTACCTATGAATAAAAGACACACAGCCACCTTTCATGAAATGTATATGAAAGGATTTCGTTGTCGAAAACTACAAATCTGGAATCCAAAAAACCCACCCCAAAAATTTATTTGTACTAAAAAAATTTGTTCTATTTACAATTGAGGATTCTAGAATATTTTTACAAATAATATTTTCCTGACCTATGTGATGGTGAATGTCTGCAACTTTTATTACTTCTGTTAATTTATTTGTTTACATTTATGTTACACAGTTCGGTCATATTATCTCTTGTTTCTATTATTTAAGAGGATTGATATGCAAATTCACTTTCACATAAAACTCTTTGTTTACAAGTAAATAAACCTGCACCATTAGCAATAGCAGAACAGATACTCCTTTTTAACACTTGTGTTTCACACTCCTTTTGTTAGCTGTCATGTATACCACACGCTGCAACCGAAGTCTGCGTTCTCATGCTAAACCTAGAATTATGCACACAATTATCGTCATAAAAACAGTATGATCCAAAATGAATGTAGTAACTGCATTATTATTAGATCTTTTTATGTTTACGTTTATTTTATAAAATAGTGTATAATTAAATAGGTAATAATCTGGCCAATAAAACTTTGATCGTCACAACAAATCAATATCTTCCAGAAATAAATATAAAATTAGACAATGGTTATTAAAGTAAAGTAACTCTACTAAACAGAGGAACTGAGAATGCAGAAGGGATATAATTTAGTGTGTTGTTTGAATAGTGGCAACCTCGTGTTCAAATGTAGAAAAACTTACCAAACAACTTTGAAAGATGTGGGACTTTAGAAAATCAATGCTGAGCTTTCACTGATATTGTACAAATATACATAGCTCCTCTCGAAGTTATTGAAGTTAAGAAAGGTTACTGATATTAAAGTGTCAGTGTAATTTGTAAAGTATTTTAAAGTACAATACTGTTTTTTCCAGTTAATTTAACTATATCCAACTATAATTTGATACATAATTAATATTAAAAATTGTTGTTAAAATTATATATGACTGTAGTAACATATGGATGCAAAGCTGGACATTAACCAGCACAGACAAGCAGCATCTGAGAATTTTTGAATAAAAAGCCTTGCAAAAAATCTTTGGACCTCTACAAACTGAAGATGGCTATTGGAGGATTCGAATGAATCATTAACTAGACAAATTGATTCAGGGTGCCAACATAGTCAGGTTTACTAAGAGTAGAAGGCTTGAGTGGCTGGGCCACATAAGGTGAACGGATGACAGAAGAATGGGTAAGAGAATTGCAGTTTGGAGACCGGTAGGAAGAAGAATCAGAGGTAGACCCAGGAAGAGATGGGTGGATGACGTGTAGGATGATTTGAGATGTATGAACATGAGGGTATGGAGACAGATGTGTAATATGAGAGGACGGAATGGAAGAAAGTCATTGAACAGGCTAAAACCCATGCTGGGTTGTAATGCTACGAAAAGAAAGAAGTTGTTAAAATTCTTTTTAATTAGAATTAGTAAGAAGAGGAAGTCTTCGTTTTGTAGACTGAAGATGACAATCTGAACTGTTGAAATGTATGTTTCTTAAGTGAATATCATTACTATAGACCCCCTTATTTTTTTAAGAATTACAAAAAACTGTGATAGGGCTTATCCCCATAGTCTCTGATAGCATGATCATATTATTTGTTGACTCTTTGTATAGTTTACATACTTCTTACTTCTTGAATCGGGCTTCCAGAGTCAAGTAACTACGATGGCCCGATGTCCATGGTACACCGCCGCCACAAGCGCCCAATGACTCCTGCTTCTCAGCACGTCGTTCAGGCTGCCATTCCTGCCCATCAGTGCAATCAGTGACCCCCTGGCCGGATTTTGGGAAGGACACTTTAGCAGAACATGCTCCAAAGTTTCATCCTCTCCGTGGCAGACTCAACACCTTGGGGAGTCCCTCATGTTGAAGCAGTACAGGTAGTGGTTGGTGACTATGTGGCCAATTCTTGATGCGAAAGTAGCTGTGGCTCTCGCCACACTACGGTACAGGGAAGAGTCAGCAGGTTCTTTTTGGATCCGGAAGAGTGTTCTTCCTGTCTTTGCCTCTCTCCAGTGCTCCATCCACTCCATTCGAAATTTGTCTGCTGCAGCTTTCCTGCATTTTGCCAGTGAATATTGAGAGGGCTGCACTGGCGCCATCTTCGCAGCCTCCTTCGCTATAATGTCCACTCTTTCATTCCCTTCAATCCCACAGTGAGCCAGGGTCCACTGGAATACAATACACTTTCCCTTGTCTTTGAGGCCGTGCAACAGCGCCCTCAATTCCAAGATACAAAAGGAGTTATCTCCCGGCTCCTCCATTCTCAAGGCTTCATGGTTGCTTTCGAATCTGTAAGTATGCATATATGCCTCTCTTCCTGGTCCAAGCAGCTCACCAGGGCTGCGTTAATAGCAAGCAGTTCAGCGTCCATGCTTGAGGCTGCATTTGATGGAGCAAAGAAGATCTCACCAGAGTTTTGATTGAAGAACCCAGCTCCTGACTTATTTTGTCTTTGGTCCACCGATCCGTCTGTGAATATCTTCACAAAGTTGCTGAACTGAGTACTGAGCATGTCTAGGGTTTCACTACGCAGCTCTCCTGGCAGGTCCGCTTTCGTTAGCTTTGAAGGAAGCTCAAGTCTTATTTGCATCTCCACCATATCCCAGGGTGGTTCGTTGTAATAGGCGGCCACAGGCTCCGGAGTCTGGACAGGCATGTCCAGTGAGAGTGAATGTATTCTCCTGCTGAAGGACTGCGAGATATTTGTTGCACCCAGCGAGAAAACTGGGTGGGTTGGTGCAAGGCTTAAGTTTTTCAGATGCTTGTTCCAGATTTGCTTTTTAATATATATATATATATATATATATATATATATATATATATATCTATCTAAAGGTTCAACATTAAGTTCGACCTCCATAGCTGATGTGGGAGTACTTTTAGGGCATCCAAGACATATTCTTAAGGCCGAAGATTGAATAAGTTGCAATTTATTGATATGAGTTTTTGCAGCCGAGCTCCAGACCTCGCTACAGTACGTCAGTTTAGATCTCGGCCAGCAACAGCTTTCATAGCGTTTATCCTTTTGCCACATTGCTCCACTATATACTCTATATGGTCTTTCCATCGCAGCTTTTTGTCCAGCCAGCAGTTGCTTCCCTCAAGGAAGTCCCATTTTATGCCGCAGACTTTGTATAGTTAAACATAATAATATGTCTACAGATATATACACATACTCTCTCTTTCTCGTGCACACACACACAATAAATCATGGTGTACTAAATTTGTACAGTAATGTTTTATATACTTCTCATATTTGTAAACACATGTCCTATATATAAGAAGAGTTCACAACCAAAGTGTCTAGTGTATTTTTAAAAATTTTAGTGGCTGCAACGTATCCTTGCTTCCAAAATTGTTTTCTGCCAGACTAATCAAGTCCATTAGTATAGTCACAATACACACTTCATTTTCATGCGAAGAATGAAATGATTTGAAGGGGAAAACACTTCAAACTCTAATTTATTTGTTACAGTAAGTTACAGATGGCCCACTTTGGTTGTGAACCTCACGTACAACATGGCAAACATAAACAAGCATACATACAGATACTTAAATATTTTATTACAAAAAATTGTTCTTATTAATCGCAGAGGACACACTGACTAAATTAAAACGTTTATACCATATATACATATATTTCTCTGATTTAAAACAGTACATGTACATCATATATACAACAATTAGAATTATATACAGTTATTTAACAAAGAACTTCACCACTTTATCACAGGTAATTTTATTTACCACAGTATCAGTTACCCCACTTCCACCACAGTCTCTCACAGTGTTTTGTATTTACATATTTTGTATAATTGAAATTACTTTAAAAAATTTGTAAATATATCACAAATATGCAGTCTTTTAAAAACCACTTTAAACTATACATTTCTAATGATACTGACATTTACACCACGTACAAAAAAAAAATACTAAAAAAAATCTCTCCTCTACCAACACAAACTACCCTTCACACAGGAAGTGTTTTGCTGACAGAACTT
This sequence comes from Magicicada septendecula, assembly GCA_034769895.1. Lineage (NCBI taxonomy): Eukaryota > Metazoa > Arthropoda > Insecta > Hemiptera > Cicadidae > Magicicada > Magicicada septendecula. The sequence goes on from CM068370.1 coordinate 138,073,467, forward strand.
GACACGGCCGATGAAAATATTCTTGAAAAGAACTTGAGTCCCGTTTGTCCACCAGGAATGTAACTTATCAGAAACCACAAAAGTGCGATAACTTGGCCTACCGCAGCAAGCACAGTAAGCGGAGTACTCACAATTATCAGTGCACAGTATATTGTTGCAATCAGAGTCCCGAGATAAGATGCTGTGAAGCAAAGACGTTCCCGTGAGAACAGATGTTTCAAATGGTTCATTGGTCCCCATAAAAAAGAAAAACTGAAACATTCAAAACATTATTTATTAGGTTAGATAGATGATATGTCTGAGAGATGCATAAAGCTAAATGACAACTGCAAACAGAAACATTAAAAAAAAAATACCTACTGACAGAACATATGCAATTACTAATTACTTAATCCTCAATATGCTACTACTCTCTATAAGCTAATGGACATAGTGGTCAGTAATGAATACTGATCAAGAACAGTAATAAGTATTGTTCTCACTCTCGGCAGACAAATGCTTCATATCTTGTGACTGTGACTACAAAACTTCATTACTCAACAAAATATGTAAATACCAGTGCTTATACAAAGCTACTTTCCTACAAATCTATTTTGATCTGCCAGACAATGCAGCTTGATAAGTTTTCAGGTTGAATGCATCTCAAACAGAATCTGTGAATATCCCGTTTCATCCCTTGTTCCTATAAACTCATCACTCCGCTTTTTGTACAGACTAAAAAATTTGTTTTTATTATTTCTTAAAAAAAATTGTATTACGAGGTATGACAAAAGTCTAGATTTAATACAGGGATGTCATACATTAATATTTTTTACAAAAAATTAGCATAGACAGCAATAACTGAAAAAATTAGCCCAGAATAGGGCAGTTTATATTCTGTTCATTGATTTAAAAAAGAAAACGAAAAAACATGATAGTGTACCAGTAAGGAAGATGTGGTATGTGAAATGGAGACAAAAGGAGTGAGCAAATATCTAAGTACTACAATGAAAGTTTAATATAAGGTAAACTATGGGAGACCTTGCCTATCAGAGAGCTTACACTGGACTGTTGTCTGTATCATACATTCTTTGAAATTTATACTACATCAGTATTAATACAATGGATGAGGAAACACCATAGTGTGAGAAAAACACTGAAGAGGACCACTTAATTGTGCTCTTCTTTGAATATCAGCAGGACATAGAATATGACAAAAAAATTAATAGAGAAATATGGTAAAATATATGTAAACATAAACACATGGGAATAGAAAATAAACATGCAGACGACACATATATTATGTGATAGCGAGATGACCTGAATATCACTGGGGAAATGTTTGTGATTATAAAAAAATACAAATATCTCGGCATAACATTAACACCAAATGGGCTGGAGAAAAAGAATATACAGAATATCCTTGTTATGAGACCTACATACTAAAAAACACAAAAAAAGTCACTGAAAGTTGTGTCTTGGTTTCAAGAAGATGGGTTACCTCTAATCCAGAAGTATTAATTAAGCCACTTCTTTTAAAAACTGAAGTCTTAGCTACAGACAAGTGCTTTCAAAAAAAAAACCTCACTCTCTACATGCATCAATGGAGAATAAAAAAAATTGTATACAAACTGTGCTTAGAGGATGATTCGGAAAACTCCTTAATGTGTTATTAACATTCAAAAACCGTATTAATTAAGAAACACACTATTTTGCACAGATTTAAAATCTGTATTTTTATAATTAATACCAACTTACCAAATAGAAATAAAACTATGTTATTAACACGTGGTACTATCATAAGTAAATGGCATACACTTCATATATACATGTGAAATTTTACGTTTCTTGTAGTGATTTTTCTTTAAAAGTATCATAATCAGAACAGTGTAATGCTCAAAGTAGAAGTCGATAAAAGATCAGCTTAAGGAAAAAATGTAAAATTAATATATAAATGTAAGAATAGAGTAAAAAATAAGAATACAATGTTCTGTGAAAAAATAAGAACGCCAAAAATTTGTCAATGTGCATCATTGTGACAAAGCATCATGACATGGCACTGTCTGTGAGAGTTTCAAGTTGTTTTTAACACTGTTCAAACACCCACCCCATTCACCATACCTGCCCCCACTTTACTAATCTTTTTACAAAGCTATTTTAAATGATCCAAAATGAGTAACAATGTATATGAGTTTTTATTTTATAATCATCTTTCCAACCATACCATTACTTGCACATCTTTTCTGGAATACATTTTCATTAGTATTTATTTACCCATTTCTGAGTAAATGCCTCCATATCATTCTACAGTAATTACCATTCAGAACCATAACTGTCATATGGCCACCTTGTCTATTGGCAGTGGATGACAGAAGTTTCAGTAAATAAGGTCACTGCTGATAGTCAAAGTGTTTCAAGAATGCTGCCATTCTGCAACTAATGTCCTGCTAAACAATGTCCTCTTTATCGTGTCTGAGTGCTACATTCATCAACAATTTGTTCCTAACATGAAATCCAAGCCAAGCTCGCCAACATACACACAATCAGTCACTTGCTATTATACCTGTAAGTTTGTCTAAAGATAACATTACCAAGCAGTTTTCTCATTAAAATCAATTTACATTTGACTTAATAACATATTTATTAAACTGAAGTCCTGTTACAAAATATCCACTATCAGTTATTTTCTCTATGTTAGCAGTCTTCATAACAACTTTGACAAATTTTGTTGCTTCCCTGCTATATACACTTTTTCCTCGAACGAGGCCTTTCGGTTTTGCAACCATTATCAACCGTTGTTGTAGGAAGAACTTGATAATTGTTGCGAAACCGAAAGGCCTCGTTCGAGGAAAAAGTGTATATAGCTGGGAAGCAACAAAATTTGACAAAGTTGTTATGAAGACTGCTAACATAGAGAAAATAACTGATAACAGACGCGCGTTGCATGCGGAAGAATTGAATAAGGTAAGCTTAGTGTTTAAATATTTAAAAACTAAAGTAAAATTGAAGAAGGTTGTTGTAGGAAGAACCTGATAATGGATGCGAAACCGAAAGGCCTCGTTCGAGGAAAAAGTGTATATAGCAGGGAAGCAACAAAATTTGACAAAATATCCACTGTTAAACGTACACAAATCAAAATCACATAAAACTGAAATACCTGGATATAAGAAACAAGCTTCCCATTGTGTACAGTAAAACAAATTTTCTTGCCTTGAATAGTAAGACAGGGATGTAAAGTGCTGAAAGCCCAAAACACAGAAGTCCCATACAAATGCAGACACAAAATCCTGTTATGCGCTGAAACTTGCTCTGAAATAAAACAAATTAGTTGTGTTAATTGCCTTGCTGAAGAAATGTTCACATATAACTCTGGTGCCCAACAAAAATCAGGTATTTTTTTTTACAAAAGGCATTACTAAACTATTTGTGACATGCCATACTTTTGTTACTTTATTAGCACACTAACCAATCATTTTCCTATTTGGACTAGCGTTTCTCAACCTATGGGGCGCAACCCATTGCTGGGTACAAAGTCGAGCTCAAAAACTTATTTACTGTCTTAAAAACCTGGAACATATTTATTTTTCCAAAATTAAGTATGTGTAATTTGTTTAAACATAAAAGAGGGCTTGAAGTACTCAATATTAGCAAAAATGTGATTATGAACTAGGTGCATCCCCCTACAAGTGGTTCTGCCACAGTGCCCATAAGTGTCCCAAAAATTGTAATATCCTTCAAGGTGAGTCCCGGACTTAAAGAGGTTGAGAACCACTGCTTAAGACACAGTGGTTCTCAACCACACACAGTATTTGGATACCCTACAGTTGATCCACTAATTCTGTTCTGTTCATCATTCCTGTATGTGGGTAATACTGTAATTCCTTATATGCTTGAGATCAATTAGAAACCTATCTCTTCATTGGATCTTATGCCTATCTCTCTTATTACTGAAATAAGACATATCAGTAAGCAAGTAACACTTTCATATTTTTTTATTTATTTTCTGCTTATGTAATTACATTAGTTTTTATTAAATGTAATTTTGTTGATTAATGTGTAATATACATAAATAAATTTTTTATGTACACAGATCCTATCAATGTGCAGTAACAAAATTCATTGATTAAATATGCATACCTGTATATAGCACACTTGTGGCTGCTAAATATTTCTTGTGAATTAACAGAAAATTATACAAACTTCTTGTGTAATATACACAATGAACGTACAGCTATTGAATATACATATTTCCATACTGTTACTGTAACAGCAATATTACTTCTGCAGCACACATGTACAAATAGTCTGATCAAGTACACTTTCTTTTATGTTGATGATATTTAGTTAACAGAAGTATTATCTTCAGTGAGTATTTAAAATGATTTAACGTTACACAGGGCAAGGCATACACCAATATATATATTCCGACACATTATGATGTAAAACAATATAGTTTCTTCATAAACAGTACATCATACTTCAGTATACAGAATTATAAAATTTAAATTCACCAACCTTTGGTAGAATATATGAACGTTAAAATAGGTTAGATGGGGAAAACTGGAAAAGTTGGTCAAAATTTTTAATTGTACGTAAGGCTATCAATTAGATATGTGGAGGTTATAACGTTTCGCACATTTCTATTATGTTACTAACATCTACGTAAAAACTCTTAGTCAAAACATAACCTACCATAGACGGACAACAATCTTTTTGAGCACTACTAAGCCATCCTTCAGGTTCTTCGGGTACGTCTGATTTCCTAAACCAACTTCCCAACTTCGGTAACGATGCAGACACTTGTATGTTCGGTAAAAGCGGCTTAGTATCATTTCTTGACAAATATTCATCCAACTCAGCTTTCAAATTCGCCATATTTGCTTACGTTAAAGACATTACCGATACAGGTGTGCCAACTCTATCTAATAAAAGTGCCTTAAAAATTAAGAAATTATCGTACTTAAGTCACATTTATCGTATACCCAAATTTATTATAATTTTCTTGTCTTCTGCAACTAGATCCTTACTGCAACTATAAAATATTTTTACACAAATGTACGTTTATGAAAGGTACTTCCTTAAACCTTGAGAAGATAATTCAACGCAGTGTACATCAGATCTTATTACATTAGCCATCCATGTCGGTATAGAAAAATGTAATATGATATAAAAAATAGCTACTTGTTTCTCACATATATTTTTCAATTCTAATTGTTATTATTATATTTACCAGAAAGCAATTACTGATAAAACACAATAATCTAATTAAATGACTTGATATTTATTATTACATTAAAACGGTGAATGTGTAAATTTATTGACCATGAATGTAAGTGTTATTCATAGATTACCATAAAACTTAGGCATTAGGTTTTGCTGGCCAATATCGTGTGATTTTCAAAATCCGTCAAAAATCAATGGAAACTTGATTATAACTAAACTTATTTAATTACATATTTGGTTGTATTCTGTGACTAAATAAATCTTGTTTGCATTATAAGCCATTTCGCTCGACTTTGATTTCATGCGTTTAGTTCGCTAAACATTTTGCGTCTGGGAGAATTGGGAATATACCTTCTGGTTGTGTACACCTTGTTGTTAGGTGTAACAATACTTGTTACACCTTGTTGTTAGTATGAATGATCTCACCTTGCAGTGAGATGTAATAATTTTCTTGGATTTCGTTGTCCATGACGTGTCCGTTACTTAACTAAACCCAATATCACTATTACTTTAACGACTCGGAACACTAGGTTTTTTATAAGTAAAAGCAAAAAGTTTTATTAGTTTTATCTTACAGCCTTAACCTGTTTTCTCCTTTAAAAGGCTTCTTCAGAGGCTGCCGCAGGTAGCGCTATCCGTCTTGTTGTGGGTAACGAAATCGAATTTCGAAAGATCGATGCTGTGTGTGTGGGTGAGATATGTTCGAATAATGCGTGCGATTTGAATTGTGTCTGTTCGTTTAGGATGTCGTTTTTATTTGTTTTGACATGATAATGTCTTATGGCTGGGGGTCATTTGAAAATTTCTGTAACGCATCACGCTGCATGACGTCATCATTTACCAGCCGGGAATCGTTAACTAAAACCGCGACCGCTAACGTGCTAACGTCCGTCGCAGATTAAAGACCTAACAAGCAAACAACACTGCATAGCTGTAGATAGGTATGTAACCAATCAGTCAGTCAGTAACCATAATAATGTTGCGTTTAGCTGGCGGCTGAAAGACATTATCATGCTCTTAAGCTTTTACCATTTGGTGAACGGTACTTTACATTTTTTGTGTGTTTGTATATTTCCAATTATTCTAGAGTGTCTAGTTTTCGGCCTTTTGTGTGTACGTGTAGAATGTTCATGTTATTGTCGATGTTTTTATATGTGTGGTTTGCTTCAATGAGGTGGCTTGCAAAGGTGGATTCTGTAGTGGAGTGGAGTGTCTTTGTGTGTTCAATGTATCTCTGTTTCAAGCTACGTCCTGTCTGGCCTATGTAGAATTTACTGCAATTTGAACAATTTAGCTTGTAAACACCGGGTAGATCGAATTTGTGTTGTGCTTTGTGTGTGTGTTTTGATAGTGTGTGTTCTGTTTTGTTAGTAGTTTTGTAAGCGATTCTGTATCCTGCTTTTTTGAATTTGTGGGCTATTTTTTCAGTTTGTTTGTTGATATATGTTAGTGTTATGAATTTGTTGTTTTCTGTCTTTGTCTGTTGTTTGTTTTGTGTAGGAGTTTACTGACTATTGTTCTGTCATATCCGTTAGATTCTGCTAGATATTTTATCGTGTTTAGTTCGTCTTTGTAGTCTTTTTCATCTAAGGGGATGTTGTTAAGTTTATGTATCATGGATCTAAAAGCAGCTAGTTTGTGTTGTGTTGGGTGATTGGAGGTGTTGTGTATTAGTGTGTCAGTTGTAGTTGGTTTTCTGTATATACTGAATTTGTGCCTGTGTTCTAGTTTTGTGATGGAGAGGTCTAAGAAGTTTATGGTATTGTTGTGTTCGTATTCGGCAGTAAAGGTAATAGTGATATTTAGTAATAATTTTATACTGGAACGCAGAAGCAATTAGACGACTGTTTAGCTAGATCTGACTGTAGACATTGTTCGGTTATTTATTCATATAATTACATGTCAGATTATGCTGAAAGACGTTTAGTTTCTATGTTGGAAGATATTAAAGTTAATTATCTTGTTGATTCATCCTCTTCGTTCACTTTATTAAATTTATTAATATATATAAACTTTCACGTGTGAACTTACTATTCGTTTTCACTTCCCCAAACGTTTCGAGGTGATGTTCCTCTTCCTCAGTGGGAGTAAATACTGCATGTCGATTACAGAATAACCGTTATGGACTAACCGTTAGTCCATAACGGTTATTCTGTAATCGACATGCAGTATTTACTCCCACTGAGGAAGAGGAACATCACCTCGAAACGTTTGGGGAAGTGACAACGAATAGTAAGTTCACACGTGAAAGTTTATATATATTAATAAATATTAAAGTTGTTTGTTTCGTATTATGTGATTTGTATGGCACTGAATTTGAATAATGTGTTTTGACTGTTTTGTGTTAATCTGGTGAATGGTGAATAGCATCGTGCTTTCGAAAAGTTTATTACCTGCAGCGGTGTATTGAATAGTTTATGTTAGTGAAACTAAATTATAGCAGCCGTAGTATACTTACGAAGGTCTAAGGTAATTTACTTATTTAAAGACAAGTGGACGTTAGGTTAAGGTGGAAACAGCGAGTAGAAGAGACATAGAAGAATCTCTTCTATTCGCTAATGTGGAAGTAACGATAATAGTCTGATGGGTATGAAGTATAATTACGGTTTACAGATAATTTCATTTGTAATGCAGACTCATTCATTATCAAAAATTAATTTAAATTTTTATGTGGTTCTTCGTTGTGTGTTGATGACATCCACAAGGTAGAATTACTCGATTGTACGTTAAAATATCTTCCGTTACAGCAAAATGTTACCAAGGTTTCCTGTTTACTTTTTATTCCCGTTTTAATGTCTGAATTAATAATTCCAACCTTCACATCAGCATAATATATAAATTTAAGACTTTTTTCAGGCCTGCATATGCTGTAAACACTAACACAATGTCTAGACTAAGCTTGGAGGTTGGTAGCTCTAAAGGTACAACTAATTTAATGTATGTGGATTTAACCAGTATAAGAGTGCGTTATAAATGTACTGAAAGTAATGACGTAGTCAAATATTGTTATACAACGTACAGGACAAGTTCAAGACTAAATGTAATATTATTATAGGTTGCATAACCCACACCTGGGCAAACATAACCTCACCTTGCCTGCATAACTGACTACTGCCATAAGGTGACTAATAACTATAAATATGAAATAATGAAACATACAGATATTGAACAGAATACGGAAAATTGCTGTTAGTGGCATTTATGGAAAGTATCAGTAGATGAATATATTTTTAGGTAATAGTCATCACATAATATAAGTAAATATGTGATAATTTCTCAAAACGATGATTTTGTGATGTTTTCACAACGATTCAATGCACATTAAAAAATGAAGGTAAATATTTGATATCTCCGAACTACGGTTTTTGCCTAAATTACTGCTCAAAACGTTGGAGACACACTTGTGGAACATAGTAAAAGCGAAAAAACCTGTGGGAAAACACTGGGATGGGAGAAATTCAGTCCCATTTCCCGGGGAAGGGGGTTGCAAATCGCAAGGTCCACGCGAAGTTTTTCCACATTGGTGCACTCGAAATGGCGTTTGATGAACGTATTATAGAACAGCGAGTCATTGGATTTTGTAAGTAGCCTAAATTAAACTATACTACACCAACCTAACCTAACCTAACCGTATATCACATGCAAAATTTTCCCGACCGTTAGATCTTGTAAGTTGGCAAAATTATACTACACTACACAACACTAACCTAACCTAACTTAACTTAATGTAATAAAGGTTTTATTATTACTGCAAGAGATAATGTAATGTGTACTCACCTACTGGTTGGTCGGGGGGTAAAGCTGTGCGGCCACGGAAAAAAAATGGTGGAGTCGTTCGAAGGCCGGGTACTTGGCATTAAATAAATATTCAGCCAAGTACCCTTCGAAATACTCCTTTCGAACTCCAAACTGAGGTACACGACTGCGCACCTCACGCTGGAGTGGTTGACAGTGAGGTGTTTGAAGCGGCCTTCTCTAAGGATCGGTACGCTTTCCAGCAGTCGAACACCATTGGACATGATTTCGGTTGCACATATGCCGAAAATAACCCGTGGAGGCAGGCGAGTGTCGCCTATAAATGTGCCTGCTCTCGCCGAACCACTCCACGAGCATTTCACCATTTTCGATTTGGCATACTTGCGGTACAACCTTCCGCACCGATACCCCAGCGTCCCCCTGTTTAAAAGCACCAAGTTTTCACAGACGCGGCAAATCGCCGATGGTGTTATTACACCATGGTGTAATAGCCAATTTATTAATTGTTCCTCCCCCCAACCGACACGCTCTGTGTACTTCACGACACAATTTTCGCAAGCCATTTCAATTGTCGCACACACAATTTTCAACACAGAACTACAATGACTAAACAGAACAGCCGCCGAATAACAAGTGAACGTTTACCAGGCGTCGGTTAACGGATTTTCATTATCTCGTGGAGTAACGAACATGTAACGGTAATTTCGAAATGGGCAAATCATAGAGCAGCATTTCAAACAGGGTGACAACTCGACAAATAGCATGAAAGTGTTTGAGAAATAGTGGGAGGTATAACCGTGACGTCATGTAGCAGAAACTCCTTGTATATTTTCAATATGTCCCGTTTGTGTATGTCAGTAGTGGATAAAACTAGGTAATTTTAAAATCGGAATAAAATATAACCCAGTGTTTTCCCAAAGGTTTTTTCACTTTTACTATGTTCCACAAGTGTGTCTCCAACGTTTTGAACAGTTATTTATGCAAAAAGCGTAGTTCGGAGATATCAAACAACTACCAAAATGAATTGTAGTTACTCAGGTTAACGACAATTTGAAATTACAAATGAATTTATTACAGTTCTTACAAATGAAAACAAGAAAATTATGATGCTCACTATATTATTATTGAAACGAATTATTATATAATTTGTATTGAACTGAACTAAAGCAAATAAAACTTTTTGTAGACTTCCAAAACAAAATAAAACTTTCATATTCTGAACACTTTTTGTTTAGACATTATTGTCAGTATATGTTTTATGTAGGCTATGTAATAAATACTCATTTTTATGTAAGTCAATGTGTTTCATGTAAAGGCAGTGCTGTTCAGCTTGACCAGTAACAGTAACGGAGTCATGTTATGTTGTTCATGAAATAGCTTTGTGGCAGAGGCGGCATAAAGTAGTTTTATAGTTTCTTGTAAGAAATTTATTTTCAAAACGGATTGTATATAATATTTCTGGTTTGGTCAGTACTGTATTGTATTAAGCCAATACATGACATTAGATATTATTAAAATACACAAAGTAAACTAAAAATCTATTACATAATTTATGTGTATGTTAACCAACTACTGAATATTATTATTTGGCCATGCACGGCTATTTATTATAAACAAACAGTTCAACATAAACATAATATGATTGCAAGGTGGATATCCCTATTTTCACTATGTTACATTCTGAAAATTGAGATGCATTTTTCAAAGAAATAACAAAATATAAAATATAATTTTGTTTTTTATCGTACAGTATCTTTCTTATAACATCAGTATTGACACTTGAGAATCCACAAGAAATTCAGATTTTGTGCTCTTTAACTTTACCATTCATAGCTCGTGTTAAGATGTCCTTCACATACCAACAAATAAGTGTTGCCAGTTCTTATCAGCTTACACAAATGTCTCTTTTCAGTGATATAACACATCACGTTTTGGATGTGTTAGCTGTTTTTGTATGTGATTTGTTTTAGTAATGTGTTATTAGGCTGTCAGAAAATATATCAGTGACATGAATGTCATTAATGTTACCCTTCCATGTTACTGGAAAACTCTTCAGAGTGGTTTCAGCGGATAATGAATTCAATCAGTCCCAGTTCTCCTTTTTATATGCAGTTTACAAACTATGAAATATTGTTCCATTGTCCATTATGGTATTTAAAGTCAGTCATTAAAAATTATAATTTCTACACGATTTCTAATATTATTTGTCAAAGATTGTCTGTTTAAGACCAGATTAAATTTACTGCACCCTGAAAGCTATAAATAAGATGAAACACGTCTTCAGACTAGATAAAGCAGAACAAATATATCAACTTGTTAAATCTGTCAAACGCTTCAAACTTCCATTGTAAACAACAGTTTCCTAGTAGTATTGCAGTGTATTCCCACAGCTGTCAATTTGGAAGTTATGTGAAACAGAGTATACTGTATAACTTCTGCAAACATTTTGACTCTGAGGTTTCATAAAAATTTTAGCATTCAGTTGATAAGCAATTGTTGATTCCTTCTCAAAATAATTCTAAAATTATGTCAAAAGTCTTATAATTTCTGGTAAATAGGAATTTAAAAACAAAGTATGTGTCAAAATAAGTAACATGGTATGACGAACTGATAAAAAAAATTGTGGACACATGTTTGTATGGCTTCAAAGAAAAGTGTACCTTTATGGGGTAAACATTTTCCAGGAATCATCAGTATAGTTAGCACTGTAGGTTGAATGCTCTTCTGTACATTAGCTCATTCCAATTACATGTGCAGATGTAATGTGACTTTTCCTCTACATAAGTGGTCTCGTGGTCTCGGTATCTCCTTTCAGCCAAGAACACTTTATTGTATTAAATGAAGTACCTTGCCCACATTAAGATAAGGCATCCTCATTGGTTAATCTGAGGTCTGACAATGGGAAGACATTATTTATTAATAAAGACATGTGCATTTAATTTAAAAGTGTCCTTAATCAGATGTTATTCTCGTGCTAACTTGTGGGTGATGTAGATTTAGTCTTCATTGACTGCCAACTTGTTTTCATTTGTTTCAGGTGTTAACAAGATCAATTTATCCATCATCTGACAAATGGAAGAGATTAAATTTGAGGACAAGGTATAAAGTTTAAAAATAAAAATATATTTTTTGCTGTTTAATGTATGTATTAAATTCATACACATTTTATGTACACGTATCGTTATATTCATTTCTTATATTAATAATAGTTTATTTATCATCATATTGATTTGTAATTAATTGCTGTACAGAATATGATTTATACATGTATTCTTTTGTGTAGGGTTCGCATTGACAATATGCATTTTCCATAACCTCCTAACTTTTAGCAATTCTCTTCCTCCCTCATCCAATTTAGACTTGTAGTCTGTTTGTTTGTTGCAAAGTAGATTTAAAACTGTTTTTTGATCTGCCAGTCTTCTGTCTTTGTGTTGACCAATTGTGTCAACATACTCATACTATTCTATCATCACTCATTCTCTTGTGTTGTCCACTCTGGTAGTTCTGTCCTCTGCAAATCTTCCAGGTATTCTCCTGAACTGCATACTTGTGACATCTCATTTCGCTGTTTTGACTTGCATTGTCTCACTCCCAGTTTCTGCAGAATACATCAGTATTAGATGTATTATATGTCTTATGTTATACCTTGTATGTATTATTAGTATTATATGTCTAAAAGTCAATATTAGACATGTAATTGATGTACATATTCAAACCTTTGTGTTTTGTCTCAAATGTTTGTTAGCCAGGTAGTAAGAGCCAGGCACACAACTGACTATTCTATGAGTGATCATGTCTTGCATTTGAATTTTTTATCTGACCACCCACTCCTGTGCGAAGTGGGGGAGTCCAAAATTCACCATTTATTGTCCACTTTTAATGTTGTAACCTTTAGCTATACAATTACTTCCTTCAGATTTTATGTACACAACCTACCCGTTCGGTGGGAGTGAGATTAACCCTTCTTACTAAGCCACTGCTCTCGAGATTAGTTATAAAAAGTCAGTCAAGGACATGGTAGGCATGGTGCTTTTAACTGCATAATTAACAAACTATTAATGTAGAAAGTGTGTTAATAAGTGTACACTACAGTAGACAGTAGATAATTAATTACATTTGAGTTAATTAAATTGTTATCTTACTTTAACATCATTAAAATTCATATCACCTCATCATAACTAATAATAATCTTTCCTAATAATAAGATCATCTATCCTTTCATATACCTTACAGGTATATACTAGGGCAATTTGAAACGTTCATGGCCTAATAATAAAAGACTTACAGGTATTTTTTCGTTTTGAAATCACTTTTCATATTTCAGCATAGTCTCCATGTAGTTGAACACATTTGGTTTAGTGATGCTCCAGTGCTTTTATCCCATTCAGAAGTTTGATTGTTCTAGGTCGTCTGATAACCGTTTACTGCCGCTTTGAGTCATCTCCAGGAAAATCGCTCCCTCCCGAGGGAATTTCTGAGTTTTGGGAATAATTAAAATTAAATAGAGCTAAATCAGGCGAGTGAGTGTGATGTTGCAACAGATTGTATTTCAGCTCAGCGATTTTTTGCCTTAAAAACAATGCTTGTCTGAGGTCTTCCATTAACCTACTACAAAATTATCTGTTTATATACTGGCCCTTTTTTACAAGTATTTTCATTTATTTGGTCTAAAATGTTAGAATATCACTCTTTATTGTTTGGCACATCCATGATAATCTCTTAACAACATTCTCTTAGCCACTCAGAAAATCAAGTCATACCTTTCCAACAGACAAAATTGACTTTCCTTTTTTCGTTTACATGACTGTAATTAACAATACTGCAGACCAACATGTTGCTTTACAGTTGTTCATGAGCAAATGTGGTGTCACCTGATGTGTCTTGACATGTTTCTCAGACTCTTTGTATCTTCTTCTTCTTTGACTCTTCCTGAACCACCTTCCTTATCTGTGAGAGCTTACAGTATCCCACAACCGAACAGTCAACGTGGGTACTCTAGTCTCTGCCTTCCTCTGCAGTACTTCCCACTCACTGGGCACCCATCAGCAAAGTCATTACTGGGTCTTAACCAATAATGACCCATCACACTGTCTCATCTTCACAAACCTTTCCATTCACTCATTGTTTCCAGAACCTGTTCATTTTTGTTTTCTAATTACTTTGCCCATCCAGTATATTTTTAATATTCTCCTACAGCAGCAGTTTTCAAATGCTGTGGTTGTGTCTTTCACTTTTCCCTATTGTCTAGGTTTCACATGCAGCTTCTATAATAGCATGCTGCAAACATATAATTTGAGGAATTTCTTCTTAATTTAGAATCCAGTATTTGACAGTAGCAAATTTGTTTCTCCATTTGGCCTGTGCTCTGACACTGATTCCTCTCAGTTATCTTTACCAGTTTTAATATTTACCTATTTTTGTTCCTGATTCTCCTCTTCCCCTTAATAATTTTTTATAATATTCAATAGTGTTCTGAATTTACCTTGTTTTCTGTGAGTAGAAACCATACCATCAGTAACTCTTAACTCTTAACATCAGATAACTCTTAACTCTTATACTCTCATGAAATGTTATTATGGTCTTGAACATCTTTATGGTTTCCTTTACAGCCTCTTATAAAGCATTCTCGTATAATGGTAATGAATTTGTATAAAAGTAAATTTTAATTCCTTGTTATTTGTAGGATGTTTTAACGGTCATTGTAAAGAAAGAAGCAGATCCAGAAGAGGCTGAGACTGAACAGGTAATGTGCATAACCATTATTTAGTCCATCCATTGCTAACGTGTTAGGTTGTTCCGTGTCATGTAATACTAGAGATTTGGATCACATTCGTTTGTAGATATGTAATTAAAAATCAACAGAATACACAAACTGTATCATAGTGTTGTATACATATAAACTACAGAGATTCAGTAAGATTAAGTAAGTAAAATCGCACACTCGTGCGAGCGCATGCGCGCACACACACCATGTAGGTACAGAGTATGGATATTTATTGCAAAAATTGATAGGTGATTCTATATATTTCATATTTAGTATTGATCACCTCTTTATATAGTACTCTATAAATCACTGAGAAGACAAAGTAAATTTTATAATTGTTCAATTTGCAGGATGTATTCCCAGTTATAAATTCTGTCCTAAAAGGAGAACTGCATGTAAAAGAAGAAATCATCAAAGAAGAGAATGAACAGTTTGTTGATCAGGTATTATACATAGTTATAAATTTGTTTATAGTAACAAACATTTATTGTTATAATGAATAGCATTGTTGTTATTTGTAAACTTATCGGTTAAAACTGTTGGAGACGGTTTGGTGTCCCATGGAAGTCATTTTTATGTGCACTTTCAGTCCATACGATTTAGCCATAACATGTACCAGTACCACATGGTGGCAGGAAATTTGAATTTTATGACTCAGGGGTGTGAGTACAACGTGACCATGGTGGGGGTAGAATGTGACTGAAGTAGGGATATCACGTGGCCATGGTGGGAGTACCATGTGACAGGCACCATGTGGGGTACCACAGCACGGGTGCGAAGTGTAGTGATTGGTCGGCCATGTTTAATATATGTCACGTCATCATATAGCAGAATCAGTTGTGATTGGTGTGTTTGAATGGCGGTAGTCGGTGTGGCCCACATGTGATAAGGGAGAAGAAAATTCCTTCTAGAAGGGAAATAGGTTAAAGAAGGATGTGTGAGGGAAAATTTAGCATTGCCACTACCACCAGTGTGTGTACATTATGGAAGCAATGGATTTATGTTCCCTTAACAAGTGTATCCATGACCATCTTGTCCTCTGCTTGTCTTGATTTAATAGGGCGATGTCGTGTGAGGCATAAAATTGTGTAAACTGTGTGTGTGTCAGGTAGCCTTTGCGTAAAAACACCTTGATGTATATGTGTGCACGTAGATTTTGTGTATTGTTGTAACCTAATGGAAACAATCATTCTCCTCGCTCACAGTGCGAAACAGTATGTGTGAAATAAAACACGACATCAATCGTGTGTAAGTATACTTACACCATCAAAGTGGTACAATAAATATACACAGTTTTGCATTACATAATGCAATAAAACACACACACAGACACACATGCATAAAGTACCTATAGAATTGTCAGATGGTTTTAACATCAGCAGTAATCTATAGCAGACGTCAATGTACGGAATTAGAGAGTTACAAATGAAACCACTGTATAATGAATAAATAGAAAATCACTAGGTCTTACCTTATAGATAAACAAATGTAAAACTTCATGTTCACACAATATTGAATGATATAGTAAGTGTGGAACCGAGCTAAGAAATACTGTTCGCACTGCTCCATTTCTCGAATACAAATGACCATATAGCAGATCACTTCCTCCTCCACTGCACCGTAACAAGTGCACAACAAGTTAGGTAAGTTCCAAACAATCTGTGGAATATCAACGTATTTTTAGAAACAAGGTAGATTGAGATGCAAAATTAAAGTTTTACAAAGTTATGGGAGTCCTTGTACTATGTAAAGGGACACGCACTATGGGTGTGAATTATGGGCAACAACGAAAAGACAAGACGGTAAAATACAGACCTCAGAAATGGCATTCTCAAGAGGAGTTTTAAAAGTGTTCTAAACTTGACCTTATAAGAAATAAGGCCATAAGAGAAGAGTTAAAAGTTTTTAACTTGAATGAAAAATTAAAAGATTACAAACAATAGTGGAAAGAACACTTAGAAAGAATGACAGATTCCAGACTGACCAAACAAGTCTGGAAATTCAAACCTATAGGACACAGGTTTGTGGGTAGACACAGGAAGAGATGGCTGGAGGATTTTTAAGTTGGATGCCGTGTTGTGAAGATGATGATGGTGAATCAAGAATGTCAGTAAATCGGTGCTTTTTCTATGCTAACAGTTTAACTCATATTTTAACACGTCCCTGTTACGGATTGTTTCCCAGTTAAGGCTATGCAGAGCCTTGTTGTGACTGGCTTTGAATGTTTTTTTTTTAATGTATGCATACCATCATGCTTGCTTTAAGATCCAAATGTACCTTATATACTTATAAATATATAAGGCACCATATAAATATACCGTCATGCTTGCTATAACAGCCAAATGTACACGTATCTTTGTTAATGAACATCCTTTGGTCTAATATTATGTCCTTCATTCTCATTGATTATATAATTTACATTAAATAAGTTGACTCCATAATTCTGCAACTGCCCTATAGGAGTCCTATTACAGCAAGTAGATTCACAGTTGTTAACTCCATACTTCTTCATAGCACTGTTCAGACTCAGATATCAGAAGAGTGTCTGCTTCTTGTGTTTACACAGTGTGTGCCATACCGTATTTGAGTTACAGTATTAGTGAACTCCGCTACAGTTAAGTCGTTCTGTTTTTGTTCAGTGGAGTTCAGTTTTAAGTTGTTGCATCACAGTTTTGATCACAATGTTTTCTGAACACAAAAACCAGAATCCAGAGCTTCTAATAAAAGAAAACACGTGACTTTGACAATCTAACAAAAACTTGACATTATAAATAGGTTAGAAAAGAGAGAAAACAGGAACGTAATTAAGGAAGAATTTAATATTGGATCCTCAACCTTATATGATATAAAATAACAATAAGAAAAACTTCAAAAATTTTTGGTTCAAGCAGATACAAAAAAACCTACTGACAATTGACAAACATTAAAAAAGCCTAAGCTTGACCAGTTGGATAATGCATTGTACACCTGGTTCTCAGCAGAACGTTCTGAAGGAAAACCTATAACAGGTCCAATGGTAATTGTAAAAGCCAAACAGTTTAGCAATGATTTGAACGTAAAAGAAGGAGACTGTATATTTTCACGGGGTTGGTTGCACAACTTTAAAACTCGTCATGGGATACGCAAATTAGATTTTTCAGGGGAGTCTAAATCTGCTGATGAGGCTGCAGCAAATGAATTTAAAGTTACTTTTGGATGGATGCTCAGCTCTTTAAAAATTGTTTTTTTTTTAACAGTTTGTTCCTGGAGTTAAACAAAACTTCAGAAAACTTGGTTTGCCTGAAAACACACAGGCTGTTCTGTTAGTAGATAATTGTAGAGCCCATCCTCTGCTAGTGAGTTAAAGTAAGCAAATATAACAGTGAAATACCTCCCTCCAAACGTTACCCCTTTGATTCAGCGTAAGGATCAAAGAGTAATTCAGAACTTTAAGTGCAAATAGCAAATATAAGAGTGAAATACCTCCCTCCAAACGTTACCCCTTAGATCCAGCCTAAGGATCAAGGAGTAATTCAGAACTTTAAGTGCAAATACAGGGTTTCATTTATTCAAGGACTCATAAACTCAGACTGTAGTGTAAAAGACTTTCAATCAACTTTTAACATGAAAGATGCTATTTTTGCAGCTGCTGTTGCTTAGCAAGAAGTAAAAAATGATACGTTAATAAAAGCATGGAGAAAGTTATGACCAGCTGTGATGAACAATCCCCTTAGTGAACATAATGTACTAGATGACCTAGACGATCCTGAAAGTCAGTTGCTGGATACTGTTAAAAATGCTGCAGAAGACTGTTCATCATTGTCAAAAATGTCTGATGATGAAGTGTTTGACTGGCTAGATGTTGACAAGGATGAGCCTACTGCGGAGGAGATAAATGATGAAACGATCATTCAAAGTGTGTTAAATCTTTAGACAGTTAAGAAGTGGAAAGTGATGAAGAAGAGGGTAGTGCATCAAATAATGTTACTTGGCGCGAGGCAACCGACGTGATACACACTTTTGTAAAATTTGTGGAGACAAATAAACAGTACAACATGGCTGAAGTTATGAATCTTCATATAATCGACAATGACTTTTTAAACAAAAGATCTAACAACAAAAGACAAGTTGATATAAGATCATTTTTTTAACAAACCTCAAGTACGACAACCAACGTGGCATCGACCTCCATGGACAATCACTAACACTCACCGTAACATGGATGAATTATTGATTTTGTTTTAAATGTTTAATTTTTAAGAATATGTTTATTGTTGTAATTGAACATGGTCCTATGTAATTTAAATAATAAATTTACCTATGTAACTGCACAATAACAGGTGTACTGTACCGTTATCCCTTGTTTTATCATATTTAATCTAAACACCGTGATAGTCCGGAAAATTTGATAATCCGGCAAGCTCTCGGTCCCGACCGTGCTGGATTATCAAGGTCCTACTGTATTAACTTTTTGAGTGTTTTCGATGTTGAGTAGTTTGAAAATTGTGTCATGTTTTGTATTGATTTGTGTATTAGTTTGTTTAGTTTTGTGTTTGTGTATTTCTAAATAGGCTATAACATCTTGAGGTAAAGAAATTATAAATATTAAATAAATTATATATGCATCAAGAAATAGACTATAGCAAAAAGTGTTTTAAGCGCGCGCGCGTGTGTGACCAATTTGAACAGTTGCAGTAAATGTTTACAGTTTGTTAAAACAGCCGTATTTCATTGGGAAAAATAATTTATTTTGTATTTTAGAGTAGATATTTTATTTATACAGTAGACTCTCGACTATCCGGCCTCCGTACTATCCGGCCTATTTTTGAACCTACGTGCCATGTGCAAAACACAAGTTGCGACATGAAAAGCGCGGATTCCCTCCCCCTTGGGTCTTCTACTTAGATGCCATAAGTGGTTGGCCGAATCATGGGAAGAGATTCCAAACATATCACTTGTAAGGTCTTGGAAAATTCTTTTGAACCATGAAGGTGGACATTTCAACCTTGAACCCGTGTGTGAAACCGAAGTGGAAGATGAAAACGATAAACTTGTTTTGTTGCTAGAAAAAGTAACGGGGTGTGAGGATGTCAATGTAGAGGACATTAGAGAATGGATGGCAAACGACGAAGTTGATGAAATAACATAAAGATAGTGTGGAAATTTTGACACTGGGAGATGAAATAGAAGAAGAGAAGGAGGAGGCATCTTTAGATAACAGGAAAAATCTCATCCCACATTCGAAGGGTTTAAGACGATTGAGGCAGTGCTGGAGTACATTAGTTAACAGGAGGAATTGACGCCAGCTGATATCTGGTTGCATAAGTGCAGGGACATTGCGTCGCGGAAGAGGGCTAAATCGGATAAGCAGTCATCTATCAAGGGCTTTTTCAAAAACTAAAAACTAAGTTTTCACTCTTTTATCTTAGGATTTTATGCATTTGTGTAATCATTTATCAGTGAACAGTAAAATAAGTTTAAATAATTTTTTAAAGAATTAAGGCTACGGTTTACGTTAATGTTTTGTTTATTTTAAAATTGTATGTATTCATACTATACAGTGTACATCATTTTATTTTCCTGCAATTAAGTTAGTCATTATGAAATTTATCTTAAAATGTGTATACAATATTTTTATTCTTGGACTTACTTTTTCTGTAATAAATTTTTAAAACGTACAGTACAATATATAACAAACATTTATAAATTACTGGACTGTAGTAAGACGTCATAAAATATGAATAAGAGCGGGTTTTGGTATAAAAAGTGTGATTTTAATGGTATGGGTGGGGCAGGAAGTGAGTAATTATAGAACTCCGGCCTATCCGGCTTTTTTGTTACCCGTCCTGCCCTTCCGCCACATTAGACCGGATAGTTGGGAGTCTACTGTATCTGTATTTATTTTGTTACAGCATTTGGAAGACATCACTACAGTTATAAAGGATGAAATTCTTTTAGAAGAAGTGGAAAAAGAAATTAATACACAAGAGGTAAAGTTTTTTTTTTAATATACAATCAGTCTTCCATCTACAAGTAGGTGAGACAAGTGGGATTCATGGTAGATCAGTCTTCCATTGAAGGTGGTCACTTTATTAACAAAATATTTTTGAAGTTGAACATTTATAAGTCTTTCAGTTGAAAATTAGATTCAGGCTTAGCCTTTCCGGTGCTCTGAGTGTGTATACACACGAAATTTGTATGTCAGTATGATGCTCCGGGTGTGGTAAGTTGCACGTCATTTTAAATTGGTAAAGTGCTCAGAACGGTTTAGTATGCCTATGGCTGTGGCACACGGAACAAGCATTGTGCGTACAAGGTCAACGAATTGTCTTTAGTTATGAGTCAGCTGTTGAAACAGAGACAGTTCATTCAGTGTGTCTGGTGTCATGTAGAAACTGATATAAAGTTGAGATCATTCGCAGATGAGTTTTTGTAAACGCTGCCATTAAGTGATACGTATATTTGTTGTTGTGGCGTGTTCCTTTTAGTTACATCTGCAGTTGACAGTTGAGTGTTGCTCAGGTTGTGTAATCTTTGCCATTATCGATAAATGTAATTGTTGTGGCGAGTTTATTTTTTATCTACATTTGCTAATTGACAGTAGAGTGTTTTGAGATTGTGTAATCTTTGCAGTAAATGACATGTATAATTGTTATTGCGGCCCATTTTGTAAATGGTAGAGTGCTCCACGCACACGTGTTATATATACACACACTGTTGCTGAAAACATGGCACACGGGCAAAGCATAAGTGCTCACACGTGTTGGCAGCGAAAAGGTTAAAACATGGAGACACCTGAGATGTCTTGCATTGGTGCTGTCACCCAACAAGTTGAGTGCTAGTTGATTGGGGTTGGTGATTCAATTTCAGTTGTTAGTTTATACAATAACATTGAATTTCCTATACCAGTGAAACACTTGAATGTTGTCTTCTACACTTGTGTTCCTTGTGAGCAATGGGTAGGTTGATGATTGTTATCAACATGTAATATGAATATATTGTAAGTACATCAATAATTGAATGAAAGAATCGAGTTTTGTTTTTACTCGACCTTTTTTTGGCATTTGTCTTTCTGTCTGTTGGGGTATGTCTCACGATTACTTTTCAACACATCAAATGATTTTTGTAAACCTTGGCCTGTGAGGGTAAAACTATACCCTACAGAACCCGATTTTTTTTTACACTGATCCCGCAAAATGTAGGTGGGAGAGTGGTAAAAATGTGTGAGGGTGAAAATTTGGAAAAAATCATAAACGTGTGTGTGGAATATCGAATTGAAGAGAACTTTAACCATTATGAATTAGCTTCATTTTTAAAAATCTCAAAATTTTGGGATCCCAGGGGCCAAAAAGTAAGGGAAAATTCTGATAAAATAGCAAAAATTCAAAGGGATTATTGGGCATATGGCATGTGGGATATCAAAGGGAATATTAACTAAAATCTGAATGTAGTGATGAGCTTTAGAAATTTCAATATGTTGGAATGCAGATTTTTAACACAACAGCCTAGAATGGAACCAAAAATTATTGAAATCCAGCCGTGGTCAGACTAAAGAATATTTTAACACAAATTAGATGTTTAAAATTTTTAGCCTGTATTGTGTGCTTACTATACAGTTGTTACATTTCTGAACAAAACATAGGGTATTTTTAATTAAGAAAGTTGTGTTAGTGGTTATAATCACTATTGTTGGTCCATTGTGAAGCAGCAGGGAAATGGGCAGTAGTTGGTACAACTAATTGGAGGAATGAAGTGCCTAGACAATACTCATGTTATACACCTCACAAAAACAGTGGGAGCTTAGTATATTATCTGAAATGAAGACATAAACCTGTTTTAAATGATATGCTGTCAAATCCTTATATATAGTGGCATTTCTCCTGTGTGTATAGTTTGCTACAATCAAAAAATGAGCTATCACGTGACTAAAAACCATAATGGCTGCCACGCAGTCAACTCTATGTGGGCCACTCTATATACAAAACAATCATAAAACGTGTTTAGACATGTGAGAGACAACGATGGGACATGCAACAATTTCACTAATATTTTAAGTCCTACGTGGTCGTATGGTTTACCAGCGTTGGTTGTGTCATTTTGTAACTGGACGAGATCCTCTCTCGTTAAAAAGTGGTTATTATTTAATTATTATTATTATGAGCTCGGTGATGTGAGTTCGGTTGTATGTTGTTTCATTGAACACGTAAGTTGGTTGGTGTATTGCTTGGGTTCGCTGAATGTGTATTATAATTCTGCTCTGTGCTCGTCGCTGAGATGAACCTGTTGGTGTACCCTTTCACTGAAAAAACAAGTATTGGTTTATATAAATACTTACTTGTGACGGTTGGTTACTAGTAATGTTGAGGTGTATTACTAGTAATAAAGTGAGAATAATTCAAATTCAATTCAAATATGGCCGCTGCCACTGCTGCCAACCATGGGTGTCGTTTACCTAAGCTGTAAAGTCTTAGTCTAATACGATAATAGTCAAACTCTTGGATTGGTTATGGATTGACTTTTTATTCATCAAACTCATTATTAATGATTACTGTTATACAATAATATTGTTTACTTTCTTTAAAAATTTTTAATGTTGTTGATGGACTCTTTCAAATAATTAGATCTCAGGGTTTCCAGACTGCATCGGACTATCTACCGTTCTGGACATTAACATTTCCCTATATTAATTAATAAATAACGCAGGTTCTTTTAGACTGCAAGATACACTCAAATCAAAACAATGCACTACTATGATAGTTAGTATTAGGAGAGTGACAACATTATTATAATTTGTTAACAAAAAAACAGAAACATTGAACAAGTGTTCCTTATTGGAATTGTAGGTTAAGTTGGTTTCATTGTAACCTAACTTACTTGACTTTAACTGATTAATAATTCCTTAAATATGTTAACAGTTTCATATAACACAGTTATAATGGGAATCTAGTGATAATTTCATCATTTATCTTCTTATATTGGATACAAACAAATTAACAGGTATTTGGAAATTACCCACTCCTATGGTTGATGAGTATATTACATTTAGTTATAATCTTACATTTAAACACAATATAACGCTTAAGATACTATAGGTCCAGGGTTTCTTTTAATTCCCTCATTGATGATTCAATGTCTCTTATTCTACAAGTTCATGTAATTAATTAGAAAGTTAAAGTTTGTTAATGATCAAATTTTTCATTATTAATTGTTTGTTTTAATTATTAAAATCTTTTTTCCCTCTAGGTACGGTAGGGTTATATTTTATCTAAGTTTATAAATTAATTTCGCTGATAGCGTTCCTTAATTAATGAATTACTTATTTAAAATATTTGCCATGGTCACTGATACTTGCGTACTAAGTCGGTCTGGTAGTATCACTATTTCACAAAATTTTCTTTTTTATTTGAATGAAATTAACTTTTATTAATTCATTCTCGCTCAATACCTATGCGCACATACTCCGATTAAGATCACTAGTTAAAGAAACCTTTCACTATCCCTATATCCGACCTAACCTCAACTTGGCGTTTCGAGGTTAGATGCTTTCGTCAGCTGTCGGCTGTCAATTCAGTACTTTTTGGTTACGATGACCAGCATGTAGTCTGCGTCGAGGCTTGATATGAACTGATCATCTTACCTGTGTCAAGATCCCGTACCTAGTAATTAATAACAGGTCCTGATTGGTCAATTGTTATAATTTCCGTGTACCTTCAGAATATCTCGGCGAAATAGACGCTTCTTGGCGTCATCTCACTGGGGTCGAGGCTACAATTTTGTGGTCCACACTAGTACGCCCGCAGGCTTGTAATTAATTCTTTTTCTTATAATTTAAATTATTCGTTTATAAATACACTGATACTCTTTTCGTGACTACTATCATTTTTATCTTTTTATCACGAGTATTTTGGTTACCCTCACCATATAGTTCTGATAAGGATTAATAAAATAAATTTCTTACTATTTCTTACGAACTAATTACATATCTTATTTTCTACCTTATTCTATTTATATTGTTCATTTTCTGATAAATAATTATCATGTTTATTCAGTTATTAACTATCACCCCTTCTCGTTAAAGTTTTAGGCGGTAATTCGCGAAAATTGTCATCTTTCGTTTAGGCCTACTTCCATATTTTTTCTATGTTTTTATCACCTTTTTATATTAAGGATTCTTATAGTTATTACACTCTTTTTCTTCACTTTTGTTCTTTGTGATTGCTTATCAATACTGCACAATAGTTTTTTCACATTATTATTTAATTATTACTCCTAATTATTACTTTACTTTTGACTAGACTCTTGGTCTATTGTCATTCTAAGTGTTTATTACTTATTTCGTAATCTTGGGGGGTTTGTAACCTTTGTAACCATTGTTGTGGCCTAACTATAATGAACTAATCATTACCACTTCTGATTATATCAGCACTAACTTTTATTGTTTTATTTTATTTTAATTACATTTTCTCTGACTATTATTCAGTATATTTGGGTGTTACATTTTTCTTATTTGATTTTTTCACCTTTATCTTTTGATTATGTCTATTTTGTGTCACTGTTATTATAGCAATGTTAATACTTGGCAGTGTTTAGTTCTGCTCTTATATTTTGACATTTGTTTGAATTTATGTAAACTTCCTGCATCTAGCATCAGCTATGGTTTACCTATAATTTACATTATTATTATTAATTTTATGGCATTAAACACTGATTTGCCTCACATGAATGTTATTATGTCTTAGTTAATATCATTGACTGAGTCCCTATTCTTTTGTCATAGTTTTATGTGTGATTTTTGTTGTTCCAGATACCCATACTATGTTGTACTCTTGGTCACATTAATTTACATTTATACTGTACACAAATTGCTTTATATTATGACTTTTTGTAAATGGAATGCTCCTTATAGTCTCTAGTTTGTTTACACTCCAATACATTTTAATTTAACATCATTCCAGTTAATTTATACATTTTGTTACGTTTATTTACTTTAATTTATTTGATTCTGTACACTTTCACTTTACCTGTTTGTTTACTTTCCCATTTCGGACGCCATCTTACACTGTTGCCAAATTTACTTACCCAAGGTACACCAGAGTTCGGTTAAGCGTGTTTGGGAGAACAAATAATGGTTGTTGAAATAACCAAATCGTTTATTAGTTTACTAAGAATTAAATTTTATTGATCCTTTATTATTTTCCATATTTCTTTTCCATATTTCCATACCCTTTCAATTCAAATAATTCTTAATTTTTTTTACATATTCAAAAGAAAATCGTTCAGACAAAAACTTGTTAATTTTCCTTATATATGAGTTTATCTATACTCCAAATAAAATAATAAGATCTTTAAAACTACTATCAAAATTTTATTGACACAAACCAGCGCTTCTTATTTTATCATTTTTATTCACGCACACATTCATACATACCCCATTCCCTTATGTGAGATCTCAGTTTAAAAAACATAATAGTGCAGAAATTTGGCTTAGCCCTTATTAAAATTTTGTTCTACCCCCCCATTTTGTTACTCATCTGAATCCATATAGTCCAGCCTCCTTACTTATTTGACTTCATTTAGCACCTTCCTTTTTCAATTTTTTGTTCACCACTCGTACAGATATTGTTAATTAAAGATGCAACTGTCACTTCATTTTAATTGATAATATACATGTTGCAAATTTACATATTTTGCTGTTACGGGCGAGACAAAAACTGTACTCAGCCGGCGGGCAAGCGAACGGCTCACGTCCGTTGTAGTTAGATGTTATTTGCCAACTGACTTTATAAACCAAGCGTTGACAGACTGCTCGCGCCGACACTCCTAAATTCCAAAGTGACGTATTTGGGCTAGGCTCTTGACGTCATATAGCGTGACTTGTGATTACATAGGTCAAAGTTCGTTCGGCTAAATATAACTGTTTTCCTTTCGTCCTGATATTGACCTTGACACGAATTCACTCACACTGCATATTACGTTTCTTGTTCCCAAATAAAATTTACCATTATTATTTCTTTTTATGTTTCCCCAAAATGTTCTTAGGTGGGCTTAAATGTCCCGTTACAATAGCCCCTCAATGAGAGGTTTTATGTCGAAGCATAAAAACTCTCATTGACACTCTCATACTTCCTAAAGGGATCAGTCAGGATATGCTGCCACAACCCCCTTTATGTTTTATTAAAAATCATGGTTAACTTACCCCCGGGTCCAGTGACTGTGACTGCACCTGAATGACCTTACCGGACTTGTCTCTCGAGATCCCAACACTGCAAGGCCAGACAGGCACTTGACGCCCCTGTTCTGATGCGCAGGCCGGCACAGGACCGCCGCCACAGCATCACCAGACACTGAAACATCAAATCAAAAATATCAAATAGTGGCCTTGTATAATACCATATCCATAACTGATCTGGTTCCCCTTAGCTGTGCTGGTTTGCGTTAAGAAGCACTGGTTTTTTCCTCTTAACCTTTAACATATACATGGATACATATTTAACATGACAAAACATTTAAACTTCAATACCAACATTCTGAATGCCCTTCTCTTGTTAATTCTTGTTCCAAAATTCAAAATATTTCTCTGATTCCCATCAGAATTTAAATAAACATTCCCCATTACAACATTAAAAATTCCTTCCATTATATAATTCACGGTAAAAACATATAACAGAAGATCGTTTAGCGGATTAAAAGGTAAATTATTTAAATTTGGATATAATTCACATTTCAAAATAATTACATTCATTAATAAAATTCTTATATAGAATAAAACACCTTTAAATCAGCTACATCAGAACAAATTATTTACTTAACAATCATTAAGCACCTTCATAATACTCCTCAAATCAATACAAAAGCATTCTGTTACATCATCAGCTCAACTACATCTTCTACATCATCAACATAATTCATTTTCATATTCAACAACTTGTTACTAACAATTTAGTAACCTCCTTCTCCATCATTATCTAATATCCCCCATAACCCAGTTACAATTAGGTAAATAAGCTCATGGGTACACCGGTTTTGGTATTTACCTTGTTGCATAAATGCTGTATTTATGTCCCTGTCTTGTAACAGCCAGCTCCTTTCCACACACTCTGTTGCTTAATGATGTTGGACTGTAGCGCCCATTTGCCTCCACAAGAACTGAATTTTATTAGGGTGCAAACGCTGCTTACACTGTTCTTGCTTCGGCGTTATACAAAATTTTCGGCATTACTGATGTCCGGGGACACCAGTAATCCTACTATAATGATTCATACACCCTTAATACGATTATAACACCCCATTCGATGGTAGCCACTGTTCCATAGGTTGGTGATTCCCCTGGTTAAACCCCCTGTTAATTTCTAAGTTGCACCAATTTCATAGGCAACCAACCACGGTCTGGGCTGGTAAGGCCGGGACCGCCCGAAAGTGGGGATCGTATTTAAAACACACACTACATGTTTAAGATTCCTACACTTACATAATACATAATACAACATAATAAACACTCATAATGAACATTGCTATTATTACATCAAGACAAACATTTCAAATTCAAGTTTGACCAAAAATTACACACCTTACAGCTTTACTTTAGTTTCTCAAATTCTATTAAATCTTTCACTTATTACATTTATTATTACATTTCAACTATGAATTTCTATTAAGCATTTTCATCATTAATTTGTTCGGGTGATTCCCAGTCATTCATAATGATTTGATTTATTAAACGGGCATTTAGATATAACCTTACTCACCTTCTTCCTTCTAACATCCACTAACGGATTTACATAGGATGACACCAATATCTCAATAATATACCCCTTCATCTAACTCTACTTAAACCATTCTCCTCTTACAAAAAAGCACCTGATACCCTCTTTGTACATAGGATGTGTGTTCTTGCACTACCAGCTCATTCCCTTATCAGTTCCTGGCCCTTCCAGGTAACCCCGCAACACTCTTTAAAACTTTTCACGTCCTGCCACAACGCTTTGCGCTGAGGACTCCTTACACCTCCACCCTCACTACAAAATTTATGTACCCTGCTCTCACCTATTTACTCTCCACTTTCATCACTCCCTTTCTCTCTCGACATATATTCACTCTCGCTACTGTGTCCCTACTACCACTCCGTTTCTGTATTACTTGTATTCCAAAATTTCTTATTTTGTCTAATACCCATTTAAAATTAACTCTGACTGACTCAATGCCTTATTAAAATAATCATGACCCAAATTCCATCTTTTACCACATTTCACATTAAGTTAATCATTGAAAATTACCTTAGAAAATTCATAACTTACCTTATAATAACAACATAACTCAATACCTAAACATATTGTATATTTAATCATTTACTATTCATTATACAGTAGAATCTAAATCTCAGAAAATCATTTAAATTCATCACCAGAATTCCTCTGTACAACATTTTAAATTAATTAATTAATCTCCAATTCTTTAATTCAATCAGTTTTTTAAAACACTAAGTTACTTTAATTACATTATAAAATTTCACAATTACTCTCATCATTTATTTAGTCTGATAAAATGTCATTATTATTATTAAATCAATCCGTATTACATACACACATTGTTTACATAACATACAGAGTACACCATAATCTAATACACAAATACATTTGACATCAACACAAAAGTATGTACAATCCACACTATTATCTGTTATAGTTTACCACAAATCATTTCATAATACAATCCATTTCAGAACCCCCTACTCACATAATTAAATGTTCATGAACACTACATGTTTAACCTCCATCATCAAAAATTAGTCTTACCTAACCCTTGCACATTTCATTTCTAACTAAGTTATCTCTATCAATATAATGACTATTTAAATTCTCATACTTTTCCACTACACCATAATAATCAACAGGATTATTCCATATTATTACATCATATAACTTGTCACCATCGAGTATAGTCAAGTCGCCCTTAGTATGATTTGTCACAATTAGGTAAATTATAATTTCATCATTATTATCATCTGCTGCTATACCAGTTTCATCACAAGGTAAGTACTCAATATCATCATCAACTCTCTCACTCTTCACTCTCTCTCTTAATTCTTTATAACTTCTACTAACCTCAAACAACTATCTCCCTCTTAAAATACCTCTCATCATAACACCATTTCACACTTTCTCTATCATTCCATGCAGAGGGTACTACTACATTAAACACCTCCTGGCTTTTCCAGGAACACCACAAAAAATTAAGGGACTACTTGAAGACACCTCGTCTTCCACATAACCTCTGGAGGAAAACACCTGTGAAAACCCTATTTCACAATATTCCCAGGGAAAATTTACCCTCTGCCCCATATCCACAAAATAACCCTCTTCATACTCTCTCTCTAATTTATAAACACTGATTTCTACCCCTTCACAACCCCCTACTCCCATTTCTCTCTTACTCTCCCTTACTATCTCTATATTCTCATCGTCACTATTAATTTTCATTGTATCACCTTTAAATACCCCGTTTTCAACTATCTTACCACTACTATTTGTTAACTCATTTTTATAACTATCACTTACCTCGTTCATTATTTCTTCATTATTATTCGTCATCATATCATCATCATTATTTTTGATACCATTACAACCATAAATGAATATTAAAATTCTGTTGTTTAATTTCGTCTTTAATCTCGTTCAACTTTTCACTAAAATTACTCTTTATTTCATTATTTTGTTCATTTAATTTATCATTCATTTTAGTGTTTACTTCACCAAATTTAGCATTAAAATTACTATTTTGCGCTTTCAACTTTTCATTTACATTACTATTTATTTCATTAAATCTACTTTCGCTTTTAACATCTTGAGCTTTCATAAAATTGAACAAGTCATCTAACAATACTTTCGCTACCTTACTGACCGTAGGTGTTGATTCAGCGTTTATTTCGCTCATAGTCATTGACTCTGTCAGTGTTTTCTAGATTTGTTTCATTATTTTCCATTTTTAATGGTAAAATTATAACTTTTTTGTCAACAATACTAACATATATAACACATACTTATCACATAACAAGGTATTCTATTTACCCACACTACACATGATCACAATATAACCTTATACTTATACGTCTATTTAAACGTACATAAACCTTTCATTTATTTACCTCAAACAACCACCTTGCTCCCCAAAACAGGCCCCATTTGCATAAATACTATTTATACAAACGTCTACTGTTCGAGCGCCAATTGTTACGTTTAATTACTTTAATTTATTTGATTCTGTACACTTTCACTTTACCTGTTTGTTTACTTTCCCATTTCGGACGGCATCTTACACTGTTGCCAAACAGTTGCCAAACCCAAGGTACACCAGAGTTCGGTTAAGCGTGTTTGGGAGAACAAATAATGGTTGTTGAAATAACCAAATCGTTTATTAGTTTACTAAGAATTACATTTTATCGATCCTTTATTATTTTCCATATTTCTTTTACTCAGACCCTTCAATTCAAATAATTCTTAATTTTTTTTTTACATATTCAAAAGAAAATCGTTCAGACAAAAACTTGTTAATTTTCCTTATATATGAGTTTATATGTATACTCCAAATAAAATAATAAGATCTTTAAAACTACTATCAAATTTTTATTGACACAAACCAGCGCTTATTTTATCATTTTTATTCACGCACACATTCATACATACCCCATTCCCTTATGTGAGATCTCAGTTTAAAAAACATAATAGTGCAGCAATTTGGTTTAGAGCTTATTAAAATATTATTCTACCCCCCATTTTGTTCCTCATTTGAATTTTTGTCCATATAGTCCAGCCTCCTTACGTATTGATTCTGGTGAAGTGAAGAACAAGATTGACATAAACAAACATATTACCATAATGTTAGGCCATTATGGTCAAACTCAAACCAACTTTAAACAATAAAACTTTCTTTTAATAACTTCTTAATATCTAATGGTCTATAAATAACTATACGTTGGTCTATTTAATATGACCTATTATTAAGTATTATTGACACCTGGTCAATTTAAATAATTTAACTCTTATTACCCTAAATTAAGGATTAACATTTTAAACACAAATGATTGTATTATTCCCTTTAACATTAAAAATAAAATAGGGAACTATTTTATACAATCAAGGTTATTCAGTTAACATTAAAATAAATTAACAACCTAAATTGCCTTTTGGTCCTTTATATGTTAAAGTCTTTTGGCAAATTGGTAATACACAGGTATATGGAATATCAGATATATCGCACATTAAATATTATTATATGATCACACATTGTCTTTAGTTGATTATAAATTTAATTCACAATAAGTCACCACTATTATTAACAGTCCTGTCTGTATAGTTAGTAACCAATATTGTACATTTACATTTTACACTCAATCACTTAATTGTTCTTGTTGTGATTACATTTTCTTTTTACAATTAGCTATTATTGCTATGAACAGTCACTTTTAATGGTTTAGAGTACATATTTGTTCTACATTAGCTTATATTGTACTTCTTTTTGCTTATTTCGGGTTTTAACCTTTCTCATTGGTTTAGCAAGGTTAGGTATATTGTTTAGTTTATGTCATAGTATATGGGGGTTTATACATTTATTGGTTTATGCTCATTATGTCGCATTATAATATATAAATTGCATGTTAATTTAAATAATTTTTGGGATATGTAAATTTTTGAGATGGGACTTATACCAGAATCTTCAAAATAAAAAGGTTCGACCTAATTAATGATGGTAATTGTTTTAAAAATTAGTAACTAAATGTATGTTTTTTAAGTAAAATGTGTTTATTGCCATAAATTTGATTGTAAAAATATTCAGGTTTTTTGAACAAGAATTGTTGTGTTCAGAAGCGTCCTTCGACAAGAACTTTTATTATGTGTAGAAAGTCATGAGTATGGGTTACCTAAGAACCAATCTGATTATGCGAATTCAGTTGAAAATTATTTTTAACCGGTTGATCAGTCTCTCTTTGGAATCTATAACATGTAATTGCCACTTGGTACATGACCTCCCAATCACCACACACACAAGTTAGAAAATTATTACAGTTGCTGCGAGAAATATAGTAGTGCTATTCTGTGAAAGTGCAAGATATCCAATTAGGTATATAGACGCTTTAAGCTGACTGGAAAAAGGGTGTTAGCATAACACACCATTTTAGTACTCAGTATTAGTTTGCTGTGAAAGTATGTAACCATGCCCATGAGAAATAACTACATGCCTGAAAGCGACCCTGCGGCTGGACAGAGTATATCAATCCACAATCCAGGATCATCCAGGAACAACCTATCATCTGAAGCATCTGAAGTCTACTTAAAAGGGAAGCAAACTTGTATTATTTATGCACAATTAAAAAAATAATTTAAAAGAATGATTATCACGTCAATAAAGACTTTATGGTAAATAAAACAAAAGAATGTTGAATATTACTTTACTTCATTGTATATAAAGGGAATCTTTTATTTTGTATTACAAAGGTCAACACAGAGATATTTATTTTTTTTATAAACTGTATTAAAATCTTAGGAGATTGTCAAAAATAATAGCATCATTATTAATAGCATCCACTTCAAACATAGGCCTATCTCGGACTAGTTATTCTATGTGACACCTGTACATCACAATATGTATACATATATACATCGTTTGATAAGTTCAGCCATTTTCGTTTTAGTGTAAATAAATTTAAATTCGTGGTTTTATGTGTACTGATTCTTGGTAAACCGTGACTCCATTTATTCTTTATTTAATATTATCTACTTAAATGTTTTTGTTATTATAATTATCTCATGATAAGTTTTCTATTTAAATTTTGCAGAGCGCCAGTTATGAAATACACAGCAATAGTAAAATTATAATACTATCTTTGAATACAATAAAGTATAATATACTAATAATAATAGAACAATGTACTAAGTCTTGTGTGACAGATTGGCAGCACTAATATTTACTATGCAGTGTTAAAAATAATATTAATGAATACAATTCTGTGTTTATACCCAACCTAACTGTATTGTGTAAATCACAAGCTGGGACATATGAATTTGCTTGTTCATTGTGTTAAGTATAATTGTTGCACAGTAAATTTTTTAATAGAGGAGTGAAACATTGATGGCATACAATAAGTAATTACAATACTGAAAAATAATAAATCATCCATTTATTAACATATTTATTCTAATAATACATATTAGAAAAATTAAATATTAAAAATATGAAATATGAATTCAGAATATTCCCTTTTTAAGAAGATACACTGACATACTATTATGCCTCTTATATGTAACACACAACAATAATAATCTATAACATAAAAACAGAAGACATTAAAAAAACAATTGTAAAATTCTTGTAAAATTCTGGGTGTCTAACAGGAATATAAACTTTGAATCATTATTAAAATTTTAAATCTTAGCAAATAATCTGCAAAAATAGTATTATATTTTTTGTTAAATCAAGTTGTAAGTGTATTAATATTTTAATATAATAATATTCACTTTAAGTAAACAGAATTATCGTTTACAAGACAGCACCCATTCTAAATTGATTGGAAAAATTATTTTTAATAAATCTTAAAATTCCATATTACTTATTTTACTTCAACTATTTATATTTTCGTATTGATTTTATTTCACTAACTCATACTTCAGTTCTTTGTGAGTTGTTTCTTTGTTTTGAACAAAATAATTGTTTATTTTTTACTTCTGTGTGTGTGTGTGTGTGTGTGTGTGTGTGTGCGTGTGCAGCTTCTGGATATGAGACAATGACAACGATGATGATGATGGTGATGCCGATTTCCTGTCACTAATAAAACCCCAAGAGTGGCCCCATGAGTAAGTCATTTACGTCTTCCGGTGGCAGTGGAAAGAAAGTACATTTCTTCTTATGGCATTGTCTGAATTGCAAAATGTGTTTTGTAGACAAATTTGATTAAATAACCATGTTTAATTATTGTCATTAATTCATTTATGTCTGGACAGGAGTTCTCTAACCAAGCAAAATACATGCGTACACAGAGATCGTCCCCATTTGCAGCACAATACCTGTTTCTGCTGGTACACACACACACACACACACACACACACTGCATAAAATCTACAGGTGATCACCTTTGACAGGCTAGAGCCTGTAATCTTTGCCTGTACATACACTACTTAAAATTATTTCTAACAACTCTCTATGAATTATTTACAACAATACTGCCATTGTTAAATATGCAAATATATGTGTTGTTGCATATATTCCCCAGGTGTTATTGGATTTGAATGGTATTCGTATTTTAGTTACATCTTCACATACATAATTATTCACATAACATACGTTTTAAAACGGCTTCTTATAAAAAAAGATTGAATCGAACATAGTTAACACTGCCATGGAGGGATACACAATTCTGCCACCTTTCTTTGGACGTATTGTTCTCCGTTGACGATATCCTGTTACAGGATTTGCAATCAGCACTCTTGGAACCAGTAACAATTTTTATTAGTGCTAACATGTGACACATTGTTATGATCATGAACCATTTTCTTTAAGAACATTAATTTGAGTTATTACAAAATATTCAGTTACAAGGTTTTTAAACAGCTGGATTCTCGTATCATTTTCGTTAAGAACATTAATTTAAGTTATTACAAAATATTCAGTTAACAAGTTTTTTAAACACCTGGTGTTCTTGATCTAAGTTATTATGGGTTCTCAACTGGGCCATTATGAGCTCTCAAGATGTATAACGTGAACACCAGGGGGCCAGTCTATTGAGTAGATGTTGACTGAAGGGTAATAATTAGAACGCTCCCACCTGTATTTTGTTGAAGAAATCAACCGGTACCATACTGACTAGTGTGCCATGAGTACTGCAGACTGTCCTTAGAGTGTGTTGAATCTCCAGCCTCATTCCAAGCAGATGTGGGTCCTTCGGTGTTCTGCTGGATGAGTATTCCTGGGCCTGACGGCTTTGGGGAGCATCCTGGTGCACTGCTCTGCAGATAGTGATAGGTGTTGATGTTACTACTTTGCTTCTCCTTTCTCCCAGCTGGTGTGGGGACCGTATAACATTTTTATTTGGAGATTAGCCGTCAGTCAATACACCCACCCATATACTCTCTCGCCTCGGAACACAGACACCACAATCACTGTCACAATTTTTATCAACATTTTATTTGCTTATTTTATCCAGTTATAGTCATTACTTTTAATCTTTTACTTTTAACTTTATCAAAAGACATTTAAATACAATGTCACCATGTGTTTCCAGACCAGAAGTAACGTGTAAGTCAATTTTACAATACAAAGGTTTTACAATGAAATAGATTTAACAGATGTCGAGGTCACACACACACACACACACACACACACACACACACACACACACACACACACACACACACACACACACACACACACACACACAATCCATCATTAAATAATAATATAATTGAATCTAACCTGAAAGCCCTTTACTGGAATACGAACTCTTGCAGAAAGATTTACTTAACCCTGAGCCGTCAGACTATTGAAACACTCTCCATGAAGGTTGGCAAGGAATGAGAATGAGACCTGAATTAGTCGGTCCCACTATCTGGCATAAAAGTGACCTGTTCCGATTTGCTGATCATAACTTTGGTAACCTGCTTACTACAGCGTACAGCGAGCAGGTGATATGTTTGACTAGGCCTACTAGATTGTGTCACCGAAGTGCAGACACAGCCTTGGCGATCACATGTTAATGATCGAGTTAGCTGTGGCGAGCACAGCCACTAAGTGCGTTGGCACTGATCACATTCAAAGCGGGCTGGGAAAATTCAAACACTGGCACAGTAACAATGATTTTTATACCTTTCTTTTCATGGTGCTATTTCTACCTGTTTCTCTAATAATGTGCTGTTTATTCTGAGACTCATACTGTGTTCACCCTTTCTCTCTCTCTCTCCCTCTCCCTCCCTCTCTCTCTCTCTCTCTCTCTCTCTCTCTCGTGGGAAATAATTTCTCTTTGTCTTCTCCCACTTCGTTGTTCATATCGTTTTGCTCTTCTCCAACCTTGGTTGCATTTCTCTCTTCATAGCGATTCCTTCTCTTTCTGCCCAAAGTTTTCTCTTACACTCTCCTCTCTTCTTCCTTACAGTTCCTTTTGGTTGCCATCACATATCACCTCTAGAGAATTGCTTTTATTTTTGTAATCTGTGAGCAAATTTAGTAATTCTTCAATGGTTTTAATTCCTTGTATGTATATTTACATATATATTCCTAATCTTATATTTCAGTTCAAGTGCTAATTTTAACACTAACTTGTGTTCAGTGAATTTTTATTTGTTTACTCCTTTCAACTGGCTGAGTGATGTTCTCTTCAAGGGTAAGTTTTCCATGTGTTTAATATCTACCACAATTGGTATCTTACCTGTCTTTGTGTATCAATATTCCAATAGCAGCAGTATTCAAACAAGTCTTATATTGTTCACAAATAGTTCACTTGCTCAAACAATCATGTGGCAGCAGAATCTTGAAAATGTTTATTTACTAAGCAAGCTATTCTGTCAATTATATTATTACCTATCGATTCCATTTCTCGTTCACTATTCAGATGGAATTCAGTTTGATTGTTCTTCAATCCTTGAATATTAAATTAGTCCTCTCTTCTGTACGTGTAGGATACACAATCATCTGAACCAGTCTTGTCTTTATTCACATTCTAAGATTTTCTACTTCAATGTGTAAATCATTGTAGAACGTATTTATTTGACTTGGATAGTCCTTTGTTGTTTTGGTAGACGATGGCAGTTTCCAATGAGTAGTTCAGACTTCTAACACTTCTGTCTTCCTTATGTTTTCAAATACCCTTTTACTGACTTAAAATCACACACACAGAGCTTAAAATCAACATGTGTTCACTTTGACAAGCTACAGCTTGTAAGCTTGCCTGCACATACACATAGCACTACTTAAACTATTTTTAACAACTACTGTATATTAATTATTTACAAAAATTCTAGTGTGGTTAAATATGCATGTGTGTGTGTGTGCCATTCACCATTCAATTATATACACATTTGCTTATAAAAATCTACTATTCTTCCTAAGAAGAGTAATGCAATACTGTAATCAGACATAGTTTAAGGTTAATTTTTGCAAGCCGAAAGCTACCTCACAGATAGAACATGATTTTTAACACAATTTTCTACTGCTTCAGTGTTCCAATTATGAATTATTACAGTTGTGTGTTCATTTGTTCCAGTGTTGCTTATTTACACCAATGAATAATATCTGTGAAGAAGAGGATTCTACTCTGGATTGTGAACTATATAGAGGAAAGTCAATTCAGAATACTCTAAAAGACCATCTGTCACCACACAAGTTAATACATTCTGTCATTAAGAACTACCAGTGCGATGTTTGTTCAAAATCATTTACTCAGTCAGGCAATTTGTCAAGACACAAGTTAATACATACTGGCATTAAGAAGTACCAGTGCAATGTTTGTTCAAAATCATTTACTCAGTCAACCCATTTGTCAACACACAAATTAATACATTCTGGCATTAAGAAGTACCAGTGCGATGTTTGTTCAAAATCATTTACTGACTCAAGCACCTTGTCAAGACACAAGTTAAGACATTCTGGCATTAAGAAGTACCAGTGCGGTGTCTGTTCAAAATCATTTACTGATTCAAGTCTCTTGTCAACACACAAGTTAATACATTCTGGCATTAAGGAGAACCAGTGCGATGTTTGTTCAAAATCATTTACTCATTCAAGCACCTTGTTAACACACAAGTTAATACATTCTGGCATTAAGAAGTACCAGTGCGATGTTTGTTCAAAATCATTTACTCAGTCAGGCCATTTGTCAACACACAAGTTAATACATACTGGCAACAAGAAGTACAAGTGTGATGTTTGTTCAAAATCTTTTACTCAGTCAGGCAGTTTGACAAAACACAAGTTGGTACATTCTGGCATTAAGAAGTACTAGCGTGATGTTTGTTCAGAATCATTGACTACATCAGTTTGTAAAAACACAAGTTAATGACAAATTGGCATTAAGAAGTACCAGTGAGTTGTTTTACAAAAATATTTAATTTGGCATAGCCTGTTGTGTTATAAATAACATGTTAGCATAAAATGCAGTGATGTTTGTAACAAAATTTTCTGTTTGTACATTTTGAGTGTAAATTAATCTACTATAATATTATGAACCATTACTATGCGGTATGTAAGAATAGTTTCTATTGCCCAAGAAGTTATAGCAATGTAATAAAATTATCAATATGTTTTTAAACAGAAACCCTTAAA
The DNA here is from genome assembly GCA_034769895.1 of Magicicada septendecula. Taxonomy (NCBI): domain Eukaryota; kingdom Metazoa; phylum Arthropoda; class Insecta; order Hemiptera; family Cicadidae; genus Magicicada; species Magicicada septendecula. The sequence continues at coordinate 138,112,468 of CM068370.1, forward strand.
CAAGCATAATTATACAAATAAATTAATATATGCTGTAATATTGCCACTGCAAATATGTAATATGTCTATAATAGTTGGCACTACAGAACAGTAGTGAAATTTGTAACAAAATTTTACCTTACAAATTAAAATCATGAAATTATACATTGTAATGTAGTGTGACATTATTGAAACACATTTATCCTCTAATTAAATTTATCACTGCATGAGTTACAGTGATATATGTATGTTTAGTTGAAATAATTTTAAAGTCTTTGTTTCTTGCCATACATAGATTATACTTGTCACACAAGATTTTTATCTGGCTGCTACAACCTTCATGATGACAGAGTCCTGGGGTCTTAACACATCTGTGTTAGTGCTTGGCAAAATGATTCACGTGGGATGTACCCTAAGTTAATGTAGATTGGCATTTCACAACTTTTAAGTTGTATTTAAAGCTCAGTTTATTTCATCTAGCATATTTTTGAATTCTGCATGCATACTGTTTCTTTACAATTCAACATTAGTTCAGTTCATTACTGACATATGGCATTGTATCTCAAAACAGCTAATTTCCGATGCTTTACATGTCAATGTTTGTAACGGTTCCTTGTTGTGAACTACACATTTGGTATAGTGTTGGCATGTGGAGTGTTTGAATTTTTGAGTGATTTTGTTTTTTGTAATTTTATATTACAAAGTGACTGATAACTTCTTGACTGAAGATAAAATATGGTAATTTAATTTCAAATCTGGATCAGAATTGAATAATGTAGAAAATGAAGAGACATTTTGAACTGACAATACAGGTAAGCCTACATAATTTGAGGTTACTTCATCTCACTGTTTACTGCCTATGTCCAAGATAACGAACTTTAGCAAGTGTTATGAATGGCAATACACCAGAATAGTGCGGATGCCCTGGTACATGCTTTGCAGTTTAACGCCGCCAAATCAGCGTCTGGGTGGACAAGTCAAAGTGCGTGCTAAAAGATCGCAATGGCACAGCGAGGAAGAAGAACAAGGAACAGAGACTCGATGGTCGGCACTGCAGAATAAAATAAGAAAGGATGGAAGAACGCATACGGATTTATAGTTGACTTCAAAAACAATGTCTTGAGAATTGGAGAAGAGGTAATGATCTCCACAATGACTACATCAGAAAAATCTATGGACACGATAAACCAAGTGGCCGTAACTGTTCCGCTAAACTCCGAAAAGATCATTTTTAGAACTGTGGTAGATACAGTAAATTGAAAGTTAAGGGCATATGTGCAGAAACCAATTTATGGATGGACAAGTCCACTTTGAAATTGTGAATGGTGGGAGGGTAAGGGAGAATCAACTGGTATGTAAGTGAAGGTGTTGCCAACTTTGCGTGTGATGTTTTAGTTACCCGCACATTGTTAGTTACTGTATGACGTACTATCTCAGTCTTGCATTTGTTATTACTATTTCAATTTATTATTAATTATATAGTTGTGTTACAGTCACTCATTTTTTTTAGTTAATTTCTATTGGTAGTTTTTATTCTATAATTACGTATTATCGTATTGTGTTATACAGTAATGAGATTTGATAAAATGGATACTTCTGCTTCAACTAGCAAATACAGGAAACGTATTCATAGTAAAGCACGGGAAGTAATAATACAGTTTTTTGTTGTCTAGGATTAAAAAAATTCTTGCAATTAAATTCCAAGAACGCGTTCCTTTATGTAATTATAGACTGTAGAGATAGTCGAGTGTAATTAAGGAGTGGAAGTGTACAGTTTGCAAATTCCATTGCGATAAGAAATGTCACAAAAGGCTGTAGTTTTTTTATGTCTCAGCAGTACACAATGACAATCAAACAACACTCATATATGTTTATAAACATTCTGATATGTAACAGCAACAAATTCCGATACGTGTGAACAATACATATCATTTGCTTGATTTGTATAGTAATACAATTACAATATTTTTATTATTAATATTATTATTATTTGATTTAAGTCAGAAACAGTAAACATAATTCTTTTTTTTTAAGCCAGCTGTGTGACTGTAGGCACACACGCACAGATAGAGGTTCATGGTGACACATTTATAAACAAACCTTAACAGTTGTGAGTTTTTGTTACTATTAGAAACGATATTCATAGTTTGGCAACAGTGTCGCTGATAACAACAATTCACATCTCACAGTGACTCCCTCCACATCGCCTTTCCCCTCTGACTGTAAGCGTTTCGCACATTTCCATGCGCTTAACTTTCAATTTTGCTACACTAGTGGCAACCAGTGCTTTATATTCAACCCCCATGTAGTCAACACACCGGGCATACTAATTGCCAGAAGTTTAGTAAAACCTGATGAAACTGGAAATGTACCTATTAGAGGGGCGAATATTTTTGATCAAGCTGTCACTTTACAACGCAATACGCTCCAAGGCAAATTGACTCCTGTGGTCTGGGTAGCTGGAATGACATAACAAAAATCCAGACTTCGGATACTTCCAAATTACCAGAGGGACTGCAGGAATTATTGAACAGATCTTCTAACAACCTCTCAAGTGGTGAGGTAAAAGAACTCAGACGGTTTTTACATGAATTCAAAGATTCCTTTGGAGTTTGGGAACAGTCATTGGGAAAAACCTGTCTTGTACAACATCGCATCAATACCAGGGACACAACACTGATACACCAACCTCCTCGAAGGCCTCCATTAGCTAAGCAAGAGGAAATATCTTGGTTAGTACAGGACGTGCTGACAGAGGGAGTAATCGAGCCTTCATCAAGTGCTTGGTCTTCTCCGGTAGAGTTGGTAGTGAAGAAGGAGGTGGATTGCGTTTCTGTGTAGACTACCGGAGGCTGAATACTAAAGGAAGACTGTTACTCGTTACCTCGCGCTGATGATACACTTGACATGCTGTCCGGAGCACAGTGGTTTTCCACATTGGACCTAAGGAGTGGATATTGGCAAGTGGGTCTTCAGTAAGAAGACAAAGAAAAGACCGCATTCTTGGCCCAAGTGGCTTATTCCAATTTAACATCATGCCATTTGGACTCTGTAATGCACTGGCAACATTCAAAAGATTGATCGACCCGGTACTCTGAGGACTGACATGGAAAACTTGCCTTGTTTATTTAGACGATGTCATAGTCATCGGGAAAACTTTCAAAGACCATTTGGAAAACCTTAAGGTCCTGACTATAATTCACGGTGCCCAACTAAAGCTGACACCAAAGAAGTGTTCTCTATTCCAGAAGGAAGTACAGTATATGGGATATCTGGTTTCGGCAGCGGGTGTTAGCATGGATCCTAATAAAGTAGACACCATAAGAGATTGGCCAGTGCCGAAGAGTAAACACGAAGTTCAGAGTTTCCTGGGGTTATGCTCATATTACAGACGTTTTATGAAAGGGTTTGCAACTATTGCTAAACCACTACATGAGATAACAGAAAATAAATGAAACTTCCAGTGATCGAGAGAGTCTGATCAAGCATTTAGAACTTTGAAAATTGTATTATGTTCACAGACAATTCTCGCTTTCCCCGTTTCCAAAGGGAAGGACATAGACACAGACACAAGCAATACTGGTCTAGGAACAGTTTTGTCTCAAGTGCAAAATGCTGAAGAACGAGTAATGCTATATTACAGCAAACACTTTCTAAACCAGAGAGAAATTATTGCGTTACAAGGAGAGAGTTGCTGGCAATCTTCCGAGCTTTGGAGCACTTGCATAAATACCTCTATGGATGGGAGTTTTCACTATGCACCCACCATGCCGTGCTTGCATGGGTCTTGAGATTTAAAAATCCGGAAGGACAGTTGGCAAGGTGGCTTGAACGTCTGCAAGCGTACAACTTCAAGGTGTAACATATGTAGGGGCGCCTGCATAGTAATGCGGGTGGCTTATCACGAAGACATTGCCACAGAAAGGAAGAACAAAAATGTTCGTGCCATTACTGTAGATTTCCTGGCAGACGGCTGGATGACACAAGATTGTCGACAAGAATATATGACTGATGAAGACATTGGACCGATCTTGACAGCAAAAGAGGAAGATCGCCACCTGGATTGCAAGTATCTATCATGGTTCTGAAGGGCTACTGGGCACAATGGGAATCCCTTACCTTAGAGAACAGATTATTGAAAAGAGCTTGGAAAAACTGCAGATGGACGAGACGTGGTCATGCAGTTCATAGTTGCCCGAAGTAGAGTGCAGTCTGTTTTGAAGGAGATGCATGATGGAATATCTGGGGGCTATCTTGGCATTAACAAAACCTTGACAAAATACAGAAGCAATTCTGTTGGCTTCATCTGCGCCACAACATAGAGGAATGGGTTCGGGCATATGAAATATGTGCTACAAGCAAGGGCCCACAAACTAGAAGGAGGGGAAAATGAGACAGTATAACGTTGGTCTGCCTTTTGAGAGAATTGCCATAGACATTGCTGGACCATTCCCAGTTACTGATGATGGAAACCAGTACATCATGGTTGTAGGTGACTACTAAGTGGGTGGAAGTCTATGCAATTCCAAATCAGGAGGTTACCACCGTGGCAAAGGAGTTAATTCACAACTTCTGTTGCTGTTATAGACCCCCTATGGAAATCTATATGGATCAAGGGAGAAATGTCGAATCAGGAGTTTTTAAAGAATTATGGCATCTACTCGGAATTTGAAAGACCGTGACAACGCCTTTGCATCCTCAGTCGGACGGAATGGTTGACAGATTCAATAGGACACTTGAACAGCATCTTTCGAAGGTTGTTGACGAGAACCAAACAGACTGGAACCAACGTATACCACCATGGCATATATAGGTCATCAATACATGACACAACCGGGATGACCCCAGCAAGATTGGTGTTTGGGCGGGAGATTCGTCTTCCTGGGGACTTGATGTTCGGATCACGTAAGACTCAGTCCCAAGAGCCACAGAACTATTTTCTGAATTAGAAAACCAACTGCGAGAAATGAATCGCTTGATAAGAGGACGGCTAAAGATTGCCAGTGATAAAATGAAAACTTGGTACGACATTCGCAGCAATAGTGTGGGGTTTCCAAGAAGAAGATCAGGTCTGGTTGTTCAACCCAAAGCGCCGTCGTAGTCACTCACCTAAGCTTCAGACTAACTGATAAGGACAGGGTTAGGTGAAGGACACCTAGGATTCAACAGGAAGGACAGCGAAAGTTCAAAGTCATCCACCTGGATCGCCTGGCCAAGTATTGATTCATAGACGGTTTGCCAGTTTGGGACGAACAGGCTTAAGCAGGAGGCTGTGTTATGACCATTACAGAACAGTCTACATGTTTATCGAATGTTCCAGAGGACGAATATGTGTGGTGTATGTGACTCTCGACGCATTATCTAGACTGTACCAGAAACCGCGTGCACTGTGTCAAGGCCGCAATGAATTACGCTCTAATGTTTTCCTTTATTGTTAATGCACAGGATGGAATATTCTAGTATTTTGGCGGGATATAAATACAAGTACTCAACGACGATCAGTTTCAGTTTGAGTTGCGATATATCTCAGTGTGGTTCGGGTATTGTGGCAAAGTGTTACTTGTTTTGTGTTGTGTGGGACGATTGTTGATGACAGTTGAGTTTTATATTAGTAGATATTTTTATTGTGTGTGAACAATTTTTATTTGATTTGTTGTAAGAGACTGTCTTGTTAGTTACAAACTGGTTAATTGTGATAACTAAAGCTGGTGATTAGTGACGTAATTGGTGTCTTGTATTTTGTTTTCCAGTGTACCATATGATGATCAGTAGACCGTCGTAACAATATGTTTCTTGAAGTGATCCCCTCCAGAATGTAGCTCCAGCATACCATTGTGTGTGTCACCTGCATTGATAGAACCCCCCACCAGTGTGTTGGTCACATGTTATTATTATTCAGCAGACAACACCTCACCTTTTAGTTCTTATTTGATAGAGTGAGTTATTTAGTCAGCTAATCAAAGACTTGTCTTTTCATATGGACAGATGTGTGTGTGTGCGTGCGCGTGCATGCAACCTGAAATAACCTGTACAATGTAAAATAACCTGTCAGCAATAGAACGAGATAAAAGGAACTTGTTTGTGACATTGACTAAGAAATACTAAGTATACAGTTTTATATAATTGTATTGTTTTTTTTTTTTTAATTACAAAGAGTATATAGAAAAGATCTGTGAATTGTTTCGCTGGTGGGGCAAAAGGGCACTTGGAAAAAACAAGTTCTGAAGGGGGATAAAAGTTTGATAAATACTGATCTAATCCTCTTTTTACTATTTACTAGACAGTGTAAAGAAAGCATTGCGAATATAATTCAAATGGAGATTTCACTGATGTTAGGCTGACTGAAAGTGTTGTGGGCACAAATTTGTATTTACTGTGTTGGAAAATAAGAATATTATGTACACAAAATTAAACAATGTAAACTTATGAATACAATGGATAGTTATTTTACCTAAGTCAGACACTTTTTCTTATGTGAAATGAAATAGGGACATCAAATATGACTTCAAAAAGTGATTAGTGAGGCACTTTTTCAATTTTTGTCAGTAACTTTTAATCAGTGGGAAAGTTGTACCCAATAATTTGAAATTAGTTATGAACTGTACAAGTTATCTATACAATCTGTGGTCGGCACATTTCGTAGTAAGTGATTCTGAAAATCTATTTCCAAACCTTAAAAAATTTGTGACTTGAAAGCGTTTTTCATTAAATGAAGAGATAATGGCAGCTGTAGAGGGGTACTTTACGGATCTTTCAGAATATTACTTCAAGACAGGGATCGAATTATTAGAGAAGCGTTGGACCAAGTGTATTGAAGTTGGGGGAGATTATATAGAAAAATAAAGTCATTTTTGTAACAATTAACTTGCTTTTCCATTTCCATTCTGCAGACTTTTCAACTATCTCTTATATAAGTAACTACACATAACAAAAAATATTCAACCTCTGATGTTTTTCAATTACTGTCCCAAGTCTACGTTGGACAAAAAGAACAGATTTTCATGCGTGTGTAACAGTTCCTGCTAATTGAACACGTCAGAGACATTAAAACATATACCCAAATTCTAGTTTTATCACACACACACACACACACACACACACACACACACACACACACACACACACACACACACACACACACACACACACACACACATACATATGGTAAGATGAAAGTCATTAGAACCTATGAACGCATGTGTACTGTATTGACATATAGATAGAACTGTACTCGGAGCCCTATTAGACTTTGTTAATCTGATTGTATTTAAGAACAAGTATCTATTTAAGAACAAGTATCTCATTCAAAATAGTGAGCAAGTTCTGCAACTTGGGGAGCTCACTAGTAGATATAACTTTTACCTTCATATGTAGGTCTGTAAAATTAATTTCTGTAGCTACAGTTACCGTGAACACACACAGGTGATAAGCAAATTTAGTTTCCTAAATTTAAAGACGCTAAATATTGAAGAATCATGCTGGGTAAGTGTCTGACAGAAGGTGCTTAGAGTCTGATCTAAAATGCAGAAGGTGCATGGAGAACAGCAGCAGAGGATCATCCAAAATCGTAAAGATTTCTTCAGGAGGTCAGGTTCATTGATTGGTTGGATCTCTGTTGGATGATGATGCCAACACCTTAGACAATCGTTAAACATTAATTACACACACAATGCTTCAGCCACTCAGAATCAGTGTGTATGTACAGTGACACCACAAAAACTGATCTATAATTTACAAAAATTATAATTGCACAATAAATGAAGTAAAATAAAAAAATGACATGCACGAATAAAACTTATGAATAATGCCCACAGACTGTAAGAGTTTCCACCCATTTCCACAACGATTCCAGGTGTGAGAGTTCCTGTCTGTGGAAGGTATAATGACTAAAAACCTACAGACTCAAGGCCTCATTAGCAAGTTGTGTTTATGCAATTAAATTTCTTTTTTTTTAATTTTTACAAGACATTTGTTAAAATGTTCTGGTATTCAAAAGGCAACCACTGATTATGAACAGTCAAAATGTTGTGTTATTATGTAATTAACATTTTTTGATAATTTGAGTCCAGAATGCTTTTGTATTGTTGTGCTAGCAACAGCACAAAAAAGAAACCACTTATTTATTTTAAACTAGAATGTTAAGATTTGTAAAAATAAATTGGTACTTGTGCAGTTATATAACCAACCACCGATATCAATATCAGTTTTTATCACTATTTATATGTTTCACGTTGTCATCAAAATAAGGAAAACAGGCAGTGTGTTCAGTAGATGTGATGGTATAAACTAAAATAAAATAAACTATTTAGACCATGAAACAAGTACATCCAATAGCAATTAGATTAGATAAAATGTGTTGTATTATTTAATGTATTTAAGCAAAAGGTTATGAAAGTGGTTTCAGTTCAATTCGTCTGTACCTATGTGTCAAAATCCCGAGCCTATTGTTCAAGATGTAGGCTGTGTTGGTATAGGTCAGTGGGGTGAGGTAAGTAGGTATTGGTTTTGTTTGTTTATTATTTTTCTTGAGGTGGAAGGTTTTCAACTAAAGCAAAACCATCTTTCCTAATATTTAAAACCTTATTCTTGAATATTTAAAATGGATTGCTCCCATTTGTCCAAATTCAGTGCATGTAATATATGGTAACATCTACTGGTGTTTTTTATGTGTGGAGGTTATGTATATCGACTGGTTGTGGTTTTATTTATTACTTTTATGAGTGGCAGTGTTTTAATACACGAAAAACCAACTTTCATACGCTTTTAGGAATTAGTCTGACAAATCATCATCTAGATGGAATGTACCAGTTTGTAAGGGGGGGGGGGTAATGCACAAGTACAAAAAATTAAAGTTTAATTTAAATTTATCATGTTTCTAGTAAAATTTGACACCTGAATTAAAATTTACTTAGAATATTTTAACAAAACTATTGTTGGAACCAAAGACCAGACCCCAACCAATGAAAAGATTAGTCACTAATGTGGGGTGTCAAGCTAACATCACTGTCATTAAGTGTTTGCATTGATTTCAGTAATAAGTAACAGACTATACAGTGGCCACACTCACTTTTCATGTGGCTCTTGATTTGAGTTCAGAATTTTGTTTGTAATAACTACAGATAGGACTTTCTCACTAAATGTGACTTCTGTTGAAGTTAAGAAAATTCTCTTTTATATCATCTATAATATTATTTATATCAAAAAAGGGTTTGGCAAATACATGTATAGGCCTACCTTTATATTAGCCTTCAACTTGTCTGCAAGAGCTTAGTTAATTTTATCAATTACTTGACAATCTTGGTCAGTCTGCAACCGTCTATTACACATAATAGTAGATTAAACATGATTTATTTTCTTGGATTTCGTTGTCCATGACGTGTCCGGTACTTAACTAAATATAATTATTTCACTACGACTCGGAATGCAAAACTTTGTTTGGGTAAAAATGTAAATGTTTTACCTTATAACCTGAACTGGTTACCACTTTTAAAAAGTTTCTTCAGAGGTTCAATTTAAAAAAATGGTTCAGGTTATAAGGTAAAACTTTTACATTTTTACCCATAAAACGTTTTGTGTTCCGAGTCGTAGTGAAATGATTTATTTGTTAATTATTATTTTGTAAAGTTAGTTTTATGAATATTCAAATATAGATTTAAAAAAAACACAGACATAGATTTGAAAGACAAGTAAGTAACTAATTAGTCTACCTGAAAGGGAAGAAAAATAAAAACTTAAGTTGTTCGAATTCCTTGTGGTCATTACTGACCTGTATATTATTAGTCTACTTCTATCACTTGTTTCTACAGGAATGGATCTGTCTTGACAACTGAACGAGGAAGTGTATGCACTTTAAATTGCAATGGAAATATGGCTAGACATAAGCAGACATACCCTGAGTTGTAGAAAATTCTTTGATACAGTTTAACAAATATCTGATTATATTGGATAAACCCGATCATGAAAAAAGGAACAAAAATATGACTGGTACAAAGAAGATGAACAGCTTTAAAGAGTTTGCATCCTATTAATATTAAAACCAACCAACATCCAAGAGAATTAAAAGTCTTAAATAAAAGTCACAGTGCAGGTGATAGATGTTTATGGATCACAAGTGTGGAATGTACATATAAGAAATAGGGAAAGTGTAACGCCACATACCGATGGGGTTTTGTAAGTGAAATCTTTTTAAATATTATTTGCAACTAAGAAATTATGGTGAATAGACTATAGCGTAGAAACGTCGCGTTGTGGCATTGGTATGTGCAGTTTGCAAAGAGGGCACGCCCACGCTTTCAACCGCGCACACAGTCGGCCAAGTTTCTCACGCTAACGGCACGAACTGGTACATTCTTTCGCTGTGTGCGCACAAAAAACTCAGCAGTCGACGATTAACATCTGAAAACAGCGGACGCCAGTAGTGGTGTGCGTCCCCGGCCGGGCAAAGTTTTATCTATTATTAAAAATGGGAAAGTAGTAAAAGTAGTCTGAGAAACCTATCCCCGGCCGGGCGTTAACACGTAGACTCGTCAGCCTAAAATTTTATTTTATAATGTGATTGAATAACAAAACACGGAGTTATACAAAACGTGTGAGTTCAGTTTAACAATGACCTAAAATGAATTAGAGGCACGAACAACTACAATTTGGTGACGCAAAAAATAAAAGGTGTGAGAAACAATGTGATACAACAGTGAAACTGTAATAAATCGTTAGTACTCTAAATTAACAGTGAGAAATATTCGGACAAAAGTGAACAAAATCTGTGGAGATCAACAAGTGACCTGCAGGGACGCCGATACCACGTAACCGTATATAAAACAAATTAATTATGAAAACTTAAATAAAAAAAGCGCTTAATTAAATATGGTATGTGTGTCAATGAGAGGATGTGCAGATACTGGGCTGTCTTATCTACAGATATAAGAAAGAAATATTCAAGCTAACTAGAGTAGGAAAGCTATAGTACATTTCCGATGTAACATTAGTATCAGTATTTGTTCAAAGAAAAGATAAAGAGTAAGAAATTTGAAAAAAAGAGAATATAAAGAAATGTATTAAAAAGAATAAATCCATTACATTATTTCACTTGATACAAATGTGTTAGAATAATCATGTCAAGTACCTAATTTCATTTTCTGTGCTGGTAAATTAGCTATACGAAATAGGGTTACACCACTAGACGATCTGGCCAGAGAGTTGACAAATAAAAGGTAAGTGGGAGCTTGTGATCATTTTATAATTAATTAAAAAATTACGAAATACGACAAATGGTGCGGCGTGACCAGGATTTGGAATAAATAATGTATTCATTCCAAATTAGCCTATTTTAAAGCACAGAGAATGGAATAGGGTTGGCGGAAGCCGAAAATAACTTACGTAAAATTTACGTAACATACGCAAAATAAAATTACGAGGTGTTGATCAATTGTGCATGTTAGATTACAGGTAAAATTTAATAAGTATTTAATAGACCAGTAAAACAGAAAAAATAAGAATGTCAGATAACGAAAAAGAAAGTAATTTGTTAGACTCGGCTACTAGTGAGAGTGGCCTTGGGTCAATGAACCCATCACTGAGTGTGAGCGAATTGGAGGGTCAAGCATTCCAAACAGCTGATTCGAGCAGTCAATCAGTAACTGAAAATAATGTAACCGAGGACATTATAATAAATAACGCAGAAGCGAAGTCAACTCCTGTAGTTACAAAAATAAGAGAACCGTCGTTGGCCGATATAATAAACGTTTTGATGCCATCGATGCCAATGACGAGAAAATAAATACACGTTTTGATGCCAAAGACGAAAAGTTCGATAGAATAAATTGTTTCGATGTTAATGATACCAAATTTGACCAATTAATTAATGACATTAAAGAACAGAAAATAAAAGGTGAACAACAGAATATTAAAAATGATATTAATTTTAAAGTACTTAAAGAACAAAATATTAAGTTTGAGCAGACTATAAATGTAAATTTTGATGATCTAAGCAAGACATTATGTAAACGTATTGATGAACGTTTCCAGACAGCTATAAAACGAATACAAAATGATGTAGGTAACGTTACAAGAAATACCGGTAAGTGTAGTGGGAATGTAACTGAGAACAAGGTGAGTAATCATGATAATTATAGTAATGAGTTAACAAATAATAGCAAAATAAAAAGTGATAACGAGATAATTAAAAATGTGTTAGAAAATAAAGTGAATAATGATAGTGGAGATGAAGTTTTAGTGGCAATAGAGAGTAGTAATAAGATAGTGGTTGAAGAGAGGTTGGGTTTACAAAGGGCAAATTTTTCCCGTGATTTAAATGGAGTCAAGACTACAATAGTGAGTTATGAGGACATAGTTTCCTCCCATGGTTATGGAGACAAGGTGTCTCTAAGTTGGTACCCTTTTGTATATCATAAGTTCCCTGGAAGAACCAGGATGAGTTATGATAATGTTATGTTGCCTTTTGTGTGGATTGAGAGAGAAAAAGTGAGAAGGTGTTATGATAAGAGGTTTTGTGAGAGAGTGGTAGAATTATTCACATTGAGAGAGAGAGAGATAATATTATTTGATGTTATTAGAAGTTACGAAGAGCTACTAGAGAAAATAAAGAGAGAGAGAATTAGTAATATTGTTGACTTACCTTGTTGTGAAGATAGTGCAGAAATAAATGATGATAACGTTGATAATTATATTGAATGCTTACCTGTGTTTAGACGTGGAGTATTAGTAGTAAATGATTTTGAAATTGAGAGGTTAAAATACTCAAGGGTGATAGGTGATAATACAGACAGTGACAAGACCAAAACTAATTATGTAGACAGGTTATATGATTTGATAATAATGAGGGATAATCCAGTAGATTATTATGTGGGTTTTACGGAACAATTTGAAATATTAGAGAATTATTATATTAATAATAATAATGAAATGAGTGTGAGTAAGCATGATAATTGTTATATAAAAATAAGACTATTATATGATGATGGAGGGTAAAATAAAAAATAAGTGAATGGACATTTTAAATATTTTAGTTTATGGTAATGACCTAGCTAACTTGGGAAATGAGGTGTGGTGAACAGAAAAATCAATGACGAAGAATTTGTAAATAAATTTTAGTGAAATTAATTGTGTTTGTGTTGTAAAATGTAAACAATGTGTGTATGTAGTAGAAGTTGTTTTAATAATAATAATAATAATAATAATATTTTGGCAGACTAAATAAATAACAAGAATAATTATGAAGGTAATAAATGAATTGTAATTGTTTTGAAAGAAAGTAATTAAAATATGTTGTGTTTTTAATAATTGATGGAATTAAAATAATTTGAGATGTTTACATATTTTTGATTGATTTAAAATGTTATGTAAAAAGACTTTGCTAATGAATTTAAATGAGTTGAACTTAATAATAAACAATAAATGAATGTATAATGAATAAATGTAAAATGTGTTTAGTTTGTGGAGTCATTATGATTGTTAAAATGTTTCAGAAGGTACATATGGTTGTACGGGATATTGTGGTGATGAGTTGTTTATATTTGGAATTAATGACAGTAATCATGTATTTATTAGATGGAGTGATTGACCATATGTAAGTATGAATTTGATAATGACCTTGAAGTAAAGTAAAAGAGTCTTATAGTGGCACTAAATGAGTTTGAAAGAAGCTGACATAGGTAAAATATTGTTGTGAAATGATGCAAAATGAATGTTAATAATAAATTTGAATTTATTGGGAGAATCTAATGGTCCAATAAATGTTAAATAATTTAGAGTATAAATAAAAAAGAGTTAATAGAAAGTTCCAGTTGTAATGTGGATAATTTTTTATACAAATTATTTAAAGGCGAATTGTTTAGTTGAACATAGCAATGTTAATGTTTATTATGTTTATTATGCAAGATGCAGTGGTAATTATGGGGGGTTGTTTGGTGTATTTAGAAGAGAAAATCAATTGTGGAATGTAGTTAGTAAATGCAGAAGGACTTAAGTTTTGCTTTTAGTTATGCTATTGCAGTGGCGGCATGTGCCACTGCAGATAGCGATGAGTGTTGGTGGTAACGTCAAGGCATGTTACCATCATCGGAGGCCTAAATAGGGCGAAAAATATACTGTACAACGTTATATAATATTATGTTATATGTTAATATAATATTTATGTTAATTGCTATCGTACAATGTATAGAAATGATGACGAAAAAACATGCTAATGACAGATGATTTCCCCGCCTTTTCGGGCGATTACTGTCTTACCAGCACTAATCGTGGTTTTGGACGACAGCCAGCTGTGGGCAGCAATTGTAAAACTGACCATGGTTGGTTGTCCATGAGATTGGTGAAAATTGAAATTAACGGGGGGGGGCACTTAGGGGAAATCCCCGGAACTATGGAACAGCGGCTATCACCTTGTTCGAGTAGGAACAGCAAAACAGGTGATAGACCCGTTTTAAGGTTATAAATATAAAATTCAGATATTATGATATTTGGCAGTTAAAAAATGTAAGGCCGAAGCAAGGACAGGAGATGCCAAAATTCCTCCAAAACTTCAGTCCTTGTGGAAGCAACTGGACGCCACAGTCCAGGGGGGGCCATAGTGTGTGTGGAAGGGAGGTTACTCTGGGGAGTAACGAATTAAAACTTTAAACTGATGTAAATTGAATGAGCTGATCAAATGATTTTGTGTTGAATCGAGAGATATTATGCCCAAGGGGAGATTATTACAGTATATGATTTGTACGAAAGTAGTTGACTGAAATATGTTTTGCTTTAATCATTAATTAAAAGGTATTAACGACTTTTATCATATGTTTTGCTTTCTATGATATTTTATAGATGACTTTACTGGTTTTTGGAAAGAGTATTTCTAGGAGAGAAGGAGTTTATTGTGTTTTATTATGTTATTATTTTATGTATTGTTTTATGTTTTACTATGTTAGCGTGTAAGTATTACAAAAATATGTCATGTATTTTATATTGTATAATTTTGAAGTGTATCTAAGGTAAGGTCATTCACCTGACCCAGAGAGATCAGCTGATGATTGGGGTTAGATATGTAATATAGGCCTCATAATTGATTTGTAGTTTTTTTTATATAAGTAAAGGAGGGAATAATAAATTTTAATAACAAGATAATTCTTTTTGGAAATTAGATTAAAAAAAAAATTGTTCCAGTAAAGAAATTTATGTTAAATTTTGATATCTTATGTTATCTTTGTAATCAAGTGTAGCTATTTTTGAATTTATGGTAGAAATAGGTTGTTAATTATAAGTTTATTATAATTAATTTGTTTATTATTATATTGTTTATTATATTATTATATTGTTTATTGTTTATTAAAGTAAATGCATTTGAAAGATTTCGGAAATGTTTGGAGAAATTTAAAATTTGCAATGAACTTAAGGAATAGAAAGAAATTAGGTAGACTAACAGGGATGGGGATTTTGATAATAGACCTAGGTTGTTTTCACTAGTGGAATAAAATTTAATTAATTGAATTTATTTTAAAATAATTTTAAAAAAAATTTTTTTTGTTTGAAAACGAAGAATTAATCTGTGTAGAAGCAAATATAGAAGGCTTGTGGAGTTTCCTTTAATAGTTGATAGATGGAGGTAATATGTAGTTGATAAGGAAAATGTGTATGCACCCAGTACTTGCTAAAGGCAACCCAGTATGCATGTAAGGGGGAACATATCGGTTGAGGATCTGGTATGGTATAAGGCCAGTTTTGATTTTTTGATGGAATGATTTGAGGTTAGGTGGTACTATGGTGTATCTGTCCCATTTTATGGTGTTGGGATCTCGTACAGAGAAGTCCAGTAATCTCGTTCGGGTGCAGCCATAGTCGCCGAGCTAGGGGGGTAGTTTGCCCATGATGTGTTAAGAATTAAAGGGTGGTTGTTGGCACCATATCCTCACCGATCCTCTTAGGGTTAGCAATGAGAGTTTTTCTGTTTCGGCAGAAAACCTCTCATTGGGGGGGTATTGTAACGGTACAGACCGATGGGGTTTTGTAAGTGAAATCTATTCAATATTATTTGCAACTAAGAAATTATGGTGAATAGACTGTAGTGTAGAAACGTCGCGTTGTGGCATTGGTATGTGCAGTTTGCAAAGAGGGCGCGCCCGCGCTTTCAACCGCGCACACAGTCGGCCAAGTTTCTCACGCTAACGGCACCAACTGGTACATTCTTTCGCTGTGTGCGCACAGAAAACTCAGCAGTCGACGATTAACATCTGAAAACAGCGGACGCCAGTAGTGGTGTGCGTCCCCGGCCGGGCAAAGTTTTATCTATTATTAAAAATGGGAAAGTAGTAAAAGTAGTCTTTGAAACCTATCCCCAGCCGGGCGTTAACACGTAGACTCGTCACCCTAAAACTTTATTTTAAACTTTCAAAATTTTATAATGTGATTGAATAACAAAACACGGAGTTATACAAAACGTGTGAGTTCAGTTTAACAATAACCTAAAATGATTTAGAGGTACGACAACTACAATTTGGTGACGCAAAAAATAAAAGGTGGGAGAAACAATGTGATACAATAGTGAAACTGTAATAAATCGTTAGTACTCTAAATTAACAGTGAGAAATATTCGGACAAAAGTGAACAAAATCTGTGGAGATCAACAAGTGACCTGCAAGGACGCCGATACCACGTAACCGTATATCAAACAAATTAATTATGAAAACTTAAATAAAAAAAAGCGCTTAATTAAATATGGTATGTGTGTCAATGAGAGGATGTGCAGATACTGGGCTGTCTTATCTACAGATATAAGAAAGAAATATTCAAGCTAACTAGAGTAGGAAAGCTATAGTACATTTCCGATGTAACATTAGTATCAGTATTTGTTCAAAGAAAAGATAAACAGTAAGAAATTTGAAAAGAGAGAATATAAAGAAATGTATTAAAAAAAATAAATCCATTACATTATTTCACTTGATACAAATGTGTTAGAATAATCATTTCAAGTACCTAATTTCATTTTCTGTGCTGGTAAATTCGCTATACGAAATAGGGTTACACCACTAGACGATCTGGCCAGAGAGTCGACAAATAAAAGGTAAGTGGGAGATTGTGAACATTTTATAATTAATTAAAAAATTACGAAATACGACAAATGGTGCGGCGTGACCAGGATTTGGAATAAATAATGTACTCATTCCAAATTAGCCTATTTTAAAGCACAGAGAATGGAATAGGGTTGGCGGAAGCCGAAAATAACTTACGTAAAATTTACGTAACATACGCAAAATAAAATTACGAGGTGTTGATCAATTGTGCATTTTAGATTACAGGTAAAATTTCATAAGTATTTAATAGACCAGTAAAACAGAAAAAATAAGAATGTCAGATAACGAAAAAGAAAGTAATTTGTTAGACTCGGCTACTAGTGAGAGTGGCCTTGGGTCAATGAACCCATCACTGAGTGTGAGCGAATTGGAGGGTCAAGCATTCCAAACAGCTGATTCGAGCAGTCAATCAGTAACTGAAAATAATGTAACCGAGGACATTATAATAAATAACGCAGAAGCGAAGTCAACTCCTGTAGTTACAAAAATAAGAGAACCGTCGTTGGCCGATATAATAAACGTTTTGATGCCATCGATGCCAATGACGAGAAAATAAATAAACGATTTGATGCCAAAGACGAAAAGTATGATAGAATAAATTGTAGTTTCGATGTTAATGATACCAAATTTGACCAATTAAGTAATGACATTAAAGAACAGAAAATAAAATGTGAACAACAGAATATTAAAAATGATATTAATTTTAAAGAACTTAAAGAACAAAATATTAAGTTTGAGCAGACTATAAATGTAAATTTTGATGATCTAAGCAAGACATTATATAAACGTATTGATGAACGTCTCCAGACAGCTATAAAACGAATACAAGATGATGTAGATAACGTTACAAGAAATACCGGTAAGTGTAGTGGGAATGTAACTGAGAACAAGTTGAGTAATCATGATAATTATAGTAATGAGTTAACAAATAATAGCAAAATAAAAAGTGATAACGAGATAATTAAAAATGTGTTAGAAAATAAAGTGAATAATGATAGTGGAGATGAAGTTTTAGTGGCAATAGAGAGTAGTAATAAGATAGTGGTTGAAGAGAGGTTGGGTTTACAAAGGGCAAATTTTTCCCGTGATTTAAATGGAGTCAAGACTCCAATAGTGAGTTATGAGGACAGAGTTTCCTCCCATGGTTATGGAGACAAGGTGTCTCTAAGTAGGTTGCCTTTTGTGTGGATTGAGAGAGAAAAAGTGAGAAGGTGTTATGATAAGAGGTTTTGTGAGAGAGTGGTAGAATTATGCACATTGAGAGAGAGAGAGATAATATTATTTGATGTTGTTAGAAGTTACGAAGAGCTACTAGAGAAAATAAAGAGAGAGAGAATTAGTAATATTGTTGACTTACCTTGTTGTGAAGATAGTGCAGAAATAAATGATGATAACGTTGATAATTATATTGAATGCTTACCTGTGTTTAGACGTGGAGTATTAGTAGTAAATGATTTTGAAATTGAGAGGTTAAAATACTCAAGGGTGATAGGTGATAATACAGACAGTGACAAGACCAAAACTAATTATGTAGACAGGTTATATGATTTGATAATAATGAGGGATAATCCAGTAGATTATTATGTGGGTTTTACGGAACAATTTGAAATATTAGAGAATTATTATATTAATAATAATAATGAAATGAGTGTGAGTAAGCATGATAATTGTTATATAAAAATAAGACTATTATATGATGATGGAGGGTAAAATAAAAAATAAGTGAATGGACATTTTAAATATTTTAGTTTATGGTAATGACCTAGCTAACTTGGGAAATGAGGTGTGGTGAACAGAAAAATCAATGACGAAGAATTTGTAAATAAATTTTAGTGAAATTAATTGTGTTTGTGTTGTAAAATGTAAACAATGTGTGTATGTAGTAGAAGTTGTTTTAATAATAATAATAATAATAATAATAATAATATTTTGGCAGACTAAATAAATAACAAGAATAATTATGAAGGTAATAAATGAATTGTAATTGTTTTGAAAGAAAGTAATTAAAATATGTTGTGTTTTTAATAATTGATGGAATTAAATAATTTGAGATGTTTACATATTTTTGATTGATTTAAAATGTTATGTGAAAAGACTTTGCTAATGAATTTAAATGAGTTGAACTTAATAATAAATAATAAATGAATGTATAATGAATAAATGTAAAATGTGTTTAGTTTGTGGAGTCATTATTATTGTTAAAATGTTTCAGAAGGTACACATGGTTGTACGGGATATTGTGGTGATGAGTTGTTTATATTTGGAATTAATGACAGTAATCATGTATTTATTAGATGGAGTGATTGACCATATGTAAGTATGAATTTGATAATGACCTTGAAGTAAAGTAAAAGACTCTTATAGTGGCACTAAATGAGTTTGAAAGAAGCTGACTTAGGTAAAATATTGTTGTGAAATGATGCAAAATGAATGTTAATAATAAATTTGAATTTTTGGGAGAATCTAATGGTCCAATAAATGTTAAATAATTTAGAGTATAAATAAAAAAGAGTTAATAGAAAGTTCCAGTTGTAATGTGGATAATTTTTTATACAAATTATTTAAAGGCGAATTGTTTAGTTGAACATAGTTTATTATGCAAGATGCAGTGGTAATTATGGGGGGTTGTTTGGTGTATTTAGAAGAGAAAATCAATTGTGGAATGTAGTTAGTAAATGCAGAAGGACTTACGTTTAGCTTTTAGTTATGCTATTGCAGTGGCGGCATGTGCCACTGCAGATAGCGATGAGTGTTGGTGGTAACGTCAAGGCATGTTACCATCATCGGAGGCCTAAATAGGGCGTAAAATATACTGTACAACCTTATATAATATTATGTTATATTTTAATATAATATTCATGTTAATTGCTATCGTACAGTGTATAGAAATGATGACGAAAAATATGCTAATGAAAGATGATTTCCCCGCCTTTTCGGGCGATTACTGTCTTACCAGCACTAATCGTGGTTTTGGACGACAGCCAGCTGTGGGCAGCAATTGTAAAACTGACCATGGTTGGTTGTCCATGAGATTGGTGAAAATTGAAATTAAGGGGGGGCCACTTAGGGGAAATCCCCGGAACTATGGAACAGCAGCTATCACCTTGTTCGAGTAGGAACAGCAAAGCAGGCGATAGACACGTTTTAAGGTTATAAATATAAAATTCAGATATTATGATATCTGGCAGTTTAAAAATGTAAGGCCGAAGCAAGGACAGGAGATGCCAAAATTCCTCCAAAACTTCAGTCCTTGTGGAAGCAACTGGACGCCACAGTCCAGGGGGGGCCATAGTGTGTGTGGAAGGGAGGTTACTCTGGGGAGTAACGAATTAAAACTTTAAACTGATGTAAATTGAATGAGCTGATCAAATGATTTTGTGTTGAATCGAGAGATATTATGCCCAAGTGGAGATTATTACACTATATGATTTGTACGAAAGTAGTTGACTGAAATATGTTTTGCTTTAATCATTAATTAAAAGGTAGTAACGACTTTTATCATATGTTTTGCTTTCTATGATATTTTATAGATGACTTTACTGGTTTTTGAAAAGAGTATTTCTAGGAGAGAAGGAGTTTATTGTGTTTTATTATGTTATTATTTTATGTATTGTTTTATGTTTTACTATGTTAGCGTGTAAGTATTACAAACATATGTCATGTATTTTACATTGTATAATTTTGAAGTGTATCTAAGGTAAGGTCATTCACCTGACCCAGAGAAATCAGCTGATGATTGGGGTTAGATGTGTAATATAGGCCTCATAATTGATTTGTAGTTTTTTTTTATATAAGTAAAGGAGGGAATAATAAATTTTAATAACAAGATAATTCTTTTTAGAAATTAGATTAAAAAATAAATAAAATTGTTGCAGTAAAGAAAGTTATGTTAAATTTTGATATCTTATGTTATCTTTGTAATCAAGTGTAGCTATTTTTGAATTTATGGTAGAAATAGGTTGTTAATTATAAGTTTATTATAACAAATTTGTTTATTATTATATTGTTTATTATATTATTATATTGTTTATTGTTTATTAAAGTAAATGCATTTGAAAGATTTTGGAAATGTTTGGAGAAATTTAAAATTTGCAATGAACTTAAGGAATAGAAAGAAATTAGGTAGACTAACTGGGACGGGGATTTTGATAATAGACCTATGTTGTTTTCACTAGTGGAATAAAATTTAATTAATTGAATTTATTTTAAAATAATATAAAACAATTTTTTTGTTTGAAAACGAAGAATTAATCTGTGTAGAAGCAAATATAGAAGGCTTGTGGAGTTTCCTTTAATAGTTGATAGATGGAGGTAATATGTAATTGATAAGGAAAATGTGTATGCACCCAGTACTTGCTAAAGGCAACCCAGTATGCATGTAAGGGGGAACATATCGGTTGAGGATCTGGTATGGTATAAGGCCAGTTTTGATTTTTTGATGGAATGATTTGAGGTTAGGTGGCACTATGGTGTATCTGTCCCATTTTATGGTGTTGGGATCTCGTACAGAGAATCTCGTTCGGGTGCAGCCATAGTTGCCGAGCTAGGGGGGTAGTTTGCCCATGATGTGTTAAGAATTAAAGGGTGGTTGTTGGCACCATATCCTCACCGATCCTCTTAGGGTTAGCAATGAGAGTTTTTCTGTTTCGGCAGAAAACCTCTCATTGGGGGGGTATTGTAACGGTACAGACCGATGGGGTTTTGTAAGTGAAATCTATTCAATATTATTTGCAACTAAGAAATTATGGTGAATAGACTGTAGTGTAGAAACGTCGGGTTGTGGCATTGGTATATGCAGTTTGCAAAGAGGGCGCGCCCGCGCTTTCAACCACGCACACAGTCGGCCAAATTTCTCACGCTAACGGCACGAACTGGTACATTCTTTCGCTGTGTGCGCGCAAAAAACTCAGCGGTCGACGATTAACATCTGAAAACAGCGGACGCCAGTAGTGGTGTGCGTCCCCGGCCGGGCAAAGTTTTATCTATTATTAAAAATGGGAAAGTAGTAAAAGTAGTCTGAGAAACCTATCCCCGGCCGGGCGTTAACACGTAGACTCGTCAGCCTAAAATTTTATTTTAAACTTTCAAAATTTTATAATGTGATTGAATAACAAAACACCGAGTTATACAAAATGTGTGAGTTCAATTTAACAATAACCTAAAATGAATTAGAGGTACGAACAACTACAATTTGGTGATGCAAAAAATAAAAGGTGGGAGAAACAATGTGATACAATAGTGAAACTGTAATAAATCGTTAGTACTCTAAATTAACAGTGAGAAATATTCGGAAAAAATTAACAAAATCTGTGAAGATCAACAAGTGACCTGCAGGGACGCCAATACCACGTAACCGTATATCAAACAAATTAATTATGAAAACTTAAAGAAAAAAGCGCTTAATTAAATATGGTATGTGTGTGAATGAGAGAATGTGCAGATACTGGGCTGTCTTATCTACAGATATAAGAAAGAAATATTCAAGCTAACTAGAGTAGGAAAGCTATAGTACATTTCCGATGTAACATTAGTATCAGTATTTGTTCAAAGAAAAGATAAAGAGTAAGAAATTTGAAAAGAGAGAATATAAAGAAATGTATTAAAAAGAATAAATCCATTACATTATTTCACTTGATACAAATGTGTTAGAATAATCATTTCAAGTACTTAATTTCATTTTCTGTGCTGGTAAATTCGCTATACGAAATAGGGTTACACCACTAGACGATCTGGCCAGAGAGTCGACAAATAAAAGGTAAGTGGGAGTTTGTGATCATTTTATAATTAATTAAAAAAGTACGAAATACGACAAAAGTTTAAGTTCGATTAAAATTGGGTTCTGGAGGAGAAGTTGTAACTCAACAAGTGGCTAGTCATGTTTGGAAATGATGAAATAAGAAGGTGAACTGGAATGGATATAAATATTACAGGAACAGTCGAAGTAAAGAAATAAAATTTTATTGCCACCTACATAAAGTGCCTGAAATGAGAAGTTCTAAGCAACTGTTGAATAAACACAACAAGAAGAAGTAATGGTAGACCTTACATTTCCTGGTTCAATGGCATGTAAACTGTTATGAACAGCAGGGGCCTTCAAATCACAGGCTGTGAAGACAGAAAATGTTGGCGTATATTTAGTGATGCTTAGTACTGCAAAGTACATAGTTGTGTAGATTGGTGTGATGTTAAAAGGTATTGTGCAGAACGTCATCTGTGAGCCTGCAACATGAGGTTTTGAGACACCTTTTACTAACTGGTGTTAGAACTTTGTAAGGAGCTGCTGCGTAACATCAGGAACAAAAATAAATGCATGTGGATTTGGGAATCGATATGTAGAATGGATAAACTGGGAACTTCAACAACACTAATCAGAGAGCTGGCAATTGAGGACCCCCAACTGTACCACGTTTACATCATGCGGTTAGCCTTACCAAAGTTTCAGGAGTTGCTAGACTTAGTGTCACCAAACTAAATTTGGTTTGTATACGTCTTCTGTTGTGGCACTACACTTTCAGAATGTTTAATTTTATTCAGTTCATTATGATAAGCACTAAGGAGTGTTTTAATTTTGTTTTTCAAAGCATCTCCCTTTGCTGGTATTCAGGGAAGTTCCAGCTCATATAGCAACCAAGTGAAAGCAGTTTTATCGCGTCGTGTTTCAAATACTCTACGGATGTAATGTCCTATAGATAATCACATTTTCTACATATGTAAAGGAATGTAGGCTAATTATTTCATCACTCGACCATTTTAATGAATCACTCATTGTACATGTAGAAATAGAACACTCAAAAGGCACATTACGACAACAAAACCAAAACAAATGCAGAGACAAACACGTGGTGACAATGGAGACGCTACTTCACTGCTACTGCACTGTCACACTGGGCGACTGGGGCGCTACTTGGTAGCGGCTAGTGAGTCATATGACCTCAGGGTCTGCTAATGGCTACTTAGTAGTGCCTTAAGTTGAACACGTCCAACTTCTCTAGCTAATGATTCTTCACTCGCCTGCGAGTGCTAGTAGCTACTTCTATGTCACACTAGGCTACTTAATAGTCGCTACACGAGTAGCGGCTAGTGAAGTAGCATAGTGTGACATAGGCTTGACAGATATAATAAACTGCACATATTTGTTTTTATAAACCATCCAGTTGAAAAGGTCATTTAATGGTACAAAAGAGGTTAAATTTTTATTGGGAACATAAATCAATAATGATACTCATTTATAAAAAGCTGAGCGCTAAAGAATAACAGAAATTGTACGGAGGGAGTTTGACTATCATGGTAGGAATTGCCAATTCATATGTTTTACATATTATGCTAAGCTAATACTTCAACAGTAGTCTGGAGTAAATATATTCGAAATTAATGGTAGGAAATATACAAGATATGAGTAGAAAAAAAAAACAGAAATATAATTTTTTCAACTTAAGTGTTAAATTATGATTGATTTCCCGTTTAAAAAATGATTGATAGTAGTGATTCAGGTAACCAAATACACTGTACTCACCGTCTATGGCTTTTTTCCTTGATGTTTTTTCCAGTTTACATGTTTCAAGGCACTTGCCTCATCATCAGAACTTATAAAATCAATCTATGTCATAAATAATGACATTTGTCAAAATATTATAAACACAATACGGCAATTAAACTATGTACATAAATTCGCTTTAAAAATGTTCGGTGTGCCTTGCAAGACAACACGCGCCGTACTGACGTAATCTAAGCCTTATCTCGACTATATCTCATAGCGGTATCGTACAGTATATTTGATTTATACTGTAATTGGTCGTTCAACACATGTGGCTTGGTACTGGCGTCGTTGTATGCTTTGTAAATTTCATATTCTTCAAGGGCGTTCAAATAACTCCCTTTACTGCAGAAATGAAGGGGTATTAAATTTGAGCTAAAATCCGTGTAACTGTGACTGTTGTCTATGAGGTGCTTGGCGAAATTTGACTTGATATTGTCGAAGTTGTAAACTCGTGTAGGGGGTCTATGTTCAGAAAATCTTTTCAAAAAACCTCGACCCGTCTGGCCCACATAAAATGCCTCACAGTCGTTGCAGACTAGCTTATAAACACCCGTTTTATTTTCAAGACTGGTATGTTCACGGGTGCGGAGATTATTCAAGATGTTATTACTAGTCTTATAGGAAACGACTATGTTGTTAACTTTATTAATGGTTGACTTAAAAATCCCCGGCATGAAATGCGTATAAGGTGCCGCAATGTACTTGCGTGCCTTTGTTTCGAGGTTCTCATTTCTATTATTTATATCTTTAGTTTCATTTTTAATATTGTTACTCTTCTTTTTCTTTTGTTTTTTAAAAATATTATCTATTATTCTTTCATTGTACCCATTGTTAAACGCAATGACTTTAATGGTATTTAACTCTTCGATATAATCCTCGATGCTAAGGGGTATAGACAACAAGCGATGTATCATGCTATGGAATGCAGCTAATTTCTGTGAAATGGGGTGGAACGATGAGGCATGTATGACAGCGTCAGTCATCGTGGGCTTCCTAAATATATTAAAACATAGTTTTTTAGTAACAAAATTCTTAGTTACTGTCAAATCCAGAAAATGTAACCGACCTCCAACTTCATTCTCCAAAGTAAACTGTATCTTGTTGTTAATGCCATTCAAGTAATTGTGGAGCTTGTCAATTTGGCGATTTGTGCCTTTATACACCATAAAAGTGTCGTCGACATATCTACCATAGAACACTACATTGTAATTATATGTAGGATTTGCAAACAAGAAAGAATTTTCAAAGTAATTTAAGTATACTTCCGCTAGAATACTACAGAGTGGGGAACCCATAGCTAACCCCTCCAGCTGTCTGAAAAACTGTTTGTCATGTGTGGAATAATTCTGGTCCAAAATCACTTCCAACAATTCTAATATTTCATTTATGCAATTAGCATCCAGTTTATTGGTGTTAACAAGGTTAGATCTTAATAGGCGTAAGGTTTCACTCACCGGTACATTTGTATACAAGTTCACAATGTCAAAAGAAATAAGTTTATAGTGGGGTTCAATCATCAGGTTTTTCACTTTTTCAACGAAATCACAACTATTAATCAAACTTCGATTATTAACCAAATGTAAATTATGTTTTAATATACTCACTAATTTTCTAGCTGCTTTGTAACCGGGAGCAGTGGTAAAATTTACTAGTGGTCTAATAGGAATCCCCTCCTTGTGAAGCTTTGGCAGACCTGATAAAACGGGCGCTTTAGAATTAATTGGTTTTAAAGAACGTCTAGTACGTTCATCAAAGAGATGTGTACACATGTTTAAGCTGCGATTAAGACGTTTTACGTATAAATCCGTGGGGTCAGAGGTTAGCAGGGTGATATTATTATTTGCAATGAAATCGCGTATTTTATCGTCATAATCATTCTTATTTATAATAACCAGAGTGTTACCCTTATCCGCTTTAGTGACAAGGGCTTGATCGTCAGATAGTTTTTTCTTTAATGTTTTTAAAATCCTACGTTCGGCATTATAATTAGTCATAGAAGGAATGGGAGAATGCACGTTATTAAGTTGGTTACGTATAATTTTGTTACATTTGTTATTTATTATGAACCGTGCTTCATCTTGTTCGTTTTGATCACTAATTGCTTTAATCACAGTTTCGGCACTAGCAACTTCAGTTAGAATGTGCCTTGTGTTGAAGTTCGGCTTATGTAATGGGAGATTGTATTTTAATCCTTTATTTAAAAGATTTTCTTCGTCAGTATTTAATTCAATTGGAGTCAAATTACATAGTCGTGTATGGAACACGTGTTTACAACTAGTATTACTGGTTTTAGGTATTTGAACGTCTATTAACCTTTGTAACTTGTTAAGCTGCGTCATACGCATATTGTAAACAACAACTTCTATCGTACTGTTTATAAATTCCAGATAATGATCTAGTGCAGCTGGATGTACGTCATTAAGTAGTTGTAAGTGTGCTCCATACAATTTAGAATTAAGAAATGATTTCTTAATATATACCGACCTCAATTCCTCTTTAATTCTAAAAATCTCTGCGCGTTTTTTAGCTTTCATATCTGCAATAGACGTGCCTTTAAACTTTATAATAGCGTAATTCGGGATAACCTTATTTTTCAAGCATGCTTTATTAAATCTAATATGCAGAATGGTCTTATGCAATTGTGTTTTAATATTCTGAAATCTGCGTACTACGTTATCACGACTATTGTTATTCATAATGATTTAAATGGAATAAATCCTATTGTAGTCCCAAGCCACGTGTTTGTTAACCAAATACACTGTACTCACCGTCTATGGCTTTTTTCCTTGATGTTTTTTCCAGTTTACATGTTTCAAGGCACTTGCCTCATCATCAGAACTTATAAAATCAATCTATGTCATAAATAATGACATTTGTCAAAATATTAAAAACACAATACGGCAATTAAACTATGTACATAAAATTCGCTTTAAAAATGTTCGGTGTGCCTTGCAAGACAACACGCGCCGTACTGACGTAATCTAAGCCTTATCTCGACTATATCTCATAGCGGTATCGTACAGTATATTTGATTTATACTGTAATTGGTCGTTCAACACATGTGGCTTGGTACTGGCGTCGTTGTATGCTTTGTAAATTTCATATTCTTCAAGGGCGTTCAAATAACTCCCTTTACTGCAGAAATGAAGGGGTATTAAATTTGAGCTAAAATCCGTGTAACTGTGACTGTTGTCTATGAGGTGCTTGGCGAAATTTGACTTGATATTGTCGAAGTTGTAAACTCGTGTAGGGGGTCTATGTTCAGAAAATCTTTTCAAAAAACCTCGACCCGTCTGGCCCACATAAAAGCCTCACAGTCGTTGCAGACTAGCTTATAAACACCCGTTTTATTTTCAAGACTGGTATGTTCACGGGTGCGGAGATTATTCAAGATGTTATTACTAGTCTTATAGGAAACGACTATGTTGTTAACTTTATTAATGGTTGACTTAAAAATCCCCGGCATGAAATGCGTATAAGGTGCCGCAATGTATTTGCGTGCCTTTGTTTCGAGGTTCTCATTTCTATTATTTATATCTTTAGTTTCATTTTTAATAGTGTTACTCTTCTTTTTCTTTTGTTTTTTAAAAATATTATCTATTATTCTTTCATTGTACCCATTGTTAAACGCAATGACTTTAATGGTATTTAACTCTTCGATATAATCCTCGATGCTAAGGGGTATAGACAACAAGCGATGTATCATGCTATGGAATGCAGCTAATTTCTGTGAAATGGGGTGGAACGATGAGGCATGTATGACAGCGTCAGTCATCGTGGGCTTCCTAAATATATTAAAACATAGTTTTTTAGTAACAAAATTCTTAGTTACTGTCAAATCCAGAAAATGTAACCGACCTCCAACTTCATTCTCCAAAGTAAACTGTATCTTGTTGTTAATGCCATTCAAGTAATTGTGGAGCTTGTCAATTTGGCGATTTGTGCCTTTATACACCATAAAAGTGTCGTCGACATATCTACCATAGAACACTACATTGTAATTATATGTAGGATTTGCAAACAAGAAAGAATTTTCAAAGTAATTTAAGTATACTTCCGCTAGAATACTACAGAGTGGGGAACCCATAGCTAACCCCTCCAGCTGTCTGAAAAACTGTTTGTCATGTGTGAAATAATTCTGGTCCAAAATCACTTCCAACAATTCTAATATTTCATTTATGCAATTAGCATCCAGTTTATTGGTGTTAACAAGGTTAGATCTTAATAGGCGTAAGGTTTCACTCACCGGTACATTTGTATACAAGTTCACAATGTCAAAAGAAATAAGTTAATAGTGGGGTTCAATCATCAGGTTTTTCACTTTTTCAACGAAATCACAACTATTAATCAAACTTCGATTATTAACCAAATGTAAATTATGTTTTAATATAATCACTAATTTTCTAGCTGCTTTGTAACCGGGAGCAGTGGTAAAATTTACTAGTGGTCTAATAGGAATCCCCTCCTTGTGAAGCTTTGGCAGACCTGATAAAACGGGCGCTTTAGAATTAATTGGTTTTAAAGAACGTCTAGTACGTTCATCAAAGAGATGTGTACACATGTTTAAGCTGCGATTAAGACGTTTTACGTATAAATCCGTGGGGTCAGAGGTTAGCAGGGTGATATTATTATTTGCAATGAAATCGCGTATTTTATCGTCATAATCATTCTTATTTATAATAACCAGAGTGTTACCCTTATCCGCTTTAGTGACAAGGGCTTGATCGTCAGATAGTTTTTTCTTTAATGTTTTTAAAATCCTACGTTCGGCATTATAATTAGTCATAGAAGGAATGGGAGAATGCACGTTATTAAGTTGGTTACGTATAATTTTGTTAAATTTGTTATTTATTATGAACCGTGCTTCATCTTGTTCTTTTTGATCACTAATTGCTTTAATCACAGTTTCGGCACTAGCAACTTCAGTTAGAATGACCCTTGTGTTGAAGTTCGGCTTATGTAATGGGAGATTGTATTTTAATCCTTTATTTAAAAGATTTTCTTCGTCAGTATTTAATTCAATCGGAGTCAAATTACATAGTCGTGTATGGAACACGTGTTTACAACTAGTATTACTGGTTTTAGGTATTTGAACGTCTATTAACCTTTGTAACTTGTTAAGCTGCGTCATACGCATATTGTAAACAACAACTTCTATCGTACTGTTTATAAATTCCAGATAATGATCTAGTGCAGCTGGATGTACGTCATTAAGTAGTTGTAAGTGTTTATAAGCTAGTCTGCAACGACTGTGAGGCTTTTTATGTGGGCCAGACGGGTCGAGGTTTTTTGAAAAGATTTTCTGAACATAGACCCCCTACACGAGTTTACAACTTCGACAATATCAAGTCGAATTTCGCCAAGCACCTCATAGACAACAGTCACAGTTACACGGATTTTAGCTCAAATTTAGCTGGAACTTCCCTGAATACCAGCAAAGGGAGATGCTTTGAAAAACAAAATTAAAACACTCCTTAGTGCTTATCATAATGAACTGAATAAAATTAAACATTCTGAAAGTGTAGTGCCACAACAGAAGACGTATACAAACCAAATTTAGTTTGGTGACACTAAGTCTAGCAACTCCTGAAACTTTGGTAAGGCTAACCGCATGATGTAAACGTGGTACAGTTGGGGGTCCTCAATTGCCAGCTCTCTGATTAGTGTTGTTGAAGTTCCCAGTTTATCCATTCTACATATCGATTCCCAAATCCACATGCATTTATTTTTGTTCCTGATGTTACGCAGCAGCTCCTTACAAAGTTCTAACACCAGTTAGCAAAAGGTGTCTCAAAACCTCATGTTGCAGGCTCACAGATGACGTTCTGCACAATACTTTTTAACATCACACCAATCTACACAACTATGTACTTTGCAGTACTAAGCATCACTAAATATCCGCCAACATTTTCTGTCTTCACAGCCTGTGATTTGAAGGCCCCTGCTGTTCATAACAGTTTACATGCCATTGAACCAGGAAATGTAAGGTCTACCATTACTTCTTCTTGTTGTGTTTATTCAACAGTTGCTTAGAACTTCTCATTTCAGGCACTTTATGTAGGTGGCAATAAAATTTTATTTCTTTACTTCGTCTGTTCCTGTAATATTTATATCCATTCCAGTTCACCTTCTTATTTCATCATTTCCAACCATGACTAGCCACTTGTTGAGTTACAACTTCTCCTCCAGAACCCAATTTTAATCGAACTTAACCTTTTGTCGTATTTCGTACTTTTTTAATTAATTATAAAATGATCACAAACTCCCACTTACCTTTTATTTGTCAACTCTCTGGCCAGATCGTCTAGTGGTGTAACCCTATTTCGTATAGCGAATTTACCAGCACAGAAAATGAAATTAGGTACATGAAATGATTATTCTAACACATTTGTATCAAGTGAAATAATATAATTCGTTTATTCTTTTTAATACATTTCTTTATATTCTCTCTTTACAAATTTCTTACTCTTTATCTTTTCTTTGAACAAATACTGATACTAATGTTACATCGGAAATGTACTATAGCTTTCCTACTCTAGTTAGCTTGAATATTTCTTTCTTATATCTGTAGATAAGACAGCCCAGTATCTGCACATTCTCTCATTCACACACATACCATATTTAATTAAGCGCTTTTTTCTTTAAGTTTTCATAATTAATTTGTTTGATATACGGTTACGTGGTATTGGCGTCCCTGCAGGTCACTTGTTGATCTCCACAGATTTTGTTAACTTTTGTCCGAATATTTCTCACTGTTAATTTAGAGTACTAACGATTTATTACAGTTTCACTATTGTATCACATTGTTTCTCCCACCTTTTACTTTTTGCATCACCAAATTGTAGTTGTTCGTACCTCTAATTCATTTTAGGTTATTGTTAAACTGAACTCACACATTTTGTATAACTCGGTGTTTTGTTATTCAATCACATTATAAAATTTTGAAAGTTTAAAATAAAATTTTAGGCTGACGAGTCTACGTGTTAACGCCCGGCCGGGGATAGGTTTCTCAGACTACTTTTACTACTTTCCCATTTTTAATAATAGATAAAACTTTGCCCGGCCGGGGACGCACACCACTACTGGCGTCCGCTGTTTTCAGATGTTAATCGTCGACCGCTGAGTTTTTTGCGCGCACACAGCGAAAGAATGTACCAGTTCATGCCGTTAGCATGAGAAATTTGGCCGACTGTGTGCGCGGTTGAAAGCGCGGGCGCGCCCTCTTTGCAAACTGCACATACCAATGCCACAACCCGACGTTTCTACACTACAGTCTATTCACCATAATTTCTTAGTTGCAAATAATATTGAATAGATTTCACTTACAAAACCCCATCGGTCTGCTTATTTATTGCTTATTATTTATAAGTTTTTATTTATGTATTTATATTTATTTTATTACATTTGTTTTTTATTTTTATTTGTAAAATTTTGTTTATTCTCATTCACTCTTGTGGCATACTGTTATGTTTTTATTATACGTTTCTCATGTTTTTTCACATTATTTTTTGTGGTATTACATGTAGGCTTCCTACTCTAAATTATTGAATTGCCCCGAGTTTCGCAACTGATTTGTCTAACCAATGTTAGTTTGTTTACTGCTAGTGAAAACTTAAATTGGTATTCCCAAAGGGAGATAGGCCTATAAATTCTCTTGTTTCTTATTTTCATTTAAACAGTAATAGTTTAATAAAGTCACAGTGTAAAGTAACACTGTTAATACTTTTAGTTTCAATTTATTTCTTATAATAAATTATATAGTATAGGTTATATAATATCTTCAAATAAATACACAGCAAGTAGGTTTATTAATATATTAATAGGTTTATCTAGGTGAAAATAAACCTACTTGCAGTGTATTTATTTGAAGATATTACATAGGAGACCTGCAGGAAACTCAAAACGAGTTACTTACAAAGGATAATATAGGTTATGTATATATAGTATATAATAACAGGTATTTGTACCTGTTATTTTTTTGGAACGGTATTTTCATACCTAGTATTTTAAAATAACAGTTTAGCCCACCTCTACAATCTGAGACAGTGCCGGCTTTAGGCTTTTGCGTTTAGAGGGGCAAGATTTCCCTCGGCGCCCCTTGTGAGGGTAAAGTATTGGGATATGTTTAATATTTAAAAAAAATACTTATTAATTATGTTTTGATAATAAAGCATAATATATTTGTAAAAAAATACAAAATTAGTACAACTAAGATAAATAAAATAATATTTTTATAAAATTATAATAAAGAGTATAACATTTTAATTATATAAATAAATCATTTACAATTAACTTTTCGCGCTTTTTGTCGGCAAAATCTTTTATTAAATCAGCAAGATCTAACTCTTCAGCAATTTCATTCTCGATTGATAGTTCCTAAAGAAGTGAGTCTATCTTGTAGCATCGTACTCCTTAAATATGTTTTTATAAGTTTGAGCTTGGAAAAGCTCTGTTCCCCACTGGCAACATTTACAGGAATCGTCAATAAAATCTGCAACGCAATCCATACGTTTGGATATAATCCTTGAAGCGAACGTTTTTTAATGAAATTTAGCACAAGAAGAGGCGTGATTTTTTCCTTGTCTAATTTATCAATCAAAAAAGCTCTTATACTAATCAGTTCATCGCATAGCAAAATGCCATTGTTATCGGCGGAGTTCTCAACTGTTAACTTATTTTGTAAGTCTGTGCACGATTTTAAAAGCTCCGTTATGTTGGGTAATTTGTCCAAACAAAAGAGGAAATTCCATGATTTCGAATATGAATTCAATTGTTTAAATCTTTCTTTGATGGACGAAATAGCCGTACCTAACAGTGGGTTAAAAAATTCAACTTCCAGTTTTTTTTTCTGGTCTCTCAATTGGTTCATCCTCTGTGTTTTTATTAAAATGATGTTTTACACGTCTTACCCTATTAAGCGGTTTAAATATCGGTTTAATTTGCAATTGATCTGCAAATTCTCTTTCTCCAATCATTGCTTGTTTAAAACCATCTTTCCTGTAATTTTATAAAAATTTAATGCAATTCTCCAACATTTTGATACATTGTGCAAGGTCCATTTTTTTTGCCTCAAGTGATTTACTTACAACGTTGACTTGAAACAATAGGCCTACATTGTACCAAGCAATTAAAGATACCAAAA
Source organism: Magicicada septendecula (assembly GCA_034769895.1). Classification (NCBI taxonomy): domain Eukaryota; kingdom Metazoa; phylum Arthropoda; class Insecta; order Hemiptera; family Cicadidae; genus Magicicada; species Magicicada septendecula. The sequence goes on from CM068370.1 coordinate 138,146,195, forward strand.
ATCCAAAGTCTCCTAATTGTTCTGCCAAGGTGATTGCTTCGTGCGCTACGGCAGGATTTTTTTTTTCGTTTTCATTTAATGTTATCAAAGCATCATGCACAGTTTTGCACACTGCTTATTTGATAATGTATTGCTTTCAAGCTTTCTATCTTTGCCTCCCAACGTGTATCACTGAATGTTTTGAGAGCGTAAATTTCTGCATGACTAGTTAAGACACTCCATCGATAAGTCGAAGCAGAAAAAAGAGTGAATAGTCGTTGTATGATCCCGAAAAAGTTTACGGAATTTAATGACGACTTTGCAGCATCACATACAACAAGGTTGAGTGAATGACTTCCGCAGGGAACATAGGAAGCTAAAGGATTTAGCTCTAAAATCCGTTTCTGTATGCCTACATTTTTGCCTTGCATGTTTGCGCCGTTGTCATATCCTTGACTTCTGCAATCGCTAAGTTTGAGTCCAAATTTTATTAATGTATTGGTTATAATTTCAGAAAGGCCAAAACCCGTAGAATCGTCCACCGTAAAAAATCCTATAAAATGCTCCTTGATTTCGATGATATCGGTAGATATATCAACAAATCGAATTGTGAGAGAGAGTTGTTCCTTGTGGGAAAAATCAGGAGTACAGTCAGCAATAATATCAAAATAAATTGCTAGTGAAGCTCTCGCTAGAATGGTACTAGTTATTTTCGTTACCACCAAGTCGATCAGTTCATTTTGAATTATTTTTCCACAATAGTGATTGGAAATATCGCCATTAAGTGCGAGCGTCACATGATTTGACATTACAGGGTCAAATTTAGCCAGCAATTGAACGAGTCCTAAAAACGTACCATTGTTTGGTTTGTATAATTTATCTGAGCTTCCTCTGAAAGCCATGTTATTGATTCCCAGGTACAACGTAATGCTTATCAATCGCTCAAGTACGCTCTCTTTTTCAATTAATGTTTGCTCTTCTTTGTCTATTGTTTTTCCTGTTTGCATTCGTATTTTAGTCTCTATCCACTGCTGATAAGCATTTTTATGAGCCGCACTATTTTCATGATATCGAAGAGTTTCAGATAGCTTCTTCCAATTATTAAATCCATTTTCTGCTAAATTTGAAGTTTTGTTTCTCTCAAAAATTCAACAGCAAAAACAAAATACAGCATTTTTAGATGTTGAATAAATAAGCCAACATCGAGGAAAAACTTCACCAATTGGAAGTTTTTGGTTGTAATAAAAACTAGAAAAATGACGACCCTTTTTTTCATCGATTGGGTATTTATCCAAAATGACTTGATTGGGACCCATTTTAAGAATATAATCAACAACTTTATTGCTACGATTAACTGGCCACAAGGCGCAATCCGAGAAGTTTAATGACTCGGATATTTCTTCTATACTTTTACAAGTACCTTCAGCCGCCACATCTTGATTATTGGGCATGTCATCATCAACGTTAAACTCATTTGCATCCGAAGTTGGTTTAGGCGATTCAGATCTAACTTCATTATAAATTGGAATTGGTTCTGATGCAGCGACAGTATTATCAATGATATTGACCGTAGGAACTAAAGGCGCTTTGGTATTAGAGTCATTAGAGAGATTTGTATCTGTCGGTAACTTAAAATAATTATCAAGGCTTTTATGTTTTTTTCGAATTTCTTCCTTTTTTTCTGCTTTTCTTTTTTTATACTTATATCCGGAAGGTTTAGGTTTTTTCTTAGAATTCTCGCTCTCCATCGTTAAAATGAAATGTTATCAGCCTGCGTACAAAAAAAGGATAACAAATGTAGATAGGAAAAAAAATAATTTTGAATTTCATATAATTTAATATCTTATAATAATCTGAAAACTACATTTAGTACTGGACATGTGACACTGGATAGAACAGACTACAAATACAAAAAATTTGATGGACGAAGATACCTTTCATCCAATCGTCTTTGAAATATATTCTTTTTCCGTACCTAGTACCTAGAAATGCCCTTTTACTAAACTGCAAAGCCTTGCCAAAAAAACTTGGAATAATAATTAATAAAACTAATAAATATTCCAAACGCAGTTTGATGTGATGAAATCAGTTTAATATTTATAAAGTACTAGCACTACCCGTCGCGCCTTCGCCCGCGAAATCATGTATAGCTAAATAGCGAAAGCATGAAAAACTTATACACAGGAGCATAGGGAATAACGAAAAATTTTTCGTCTGAAAATCTATTATTCCCTATGCTCCTGTGTATAAGTTTTCATGGTTGCTATCCAGTGAGTCGACTGTACACACGCTATAAGAACCGGACACGAATTCCCAAAAATAAACAACATGACACTGATCAAACCAAAATGAAAAACCATTCACCCCTTTTTACCCCATTAGGGGTGGAATTTTGAAAAAAAAATATAAATTGCTTTTTAGATATTAATATGAAGAACATTCACTCCAAGAATCAAATTGATATCTTAATTCGTTGCCGAGAAATGCGCAAAAATGTAAAATGTCATAAAAACAATTTACCCCGTTTTCACCCCTTTATTTGTGGAATTTCAAAAAAAAAACAGAAATTAGTTTTTAGATATTAATATGAAGAACATTCGATCCAACAATTAAATTGATATCTTAATTCATTGCCGAGAAATGCGGAAAAATGTAAAATGTCATAAAAAACAATTTACCCCGTTTTCACCCCTTTAGGGGTGAAATTTCTAAAAAACAGAAATTGTTTTTTTCGGTATTTGTGTAAAGAGTATTTTAGAACAAAAATCAAGTCGATACACCATTTATTTTCTGAGAAAAATGTGAAAAACGTAAATGTCAATTTTACCCCATTTCAACCCTTCAAAATGGAAATTTTGTAAAATCTTTTCTTAGCACACCTCTACACACTAATAGGAACATATCCTATAAATTTCATGTCTCTAACTTTAATAGTCTCGGCTGGCCGTTGATGAGTGAATGAATCAGTCAGTCAGTCAGTCAGTCAGTCAGGACATTCTCCTTTATATATTAAGATTTGAAAAATTGAAAAAATCATTTCTTATTTACGTTTCATAAATTATAAATTTCTATAACTTATGGTAATTTTCAGGTAAATTAACGCCATCAGAATAACTTTACGCCATCAGAAATAAATACAACATAAATCTATAATATTTTTTATCTTGATTTTCTCTCAATCACTAAATGCATGAAAGGTATCACGTCCAAACATCAAATCATTCACTTAGCTTCTATATCACTCTTAATCCTTACCTGTAAAATGTTTTAAGTTTAAATGAATCAAGAGGTAAGCAAATCCGACGACTATTCAACGAGAGCACAAAAACACAAATCACAAAAATTTTATGCAAAACTCTTAGGTTAGCCCAGAACATTCGCGTCGTCCGCAGCGCACGAGTGATAGGTGCAGTCTGCCAACTGCCAAATATATAATATATCTACAGCGCCCACCGCGAGCTTCTAAGAAAAATTTCTTCGATCGATGTGGGTTTATTGGGTGAAGGAAAATTAAGTAAATAATTAAAAGTGATTCACTTAGAACTAAAGTTTATTAAATAAAATTACAAGAGGGAAGCGAGAGTGATGCGACTGCACACTTCGGAAAACTAAATTGGACTGACTGTATTTTGTAAGGAGGCGGGCCGGTCTCATGGTAACATTACTGACTCGTAATCAGTAAGCGTAGAACACGAGCCGCGGTCGTGGGTTCGCGCCAAGGTCACGGCGAGCTGCCCGCTCCCCCCTCTTGCACGGGGACAAATAATATGGTGAGTCTTATCTAGTTGCCTGGCCTAGATAAGATAACAATAAAATATAACAAATAAGTTTAACAGTTAAGATTGAATAAAAACAAAAATCGATCCAAATGGAAGAACACAAAACTTTCTTAGTATTAAATTCTGCTGATAAAAATAAAAATAATTTTTAATTAGGCGCACTCAATAGCTAATACCCGAATTTCGCAGATATTTTTCTATAGCATTACTGCAACTTCTACCTCATTCTTATTCTTCTGAAGAATTTTATTACCTTAAAATTCCAAAACCAGTTGGCGCCCTAAAGCGTGTAGCGCCCTGGGGCGCCGCCCCAGCTTGCCCACCCCAAAAGCCGGCACTGATCTGAGACGTAATTATATGAATAAATAACCGAACAATGTCTACAGTCAGATCTAGCTAAACAGTCGTCTAATTGCTTCTGCGTTACAGTATAAAATTATTACATCTCACTGCATATAACAATAAGGTGTACACAAACAGAAGGTATATTCCCATTTCTCCCAGACGCAAAATGTTTAGCAAACACACGAGAATAACGAACACATGAACACAGAGTACGAATATATAAATCAAAGTCGAGCGAAATAGCTTATAATGCAAACAAGATTTATTTAGTCACAGAATACAACCAAATATGTAATTAAATAAGTTTAGTTATAATCGAGTTTCCATTGATTTTTGACGGATTTTGAAAATCACAGAGTTCTAATTAATTTTATTCAGTAGTGGAATTTTTAATTTCTTACAAATCACGATATTGGCCAGCAAAACATAATGCCTAAGTTTTATGGTAATCTATGGATAACACTTACATTCTTGGTCAATAAATTTACACATTCATTCTGTTTATTATAATTATGTACTCTCTTCTAAAAGCCATCATTAAAAAAACACCAGTTGTGAATAAATAATCAAAAACCTGTAAAACTATTAATAACCATTTTACTGGGTTGGCCACATTTCTGAGAACAAAGTAAAGACACCAGCATACTGGGTTAGATTCCTAGCAGAGGAGTGATATTTTTTGCGGACAAATTTCATCCTTAGGTACCGTACTTAAAATTAAAAACTACAGTGTAAAATTGTATTATAATTTTTATTACTCTTGGTATAATAGTATTATTAATATAAATCATTGTTCATTATAATAAAAGCAAATAACTAAAAGATTTATAGAGACATATTTTAAATTTAAATAAAGTTTACATAACAATCAACTTCAGTACGGTACTTTTCTTGCACCAGTCATATTTTTTCAAAAAGGGCACTTTCATCAAAGAGTCTTATCTTCCTTTATTGTATTTTTTGTATGTAAGTCACTACATTCAAGTTCAGAACTAATTTTAAGAAACAGTCAAGCTTTCACCTAGAAACAAAAAGTCTTTCAGTAGGGTGGGCCGATATACCTGTAGTAGGTATTTTGGAACGATATTTTTGTGGAACGGATGTAACAGTGACTGAAAAGTTGAAATACCTGTTATTCGCGGCGACGCTGTTCCGAGTCGAGGCACGCCGCCCTCGCTGTTCCAAGTCGAGGCACACCCCCTACGCACCCACACAGACACACACACATACACAAAATGTACGCAAGATCACGTAAACCAAGGCCAAATACTAGGCGTACAAAAATATCGCTGGAACGCAAGGAACAGCCAGTAACGCGTATTTAAAATATTAGGTATTTCAAATACTAGTGGTATCACCGATACACAAGGAACAACGCGTTCCAGAGTAACAGTAGTATTTTAGTAACACCTAATATTTCAGGAACACCTAGTATTTCAGTAACAGGTAGTATCAAGCATATTTCGAGTAAGAACTAGTATGAGCCATTTTTTCGTCCTGTATACTTCGTTCTGCGCAAAGAGACGGAGCTGTTTTTAATAAAGGAAATAATTTATCCTGATGTTACATTTATTCTCGTGTGATATGCAGATATATAATACAGATTATATGCTAATAATTATATATTAAATTATATATTATACTAGTCACCAACTTGTAACTAAAATCGGTTGGTAAAACTTTGTTTTTACTCAAAAAAAACTTTATGTTCCGATCGTTAGTGAAATAGTTGAATTTAATTATATTGAGTTATAACCTATAGAGTGGCTGATGTTGATAAGCTATATTATACTTTTTATTAATGTGATTTTAACTTCACTACACATCTCACGTAAATTATGAGATTGTTGTAATGGACATTTATGCACTTTATCTAGTTCTGTTCCTTAAATATTGTAAAATGAACTCAATGGTGTGGTTACAAATTCTTCTATCTGGTCTCGTCTTCCTTTTCTTTTTAATTTAAGCCCCAATGTTGAGCTGTCCAAATTGTAACTAAACCTGTGTTATCGTGTTAAAGTTGTATAGGTGTAGTGTTACAAAAAATATTTTAAATATGTTGGTTGTGAAAGAAATAAAAATTTTGTTAAAAAAAAATTTTATAATTAAAAAATTTTTCTTTTATTGATTAATTAATTAGAAACAATTAATTAATTGATGTTCGTGAAGTTCCAAAACGTCTCTCACTTGTTTAAAAAATTTTATGAGCTTTTCTGTATTTTTTAAGAAACTCCAACCACTTATAAGATTGTCTCCAGATACAATCGATCTTTGTTTACTTTCAGTTTTGGAGGTTATCTTCCTTCAATGTGGTGAAATTCTTGTAGTATGTTGTTTAAATTATAATATGTGTAAATTGCTATGTTTAGAAAAGAAAGAACTGTTTTAAAATGAAAAGTATAAATTATTTATTTAACAATTGTTTAAAAAGACTCTTGTCGATTTTAAAATCGACTCTCAGGGTATCGAATGTTACAAGTTTTTATATAAAATACAATAAGGTTCTTTTAACAGCTATTTATGGGAAAAGTCAGAGAAATCGGGCAAAATTAAAAAAGTATAACGTTACAAGAATAATTCTTAATACTAAAGTACATATATTCAATTGAAAAGATTAAAATAAAGAAATATATTGCGAACCGTGTCGCCGACAAACTAGATGGCCATGTTCAGTTGAGCGGTGACGAAAAGCAAATGGCCGCCGTCGAAATTGTCAAACGTTCCTTCGTAGATTTGGCGTTCCAATAAAGAGATTTTCTTGCCGAATTCACGTCCTGGTGTCGGCAAATCTTCCTTCTGATGTTGGTGTAGTGTCTCTGGTTAAGTTTCTGTGTTGTATTTTGAAAAGTGGTGTATTTATAAGTCAGTTCACTTTTTTCGATCAGGCACTATTCGATGGTTATGTTATATACTGTTTTATGGTGTTTTAAATGTTATTTCACTGTCGTTTTGATGCTATATAATGTTAGTTAGTCCTTTGTAAGTGTTTATGTCACTGTGTCGATGTTGTGAAATGTTTTTTGTCGCCACTCGCGATTTTCAAATTCGTATCATACACTGACTCGCCATTACGGTACTAGAAACTAGGTTAAATCGTTTTAATTTCTCGCGTCAAGTGTCCCGTACAACGTTCAATAATCAACTCTCTACTTCCTTCACTTTCGACTAAAATCTTAGCCAAAGCAATATTATTCCTTACATTGTTCGAATTTTACTTTGCATCCTGTGCATGTATTAAAGTTACATTATATAACTGCTTAAACTTTGGTTATTATTCAAATTTATTAGCTAGTTGTTACTTATTTTTATCCTTCAGTTCATTCGGCGTATTTTGATATCGAATAATGCCGTTTTATTAAGTTTTTTATCTAAAATTGGTAATTTTACCTTCATTTTGTATCTTGTAAATTTTCAAAATCAGCTTCCTGTCATTATGCAAATTCTGCCATTTTTAAGTTATATTTATGATTATTAATCTCATATTGTAATAAAAGGTTTATATTCCCTTAATTTCTTGCAATTATATGAATTGGTTAAGTTTTAAAATATTATGTTGGAATATATGACTCCCCTCTCCAAATTTTTGAGTTCTGTCATTTCCATTTTTATTAATAATCCTGGCTATAATTTTACAAAATCTTTCTAAGTTATATTTCTAATTATATGGCTTCATTTCTGGTTTATGTTATCTAAATCCCTTCAGTTTAAATGTATTTAAGTACTTAGTTTCTCAGTTTTAATGATGTTTAGTTTTCATCATTTTGCCTAGATTCTTAACAATTTTTTCATACAAATTTTTACATAAACAATATATATTTAGTTATACCCTCTCTGACTTTTTAACATTGTAATATAAATTAAAAATTTTTTCTATTAAACATAATAACAATTAGTATCTGTTTCAATACTATAAACAGATAAGAAATAATTTTAAATAAATAATGGTTGTCTTCAACTAATTAGACATTTTTTTTATAATCAAAACTTAATACTAAAACAGAAATATTATTTATAAAGAACGTTTTTTCCCATCTAACATCTTATTTAATTATTACTATCAATACAAGTAATAAACATTTTTACAATGGGATGTTAGTGGTTCTAAACTTGTTTAAATGTCCTTATCACTAATACATTTTTAAAATTCTTATTTTATATTAACAAAACCTTATTTCTATACTTCTTATACTAAATTGAATTATGCAGTTTTTAAACTGTTTTTAATATGGTTTTGGGTAATTGTACCCTGTCACTTTATGTTTGCATCTGTTTTTGTTCATTTTTAAAGAAATGTCATTTCAAACAGATTGACAGCTTGATATTATTACAAGTATTATATTCACCTTGTTCAAATCACAAGTCACTCAAAGTTGTATTTTTCATTATCTACACAGTTTGTGGATGCCAAGGATGAAATATAAGGTTTATTTTTTACGATACACAAACTAGCACTGGTTCACTTTACACTCCTTGATGCTATTTCTAAATGATCATTTAGTCTTATTAACATCAAGAGATTTGTTTGTGGGTTACAATGAAGATTTGTTCTTTGGGTATTATATTATTGTTTCACCTTGGTCCACTGGCAACTCTTACTCTATACACTTTTATTCTTAATTTTATTGTACATGTGGTTTCTTTTCATGAATACTTCGTTATACTTTTATTATTATGGTTTTTATTTATTTTGGGATATGGGGATATGGGTGTTTTTTATAAGAGCATTCCTTCTTCTTCTGGATGCTGTCTTCTTCTTCTTTCTTCAATGATGTCTTCTTTTCTTCTGGCTTCTTAGGATTGTATGTTCTTCATCTTCTTCTGGATGTCATCAGGTTTCTTGGGGTTACTTCATCTACTCTTCTGGTTGCTTTAAATGCCTCACCCTTTATGGTAGATCTTGCCTTGTTCTGGGTTTCGTTTTTATTTATTCCTCATCTCGTTGTGGGTTTATTAATACTCTAAGTTGCTTCCTTATTTACTCCTTACCTTCCTGGGTTATATTTTTAAAACCTTGAGCTATTAAACTGGTTTTGATGAGTCATCACTAGTAACATTGCTTTTATACGAACTTATACTTTTAATATCAATGATTGTTCTGCACGGTTGCTCTGAATTAATTCTTTATATAATTTTAATGCTTTCTTCGGATTTAATGTTATTATCTTATATTATTCTAATGATCAATGCCATTCATTATTATGTGTTTATCTGTCACGCTACAGATTGCTCTCCTCCAGAAGTAATTATTTCAGACATGTTTATGGATGAAATAATTTCTTATGATAATTTCATTATTTTTTATATTTCATTTTCCTCTCCATTTCTATATCGACTTTTTATATATGAGTTTAATAAATTTTATATATATAGTTACTTATTTGACTTTTGATCCTTCTTGGATAGTTAGTGTCTTCTGAGATATATTATTCTTATTGTTATACATTTTCTTTCTTTATAAACTTCGTGTTGCATCCTTGGGATATTAATTCCCTAACATTCCCTATCACTTGGGCTGGGGCAGTTCAGAGGGGCACTGTAGGCTACACAACTCTGCTGGCCATACACCACTTCTACAGTTTGAGTCCAGAGGCACATTCATCTCTGCTCAAAAAACATAATGCTGCTGGAATTATCTTCAGTCAGTCATCGAATAAATAAAATAAAAAGTAGTCTCATTTTCGACTAATAAAAATATCTTTGGATTCTTCACTTCGTAGTTTCTCAGATTATCTCACATTTTCTATCTTAATAAATCTTCTTAACTCTTATTATACTCATTATATATATGTTTTTCTGAACTCTTAACTTGTCTGATATATTTATTTTAATTATGGTTGAAAACTTCTCTTAATAATTCTTGTTACTAGTTATAGTGTAACTCTTTTTCTTCTCCATCTGAATTCTCTTTATACTTCCTTCTGGTTAATCACAGTGTTAGCATGGTCTTTATATATAGTATTTTCTTATTAATTATTTGAATGGTCTTATTTTATTATATTTAATTTTTTAAATTTGTATCTTTATATTAGATATTCAGTTTGTTATTTTGATCATTTTATTTAAACATTTTGTTCTTTCCTTTTCTTAGAAAGTTATTAATCCGCCTTCGCATTCATTAACATTAATTCATTTATATTATATTTCATGTGGTACTTCTTCTCTTTGCATTTCATATAGGTTTTATTATTATCATTTGTTCAAAATCATCTTCTCCATATGTTTGGTATGAGTTGTTCTTCTTTGCTTCTTCAGAACTGAGTAATATCGTATTCCTTTTTCTTGATTAACTGTTTCCATTATCGTTTCATAAGTAATTAGTCATAGGTTGTTCTCATTATTATTTTATTATTTTTCTTTTTTGGATTTTTTTATAATTTTATTATAATAACAGATTCTTCTCTTTGTTTCCAAATTATTGCCTTCTCTTGTATATCACACTCTTTTTTGTTTTTCTTCTCTACTCCTTCAAATGCTAGATATTCACATTTATTCTGGATTATATTTAATTCTTTTTTCTGAATTAATCATATTATTTTCTTCTAAATTTAATTATAAATGGCACATATTTATTTTTAGAACTTTGTTAGTTTTATGCAAAATTCAAACTCTTCTTTTTATTTAATTCCATAACATTTTTCATAAATCATTGTAATAAGTTGACCTTATTTTGTTTCAAAGTTTTGACTTTTTATCAAATTTCAAATTCTGTTTAATTCATTTATTCCCAAAATTGTTTATAGTAAGATGTGCTTACTTAATTTTTAATTTTTTGTTATATATAATTCTAAATTCCAATTCTTCCTTTTTAATTATTCCAAATGGTATCTCTTCAAAATTGTGTGTAGCAAGGTGATCTTACAATTATCTTTTGAATTTGTTGGTATTTCTCTAAATTCAAATTCTTCTTAATTATTTACCATAAAGTTTTTTCACAAAATAAGTTATAGTAAGTTGGTCTTATTTCATTTTTAAATTTCTTGTATATTAAATTCCAAAATATTTCTTTTATTTCGCCATAAAGTTTTTTCTCATAAATATTTGGTTGTAAGATGTTCTTACAATTGTTTTAGAATTTTTTATGTATTAAATTCAAAATTCTTTCTTTTATTTTTTCCATAAAGTTTTTTCTCAAAATATTTGGTAGTAAGATGTTCTTACAATTGTTTCTGAATTTTTCTGTATTAAAATTCAAAATTCCTTTCTTTTAAATTGCCAAAAAGTTTTTTCTCAAAAATATTAGGTAGTAAGATGTTCTTACTTTTATTTTAGAATTTTTATGTTATTAAATTCAAAATTCCAAACTCATTCTTCATAGTACTTTTTCATAGATGCTTGATTGTACACACCTTTAACTCTTCCGGAAACTATCTCTCTCAGTTCATAAGTATTATTATGATTATCCTTTACCACAACATATGGGCCTGTAGAGCAATAATAACTTTTTGGTTATCCCTTCTAGGGTGCTGGGCAGTTCTCGATTTTTTAAGAGGACTTTCTCACCCTCTTTGTATGTTATTATACGCCCTATTGCCTTTTGGTATTTGGCTTGCCGTTTCTCTTGGTCTTTAGCCACCTTGTTATAAAATCTCAACTGGTCAAACTTACGATCATTGTTTGATGGAAACTCGATTATATCTTCAACTTCTCGGGGAGTTGGCTTCTCATACATGGCGGAGTAAGGGGTAATTCCTATAGCTGGATGGTGGGCGAAATTTAGGAATTTCTCTGTTGCTGCTAAGTACTCTTGCCACTTTTTCTGTTGGTTGTGACAGTACGTCCGCAGGATCCTACCCACTTCTCTCAGTACCCTCTCAGCCGGATTACTACTTGGGTGGTAGACTGACGTCTTATAGGTTTTGATCCCAAGTGCTAATAATGTGTCTCGCCATCTCCTCTCCTTAAATTGAGTACCATGGTCGGTAATAATTGAAGATGGTCTACCGATCTCTGGCACATACAAGTCTGTGATGACCGCAAGAACTTTCGCTGTTGTTGCCCGATTAACCGGATATAGCTTTACGTACTTCGTATAATGGTCCATGATTATTATTAGGTACTTATACCTGTGTCGACCGCCGCTACGGGGAAATGGCCCGCAGATATCCAAGAACACTTTTTGTATTTGAGGTAATAGGTATCATTATACCCTCTTTCTTCTCATTGTTCATCTTGACGCATTGGCAAATATTACAGGACTTTAGGTAATTTCTCACCTTTCGGTTGATATTCTTTATTTTGCAGTTTTCTTCTAAAGCCTGTATCACTTTTAGCGCTCCCATGTGGCCATACCTGATATGACAATCTATTATGACTTCCTTTTCGATTTGGTGCGGAATTATCACCTTCCATGTCTCTTCATCCAAAGCCGTTTTTATGAATAATATTCCTTTATTTATATGGTAGTATTTGGAAACGGTGTCATCGTCGGCTTCCAATCGACTCATGATGTTTTTCAGTTTAGGGTCAGACTGTTGGTGGATACGGATGTTTATTAATAGAGCTTGTAGATCGGATCTGGTCTTAAATAGGTTGTAAATTTTAACCAAGCTCTCCTTCTCTCCCTCGAAAGTGTGGTCTTCCAAATTTATCCGTGATAATACATCTACTACCACATTCTTTGTTCCCGGAATATATTCCCATTTTAAATCATATTCTTGTAGGGCGAGTACCCATCTAGCCAATCGGCCGTGAAACAATTTGCACCTACGTAGAAACGAGATGGATTTATGATCAGTACGAACAGTTACTTGATACCCGAGAATGTATGTTCGGAACTTGCTGCATGCGAACACCACGCTAAGCAATTCCTTTTCGGTTACATTATAATTCTTTTCGCATTGATTCAGCGTGCGACTAGCGAAGCTTATTACCAGAAGTTGACCCTCCTCATCTTCCTGGTATAAAGTTGTTCCTAAGCTTATGTCGCTAGCATCGCAATTTAAAAAGAATGGTTTCTTAAAATCTGGGTGACGAAGTATAACGCTCTCCAGAAACTTTTCTTTTATCAAGCGGAAGGTAATATCTTGTTCCTCACCCCAGGTCCATTTGTTTTTAGCAGATAATTGTGGTTGAAACTTGGCTGTCAACTCGGAATATCTGTTCTGAAACTTTCTGTAATAGTTACAGAGTCCGAGGAAAGATTGTAACTGTTTCCTGTTTCTTGGTTGCGGGAACTTCTGAATTGCCTCCACTTTCTCTGCTGACGGGGTAATACCTCTATCGTCTAGATTGAAACCTAAGAATTGTACTTCGCGCGCAATGAACTTGGATTTCTCCAACTTCAAAGTTATGTTGTTTTGCGCTACCTTTCTGAGTACATATTCTACTCTATAACAGTGTTCCTTCCAGGTTTCTGACGTAATGAGTAAATCGTCTACATAGACTGTGGTAAATTGGAGTGCTTCTTGTCCAAGTATTTGGTCCATACATGCCACAAAGATGGCGACAGAATTTACAAGTCCGAAGGGCAGTCTCTTGAACTGGTAATTGCGCCCTTCGAAAATGAACGCCACGTACTGACGGCTTTGTGGATGCAACTCCACTTGCCAATAACCACATACAGTGTCCCAGGTACTGATAAACTTAATGCCATGAAAACGTTTTAGTATCTCCTCTATTTCACCGGGTGAGGTTCGGTCATTCACTATTGTTTTGTTCAGTTCGCGCGCATCTAAACAGAGCCAGACTTGTCCGTCTTTCTTGGGAACAGCAATAATTGGACTAGTGTAAGGAGATTGACTAATCTCAATTATGTCATTTTCAATCATTTTATTAATTTCTGTTCTCACGGCCTCTTTAAGCGAATGCGCGATTGGATACGACCTCCGGTTAAACTCCACGTTTTCTTTGAATTCAAGTTTGCACTGATAGTTTTTAACCTTACCTGGTTCGTCTGAAAACACTGCTTTGTACTTCTCATATACACTGACTAAACGATCTGCTAAATGTGCAGGTATTTTTCCATTATTGGTTCCGCACTGGAAATCCCGTATCTCTTGTATCTTTACTGACCATAAATCCTCTCCTCCATTGTTGTATACAATTGGTTTATGAAGGGGGCTGTTCCTTATGATATTTATTTTACGAAGTTGTTGGTGTATTGGGCTAGGAAGTATATTTGCGCCTCCTACCAAATTTGCGGTCCATGTTATTCCGTCTGGGAAAAGTGATACTCTCTCTAGGTTAAGGTCGATAATGGCGGAGTACCTTCTTAGAATATCGCAACCTACCAGTATAGCAAATGGTAATCCGGTGGCGATCAAAAATTCCATGTCCAAAGCTATATCACGGCTAACGACACTTAAGGAAACTTGCTTCCTAATGGTTTTGTTCTGGCGGCCAGTTGCACCTATTAATACAATGTTATTCACTGGTAACATCGGCAAAGTTTTCCCACATCCTCTCTGTATCCTTTCCAGTTCATTGGTATTTATTAAGGAAATATTTCCACCTGTGTCAATCATGATTTTTGCGGGAATTCCTTCTACTCCCGCTGTTATGTATAATGTGCCGGTGTTAGCCTAACCCGGCGGTCGAAGGTTTTATAAAATTGAATTTAATATAACGCGAACACAAAGGTCAGTTAGAGCGACGAGATTTGGACAGCACCGTTAAAGCGGCGCGCGCACTCTATGGGCCAGTTTGGCTGTTTGATTGCATCGTTACTGCTTAATTCAGTTCGATACCGGCACGCAGAGAAGCAACAGACTCCTGGATCCGAACAGACAGTACTACGTAGTTGTTTCTTCTACTCTAATGGCAGGCTAAATTTACGAGACTTCCCGGTAAGTGATCATAGCATCTTATTGTATGCGTCAAAAATAATTAAATTTAATTAACGAAATGTATGCAGCCGTATGAGAAAGACGAATGTATTTGGTGCGACCTGGCAGTGTGTGTATTAAAAGATTTATTTAATGTTCAGTATAGACAGCTCATGTTCTTTTCTCAATTATTATAATACAAGAGTTACTGTAATTGTTTCATAGAGCGTTATGTAAATTATTAGCTAAAGTCAGTGCGTATGCATGGAGTTGAATTGGGCAAGATAGGCTCGTGCATGTAACAGACTGCACGCGTGTCCTTTTTTTAATTAATTATGGTAGTAAAAATAAATTGTGAGACCACCCTTAGATGAAACACTATTAATATTTTATTTATGTGCAACTGTAAGTGCCTTGAATGTGGTCATTTTCTAACAAATTAAGATAATTGTGGGCCACGTGGCGCGGCTAACCTGTTAGATTCTGTCGGCGCTTGTTAAGAGCTAGTGCAAGTGACTTTTACTCTACACCTTTTAATAATATCCTTTTTATTTAGTGAGTTCATCATCCCCTGGTAGACTTTATTACTCTTCAGGCAATTTTCAAAAAAATAATAACCGAAACTTTGTGCATTTATCTTGAGTTGGTTGAAAGGCCCGTTCTGAGGTTATTTACCTGGAACTTGGGTGGACATTTTTTATGAACAGCATTTCTAATTTTTGTGAATTCCCAGGGTTCTCGTCTGAGCCGGAGATGCTGGTCGATGCTGATATAACTATGGTCAAGTACAGGCTGGCGCGCTCCCACATCTGCTAGGATACAACAGTGAGTTATTATAAACTCATTTATACACAGCCATCCGGCTTTAACAGAAAAGAACTTTCATATTTTGTGGGTCTAGTCGCACCACTGGGGCGGGTATTTGTGTTCGGAAAATGTGATAGGTTGAACTGCCGGGGAGTCTCAAGCGTTGCCTGGGTGATAGAATGTGGCTGATTCGAGCTCGGAGTAGAGCGTGTGACATTAGCGGGATGCGGTATGGCCCGATCGGAAGTCGGTACCGTCACCGACTTAATTCCTGTTAACTTTTGATTACTAGTTTCCGAATTATGAATTCTGATTACTAGTTTGTTTCTGTGAGTTATGTGTTGGTGAGACGTGTGTGTCGGATTGATGTTTGATGTTATGTGTGTTCAGTATTGTTTGTTGTTGCTTGTCTCCTTCTGTGGTGTTAGTAGATGGTTCCGAAGTAGGCCAGGTCTCCGCAGCGCTAGAGAACTCGGGGGTCCACTTGATGGAAGAGAGAGTACTCAAGTTTTTCTTTTTGTAAGTCATGTTTTGTGTTAGGTTGTTCGTAGGAATTTATGTTTGTTATTGTTTGTTTTGAATTGTGCAATTCTGGCGGCGGTATGCTATCAGAAATTGCCCCACCCTCTTTCAGGAGTTCTCCAGAAACTTTCAGTGTTAGATGGAATAGATGAGGAGCAGTTGCTGGTTTTCTTAGATCTTGTTCTGCAGTTGGCAGATTTCCCGGGGGTGACCGATGGGGAAGTCTTGTCCCTTATATACCCGTATTGCCGGGGTCCATTGGCAGGGCTGGTCACAAACACTCTGCGTCGGGGTGACAGTGTTGATGCTTTCCATGGGGAGGTGTTGAACTTCTTCCTACCCATTCGACGACGTGCCCAGCTTAAGTTTGAAAAATTCTATCGCCTACAGGCCAACGGAGAGGCGTTAGGGGACTTCGTGCACGATATACGGAAAGCTGCCCGGGTGTTAAGGTTGGGGTTGCCCGAGACAGAAGTTATACAAGCGATTCTGGAAGGACTGACTCCCCAAGAGAGATCTCGTTTGGTATTCGCGGACCGTCCACGTTGTTTTGCGGACCTTGAACGGCTGTGTGTGGTTTCAAGAACGGTCCAGGAGGTTGACGAGTCCCGGGGAAGAGATGCTACAGATGTCCAATACTCCAGTGGTTCATCAGGAAAAGCCAAAAAGGACAAACATGGTGGTTGGAGGAGAACACAAGAGACTGTCCGAAAAACTGAATATTCCGGAAGTAATGGAGGCTACAAGGGGGTGGCAAGTGAGAAGACGGTAACAACAGCTACAGCACAGAAAACAAATAAGGGTGAAATTAACAGGGGAAGAAGAAATTATGTTAGGGAACAAACATCGGCAAGTAGGGAGCCTGTACCAAGGCGTTATTCCTATTCGGAGAAAAAGGACACTGTAAAGGTTCAAGAGGAAGTACAAGTGCCTAAGAGAGTAGTGGATGAAGAAGGTGAAGCAGAAGAAGAAAAGCGGTATAACTTCTGTGGATCAATACAAGAGGATAAGAACACGTCAGTTAAGACGGAGTTACAGGACTCGAAGAGGACGTCATGGTTGAATCCAGAGGCCGCAGAATTTGTTCCGGTATCTCCATCTCGGTTCGTGAGGGATCCAGAGCCTGTAACATCATCATCGCCTACGCCGGGATATGAGAAGTCACTTGATGGTGTAGCCTTACCATCGCCAGTAGAAATTAATTTAGTCATTGCACATGAACCTGGACAGCTGGATTCCAGGGTGGAAAATGTTGAGGACGTTGTAGTTGCTGAAAGTGGTGAAGGAGTGGAATCGACAGAAGAGGCAGAAGAGCGGTCTGCGGATGCTGCACAGGAAGGTATAGTTGTATGTGTTAGGGAGACTGTAGAGTCTGAAGTTGCAGATGGACACAGGGATGTCCGGGCTGCAAGTGTTTCTGAGGTTGCGGAAGGGACAAGGGGATGTCCTTGCCGCAAGTGTGGTAGAAGGAGATGAGGTAGAAGTTGAGGAGAAATTTGGTGGCAGCGTCGTGGAGTGTGTGAGTGAGAATGATGTAGTGTGGGAAGATGTGCAGACGCCTTCTGTAAGTATTGTTGAGGATTCCGAAGAATGGAAAGAAGTTTCAGGTGGACCAGGTGAGCAACTAGAGGAGGACGAGGATGTGCAGTGTTCTGATGGGGGTAGTGGACATGATGGCGATGATGTTGATGATGAACGTGTTGATGAAAGGAGGACGTTAATGAGATTGGAGAAGAAGTTGGTGAAGAAGCTTGTGAAGGAGCTGGTGACGAGTGTGATGAAGAAATTGGTGAGGAGCTGAGGGAAGATGCTGTTGAAGATGGATCAGACGAGCAACTGGAAGATGATGAGGAGGTGCAGTGTCAGGCGGTTGATTGGGATTATGGGGATGAAAAAGGGGAAATTGCAGAAGAGCAGGAAAAGAAGGAAGGATTGGAAGAAAGACAAGTAGAGGAGTTAGATGATGAGCATAATCCAAAGCGGAGTCAAAGTAGTAGTAAGGTAAGTTGCCTTGATTCTGATTCCGAAGAAACCAGTCAGTACAGCTCAACACGAAATAATTTCGCCAAGAGTGGTGTCCAGAAGGAAAGAGTACCTAAAGTCCATCACAGAAAGGTAAGAAGAAGAGGTTAACGGGTAGCGGGTAGATGTTCCCCACAGTCCCAGTGGTGTTCGTCTACTTCAGGGTTGCGCCCCTGCCCACGCGAGCCTTGGTTTTCTCCAGTCATTCTCCTTTTCGGAGGGAACCATGTCCTTACCCTTAGTCCTAGCTATTGACCTTTCAATGATCCTTGACCCATTTCATCTTCCCAATTTTCCTACCTCTCCCCTTAGTAAAAAAAAAAAAAAAAAAAAAAAAAAACCTATCAAAAAGGAGTTAGAGAGACTTGCCGGAAGTGATTAGATTGTGGTCCTCGAGATTGTCAGTTTCCCCTGTTCTGGAAGGTTATCATGGAGAAAGTTAGAGAGTTGGAGAGTTCCCTTAGATTGTCGTGGTCGTCAGTTTCCCCTGGTTTAAAAGTAAGATGAAGAGTGATAGCGTGCTGTTGTTTCTGATTAATGGTTGTAAATCTTGATTGTGGGTTAGTGTAGAGGTCGAGCCATGCCGCATTCTCCGGTTGTTTCCCGGGTGTTCTGTTGAGAGAGAGAATTGTATTTATTGTGTACCGACGTAGGTGGAGAAGTAAAACCCCCCTTGCTAGTCATGGTGTTTCTGTTGAGTAAGAGTTGAGATTAATGTTCGCGTGCCCTCGGTGAGGTCCTCTCTGTCTGGCTGAGAGGGGCCGTTCGCCCTTGTGTAGGGATGTGGGCCAGCCATATGGCAAGGATGGAGATGCCTTGTGGGTGCATGTGGCTGGTCGGTCCAAGAGATGGACGAGAAGTAGTGCGGTCACTCACATACCAAGGTGGGAGATACCTTGTTTGGTCTTAGGACGAGTATGTGAGTGGGACCGGTGGGAGTAGGTGATGGTCACCGGAGAGGGTGACGTGTTGGGGCGGTCCCGTGGGGTTGGCATGGTGGAGAGGGTCGCATGGGGAATGGACGCAGTTGTGAGGTTTTTCTGTTCTCCTGAGAGCAAGTGCTGCTGGGCCGCCATAATCACGAAGTCCACTAGCTTGTTTTGGGAAGGGGGTACACTGCAGGGTACTCTCCCGAGTTTAAGTGTGGGGCAACAGGGTTGCCCTTTCGGGGTGGGGGTGTGCCGGTGTTGGCCTAACCCGGCGGTCGAAGGTTTTATAAAATTGAATTTAATATAACGCGAACACAAAGGTCAGTTAGAGCGACGAGATTTGGACAGCACCGTTAAAGCGGCGCGCGCACTCTATGGGCCAGTTTGGCTGTTTGATTGCATCGTTACTGCTTAATTCAGTTCGATACCGGCACGCAGAGAAGCAACAGACTCCTGGATCCGAACAGACAGTACTACGTAGTTGTTTCTTCTACTCTAATGGCAGGCTAAATTTACGAGACTTCCCGGTAAGTGATCATAGCATCTTATTGTATGCGTCAAAAATAATTAAATTTAATTAACGAAATGTATGCAGCCGTATGAGAAAGACGAATGTATTTGGTGCGACCTGGCAGTGTGTGTATTAAAAGATTTATTTAATGTTCAGTATAGACAGCTCATGTTCTTTTCTCAATTATTATAATACAAGAGTTACTGTAATTGTTTCATAGAGCGTTATGTAAATTATTAGCTAAAGTCAGTGCGTATGCATGGAGTTGAATTGGGCAAGATAGGCTCGTGCATGTAACAGACTGCACGCGTGTCCTTTTTTTAATTAATTATGGTAGTAAAAATAAATTGTGAGACCACCCTTAGATGAAACACTATTAATATTTTATTTATGTGCAACTGTGAGTGCCTTGAATGTGGTCATTTTCTAACAAATTAAGATAATTGTGGGCCACGTGGCGCGGCTAACCTGTTAGATTCTGTCGGCGCTTGTTAAGAGCTAGTGCAAGTGACTTTTACTCTACACCTTTTAATAATATCCTTTTTATTTAGTGAGTTCATCATCCCCTGGTAGACTTTATTACTCTTCAGGCAATTTTCAAAAAAATAATAACCGAAACTTTGTGCATTTATCTTGGGTTGGTTGAAAGTCCCGTTCTGAGGTTATTTACCTGGAACTTGGGTGGACATTTTTTATGAACAGCATTTCTAATTTTTGTGAATTCCCAGGGTTCTCGTCTGAGCCGGAGATGCTGGTCGATGCTGATATAACTACACCTTCATCAGCCATGAGCCATCATACACACACCTGTTCGGAAGAGGGAGTCTGGTGAACAAACTCAAGATGCATCTCATGCTCATAATTAAGGTGATATGAACTCTTTTATTTTTCGTTGGCCGGGCCTGCCGTGCTCCTGATGTACAATTTATATTTCATTTGAAACCATGTGCCCACGCGGCTAGACAGTCTGCTCTGGGGTGTGTCAGCGGAACATTCATTCTGAACATCATGTGACTTTAATAATTTAACTTCATAAAACTAAGTACGATGTTTGTAATTGTGTGCTGCACTGGGGGAACGTGCTAGAGATCTTTTTTTACACTTAAATATTTTCACATATAGCCAATAGTCATTACACTGTTCACTACAAAATTTAAGTCACATGTTAGGGGTTCTGTTCCGGCTGGTTCAGAACGGGTTTATATTTTAATTTCATTTTGGTTTAACATGTAAGGGTTGGGGGGTTTCGTTTTCAGGCTGTTTTCTGGGGGTAAAAGGGGACATAGTTTTTGCCAGGCACCTGTTCATTCAGTTTAAGGCAGGTTTGATTCCTGTCACACATGGTCAAGTACAGGCTGGCGCGCTCCCACATCTGCTAGGATACAACAGTCAGTTATTATAAACTCATTTATACACAGCCATCCGGCTTTAACAGAAAAGAACTTTCATATTTTGTGGGCATATACTGATTAATTTTTGATCTTGTACAAGCATATACTGATTAATTTTTGATCTTGTACAAGCATATACTGATTAATTTTTGACCTTGTAAAAGCATATACTGATTCATGTATCCATCTGGATTTGTAAAACAAAATCAACATTTTATAAACTCATAACAATTGCTTGAAATTAGGTGATGAGGGTTCTCTATTTTATATGGTGTCTAAGGAACTTAAAGAGTTTCATATGCTCATAATGGGTCAATTATCAGATGCTATCTATACATATGGGCAGTCCGGTCTCTCTTTATGCTTTGTAAGGATTATCATCCTTTCGGGGGTTTTTCTTAATTATTTGAATTAATGGGAATTAGTGAATCATGGTGACTGAAGGTCGAACATTTATCATTGCCGGTCTTGGGGCTTTGTAGAACACTGCCTGTTGAGCATGGGTATTCCAAGGGTACTAGGTGTCTGTAGTATGAGTATATAATTATGAGTGTATGTGTCTTTATGTTTCCGTACGTGTTGTCAATGTTAAGTGTTAGTAAGAAAAGGGGGGGAATTATATAATTACAGAATGTTGCCTGATATATATATATATATATATATATGTTTATAGGGATAGATCGATATTGTCTTTGACACGATTCAGGATATAGGAATTATTTATTTATTATGTAGTTTGAGGGTTATTGCCCTTACCATGTGATAATTATGTGATTTGCAGGATATTATATGTAACGAATTATGGGGGCAAAATAAAAGTTGTTATTGTTAAATTACAGCCGAGTTTCATTGCAAGTCACGTCATACTGGACCCAGCGCATTTTTGGCTTCTCTAGGCTCTGGCCTAGTTTTAAATAACTTGTGGCTTCTCTTTCAAAAAAAAAACTAAATAAAAAGAAATATAAAAAGAAATAAAAAAAAAGAAGTTTGATTTATATATATATATATATATATATATATAAAAAAGGCATAAAAGGAAAGAGGGGTTACAAATGGTAGTAGAGAGCGTGGTTCATTCTAGGGTTGAACCCTTGGGTCCTTGGGTGTGACGGGTCTTGCAAACTCGGAAATACTATGCTATTGTTATGACATTGTTTTTTAGGTATATGCCCGTGTAGGCTAGTTTAGGTCATATAAGTTGTGAGTCTAGTCGCACCACTGGGGCGGGTGTTTGTGTTCGGAAAATGTGATAGGTTGAACTGCCGGGGAGTCTCAAGCGTTGCCTGGGTGATAGAATGTGGCTGATTCGAGCTCGGAGTAGAGCGTGTGACATTAGCGGGATGCGGTATGGCCCGATCGGAAGTCGGTACCGTCACCGACTTAATTCCTGTTAACTTTTGATTACTAGTTTCCGAATTATGAATTCTGATTACTAGTTTGTTTCTGTGAGTTATGTGTTGGTGAGACGTGTGTGTCGGATTGATGTTTGATGTTATGTGTGTTCAGTATTGTTTGTTGTTGCTTGTCTCCTTCTGTGGTGTTAGTAGATGGTTCCGAAGTAGGCCAGGTCTCCGCAGCGCTAGAGAACTCGGGGGTCCACTTGATGGAAGAGAGAGTACTCAAGTTTTTCTTTTTGTAAGTCATGTTTTGTGTTAGGTTGTTCGTAGGAATTTATGTTTGTTATTGTTTGTTTTGAATTGTGCAATTCTGGCGGCGGTATGCTATCAGAAATTGCCCCACCCTCTTTCAGGAGTTCTCCAGAAACTTTCAGTGTTAGATGGAATAGATGAGGAGCAGTTGCTGGTTTTCTTAGATCTTGTTCTGCAGTTGGCAGATTTCCCGGGGGTGACCGATGGGGAGGTCTTGTCCCTTATATACCCGTATTGCCGGGGTCCATTGGGAGGGCTGGTCACAAACACTCTGCGTCGGGGTGACAGTGTTGATGCTTTCCATGGGGAGGTGTTGAACTTCTTCCTACCCATTCGACGACGTGCCCAGCTTAAGTTTGAAAAATTCTATCGCCTACAGGCCAACGGAGAGGCGTTAGGGGACTTCGTGCACGATATACGGAAAGCTGCCCGGGTGTTAAGGTTGGGGTTGCCCGAGACAGAAGTTATACAAGCGATTCTGGAAGGACTGACTCCCCAAGAGAGATCTCGTTTGGTATTCGCGGACCGTCCACGTTGTTTTGCGGACCTTGAACGGCTGTGTGTGGTTTCAAGAACGGTCCAGGAGGTTGACGAGTCCCGGGGAAGAGATGCTACAGATGTCCAATACTCCAGTGGTTCATCAGGAAAAGCCAAAAAGGACAAACATGGTGGTTGGAGGAGAACACAAGAGACTGTCCGAAAAACTGAATATTCCGGAAGTAATGGAGGCTACAAGGGGGTGGCAAGTGAGAAGACGGTAACAACAGCTACAGCACAGAAAACAAATAAGGGTGAAATTAACAGGGGAAGAAGAAATTATGTTAGGGAACAAACATCGGCAAGTAGGGAGCCTGTACCAAGGCGTTATTCCTATTCGGAGAAAAAGGACACTGTAAAGGTTCAAGAGGAAGTACAAGTGCCTAAGAGAGTAGTGGATGAAGAAGGTGAAGCAGAAGAAGAAAAGCGGTATAACTTCTGTGGATCAATACAAGAGGATAAGAACACGTCAGTTAAGACGGAGTTACAGGACTCGAAGAGGACGTCATGGTTGAATCCAGAGGCCGCAGAATTTGTTCCGGTATCTCCATCTCGGTTCGTGAGGGATCCAGAGCCTGTAACATCATCATCGCCTACGCCGGGATATGAGAAGTCACTTGATGGTGTAGCCTTACCATCGCCAGTAGAAATTAATTTAGTCATTGCACATGAACCTGGACAGCTGGATTCCAGGGTGGAAAATGTTGAGGACGTTGTAGTTGCTGAAAGTGGTGAAGGAGTGGAATCGACAGAAGAGGCAGAAGAGCGGTCTGCGGATGCTGCACAGGAAGGTATAGTTGTATGTGTTAGGGAGACTGTAGAGTCTGAAGTTGCAGATGGACACAGGGATGTCCGGGCTGCAAGTGTTTCTGAGGTTGCGGAAGGGACAAGGGGATGTCCTTGCCGCAAGTGTGGTAGAAGGAGATGAGGTAGAAGTTGAGGAGAAATTTGGTGGCAGCGTCGTGGAGTGTGTGAGTGAGAATGATGTAGTGTGGGAAGATGTGCAGACGCCTTCTGTAAGTAGTGTTGAGGATTCCGAAGAATGGAAAGAAGTTTCAGGTGGACCAGGTGAGCAACTAGAGGAGGACGAGGATGTACAGTGTTCTGATGGGGGTAGTGGACATGATGGCGATGATGTTGATGATGAACGTGTTGATGAAAGGAGGACGTTAATGAGATTGGAGAAGAAGTTGGTGAAGAAGCCTGTGAAGGAGCTGGTGACGAGTGTGATGAAGAAATTGGTGAGGAGCTGAGGGAAGATGCTGTTGAAGATGGATCAGACGAGCAACTGGAAGATGATGAGGAGGTGCAGTGTCAGGCGGTTGATTGGGATTATGGGGATGAAAAAGGGGAAACTGTAGAAGTGCAGGAAGAGAAGGAAGGATTGGAAGAAAGACAAGTAGAGGAGTTAGATGATGAGCATAATCCAAAGCGGAGTCAAAGTAGTAGTAAGGTAAGTTGCCTTGATTCTGATTCCGAAGAAACCAGTCAGTACAGCTCAACACGAAATAATTTCGCCAAGAGTGGTGTCCAGAAGGAAAGAGTACCTAAAGTCCATCACAGAAAGGTAAGAAGAAGAGGTTAACGGGTAGCGGGTAGATGTTCCCCACAGTCCCAGTGGTGTTCGTCTACTTCAGGGTTGCGCCCCTGCCCACGCGAGCCTTGGTTTTCTCCAGTCATTCTCCTTTTCGGAGGGAACCATGTCCTTACCCTTAGTCCTAGCTATTGACCTTTCAATGATCCTTGACCCATTTCATCTTCCCAATTTTCCTACCTCTCCCCTTAGTAAAAAAAAAAAAAAAAAAAAAAACCTATCAAAAAGGAGTTAGAGAGACTTGCCGGAAGTGATTAGATTGTGGTCCTCGAGATTGTCAGTTTCCCCTGTTCTGGAAGGTTATCATGGAGAAAGTTAGAGAGTTGGAGAGTTCCCTTAGATTGTCGTGGTCGTCAGTTTCCCCTGGTTTAAAAGTAAGATGAAGAGTGATAGCGTGCTGTTGTTTCTGATTAATGGTTGTAAATCTTGATTGTGGGTTAGTGTAGAGGTCGAGCCATGCCGCATTCTCCGGTTGTTTCCCGGGTGTTCTGTTGAGAGAGAGAATTGTATTTATTGTGTACCGACGTAGGTGGAGAAGTAAAACCCCCCTTGCTAGTCATGGTGTTTCTGTTGAGTAAGAGTTGAGATTAATGTTCGCGTGCCCTCGGTGAGGTCCTCTCTGTCTGGCTGAGAGGGGCCGTCCGCCCTTGTGTAGGGATGTGGGCCAGCCATATGGCAAGGATGGAGATGCCTTGTGGGTGCATGTGGCTGGTCGGTCCAAGAGATGGACGAGAAGTAGTGCGGTCACTCACATACCAAGGTGGGAGATACCTTGTTTGGTCTTAGGACGAGTATGTGAGTGGGACCGGTGGGAGTAGGTGATGGTCACCGGAGAGGGTGACGTGTTGGGGCGGTCCCGTGGGGTTGGCATGGTGGAGAGGGTCGCATGGGGAATGGACGCAGTTGTGAGGTTTTTCTGTTCTCCTGAGAGCAAGTGCTGCTGGGCCGCCATAATCACGAAGTCCACTAGCTTGTTTTGGGAAGGGGGTACACTGCAGGGTACTCTCCCGAGTTTAAGTGTGGGGCAACAGGGTTGCCCTTTCGGGGTGGGGGTGTGCCGGTGTTGGCCTAACCCGGCGCTCGAAGCTTTTATAAAATTGAATTTAATATAACGCGAACACAAAGGTCAGTTAGAGCGACGAGATTTGGACAGCACCGTTAAAACGGCGCGCGCACTCTATGGGCCAGTTTGGCTGTTTGATTGCATCGTTACTGCTTAATTCAGTTCGATACCGGCACGCAGAGAAGCAACAGACTCCTGGATCCGAACAGACAGTACTACGTAGTTGTTTCTTCTACTCTAATGGCAGGCTAAATTTACGAGACTTCCCGGTAAGTGATCATAGCATCTTATTGTATGCGTCAAAAATAATTAAATTTAATTAACGAAATGTATGCAGCCGTATGAGAAAGACGAATGTATTTGGTGCGACCTGGCAGTGTGTGTATTAAAAGATTTATTTAATGTTCAGTATAGACAGCTCATGTTCTTTTCTCAATTATTATAATACAAGAGTTACTGTAATTGTTTCATAGAGCGTTATGTAAATTATTAGCTAAAGTCAGTGCGTATGCATGGAGTTGAATTGGGCAAGATAGGCTCGTGCATGTAACAGACTGCACGCGTGTCCTTTTTTTAATTAATTATGGTAGTAAAAATAAATTGTGAGACCACCCTTAGATGAAACACTATTAATATTTTATTTGTGTGCAACTGTGAGTGCCTTGAATGTGGTCATTTTCTAACAAATTAAGATAATTGTGGGCCACGTGGCGCGGCTAACCTGTTAGATTCTGTCGGCGCTTGTTAAGAGCTAGTGCAAGTGACTTTTACTCTACACCTTTTAATAATATCCTTTTTATTTAGTGAGTTCATTATCCCCTGGTAGACTTTATTACTCTTCAGGCAATTTTCAAAAAAATAATAACCGAAACTTTGTGCATTTATCTTGGGTTGGTTGAAAGGCCCGTTCTGAGGTTATTTACCTGGAACTTGGGTGGACATTTTTTATGAACAGCATTTCTAATTTTTGTGAATTCCCAGGGTTCTCGTCTGAGCCGGAGATGCTGGTCGATGCTGATATAACTACACCTTCATCAGCCATGAGCCATCATACACACACCTGTTCGGAAGAGGGAGTCTGGTGAACAAACTCAAGATGCATCTCATGCTCATAATTAAGGTGATATGAACTCTTTTATTTTTCGTTGGCCGGGCCTGCCGTGCTCCTGATGTACAATTTATATTTCATTTAAAACCATGTGCCCACGCGGCTAGACAGTCTGCTCTGGGGTGTGTCAGCGGAACATTCATTCTGAACATCATGTGACTTTAATAATTTAACTTCATAAAACTAAGTACGATGTTTGTAATTGTGTGCTGCACTGGGGGAACGTGCTAGAGATCTTTTTTTACACTTAAATATTTTCACATATAGCCAATAGTCATTACACTGTTCACTACAAAATTTAAGTCACATGTTAGGGGTTCTGTTCCGGCTGGTTCAGAACGGGTTTATATTTTAATTTCATTTTGGTTTAACATGTAAGGGTTGGGGGGGTTTCGTTTTCAGGCTGTTTTCTGGGGGTAAAAGGGGACATAGTTTTTGCCAGGCACCTGTTCATTCAGTTTAAGGCAGGTTTGATTCCTGTCACACATGGTCAAGTACAGGCTGGCGCGCTCCCACATCTGCTAGGATACAACAGTCAGTTATTATAAACTCATTTATACACAGCCATCCGGCTTTAACAGAAAAGAACTTTCATATTTTGTGGGCATATACTGATTAATTTTTGATCTTGTACAAGCATATACTGATTAATTTTTGATCTTGTACAAGCATATACTGATTAATTTTTGACCTTGTAAAAGCATATACTGATTCATGTATCCATCTGGATTTGTAAAACAAAATCAACATTTTATAAACTCATAACGATTGCTTGAAATTAGGTGATGAGGGTTCTCTATTTTATATGGTGTCTAAGGAACTTAAAGAGTTTCATATGCTCATAATGGGTCAATTATCAGATGCTATCTATACATATGGGCAGTCCGGTCTCTCTTTATGCTTTGTAAGGATTATCATCCTTTCGGGGGGTTTTCTTAATTATTTAAATTAATGGGAATTAATGAATCATGGTGACTGAAGGTCGAACATTTATCATTGCCGGTCTTGGGGCTTTGTAGAACACTGCCTGTTGAGCATGGGTATTCCAAGGGTACTAGGTGTCTGTAGTATGTGTATATAATTATGAGTGTATGTGTCTTTATGTTTCCGTACGTGTTGTCAATGTTAAGTGTTAGTAAGAAAAGGGGGGGAATTATATAATTACAGAATGTTGCCTGATATATATATATGTTTATAGGGATAGATCGATATTGTCTTTGACACGATTCAGGATATAGGAATTATTTATTTATTATGTAGTTTGAGGGTTATTGCCCTTACCATGTGATAATTATGTGATTTGCAGGATATTATATGTAACGAATTATGGGGGCAAAATAAAAGTTGTTATTGTTAAATTACAGCCGAGTTTCATTGCAAGTCCCGTCATACTGGACCCAGCGCATTTTTGGCTTCTCTAGGCTCTGGCCTAGTTTTAAATAACTTGTGGCTTCTCTTTCAAAAAAAAAACTAAATAAAAAGAAATATAAAAAGAAATAAAAAAAAGAAGTTTGTTTTATATATATATAAAAGGCATAAAAGGAAAGTGTTGTTACAATAATATTTCGTTATTATTATTATTGAGGCTCTTTTCGTTCTCCTCTAAAAGTTCAGTTCTAATATCTTTCAAGTAATGGTTACTAATTATCGTGATGTTCTTTGCACTGGTTGCTTGTTGCAACTCATCTTTATTTAACCCAGGAAGTTGAAGCAGTAACGGGTCGTAATCGTTAATTACTGCCTCCTCCCGTTTAAAGTATTGTGGTCATCGTTTGGACTAGGATTGACCGAGGCATCGTTCGGGAAACTCTGTGTCGTTTCCTGCCGCTCTGTACCCTGTTCGAGGTTTATTTCCCTGTTTTGTTGTCGGCCAAGATCCTCCAGGCTGGTACTTCTTCTTCCTTGTTCGTGGTGTGGACCGTCCCGTTCCGCACTTCTCCATCTTCTGTCTCCACCGTGGAAACTGTTCCTCCGTTGTTGGTAGTACCTTCTCGGACCGCGATCTTCCGCTCTTATAAAATTAACCCTCGGGCGTGACACTCTATTATTATTATTATTATTATTATTATTATTATTATTGCTATAATAATTTCTATTTGGTTGGTAATGTCTATCATTATTACCGGGGTATGGATTTCTCTGACTATACGGGTTGTTAGTGAGCTGAGAATAATTGTTCCGGTTATTGGATAGGTGTTGTTGTTCCTAATACCGTTTGCGTTGCCATTAAAATTGTGGTTATTACGCGGCGGGTTATTAATGCCGTCGTAATTACTGGGCTGGTTTCGGTTTCCGGTATGGTTATTGCCGTTATTAGGGTACTGATTCGTTCTCGCCTCCGGTCGTTCATTCCTCCTCCTGCTCTGGCGGTAGTATTCTTCATTTTCGTACCCTTCCAGTAATTCCGTCATGGCCTGTACCGTCTTGATCTGGCTACCTCTCCTTGCCCTGACAATATCTTCGTCGTAATGATAGGAGAGTTTATTTACCAGGCACTCTTCGGGTATAGCCGGCTCGAGGTGTTTCGCCATGCACACCTTTCCTAGGAAATAGGCGGTCATGCTATTGCCTATTTGGGCCCTGTATCGTCCGTTGCAAATGTTATCTCGGATCAGGTTCTGTGTTGTTTCAGACCAGTATTTTGATTTGAACATTCTCCGGAACTGCTGGTAGTCGGCAATCTCGCTACGGTTAGCCATCCACCAATTATCAGTCATCTCCCTGAATGACTCGTCCAATATTTCCCGGTTATGGCTCCATTGAGTTACTCTATGTTTGGCGAAGTACTCATCTACCCTCGCCAGGAACTCCATCGGTTTCCGCTTGTACTGCCGGAAGTTGAGCCATTCTCGGCTTTCGTTGATGGGCAATCCGGTGAAATGAGTTGGTCTATTTCTTAAAGCTTCCATCTCTTCTTGGCTTTGCCGTACCTGACCCGTGATATTGGTCATAGCCTCTTGCATCCCATCACACCGTTCCGCGACTTGGTTCCGTACTCTCCCGAATTCTTCTTGCGTCTCCTTCCTCTGTTCTTCCACTTTCCTGCGACTATGCTCTTCTATATTTGTAAACTTGATGTTTACTACTTCCTTAAATTCTTGTACCTCCTTTTCGGTCTGGTTGCATTTTCCGTCAATTTTTCGGATCTGTTGGTTTATCATTGTTTTCTTCTTCTAATTTCTTATTCATGGCTTTCTTGTTAACGTGGATTTCTTTGTTCAGTTCTTCTCTTAACAATTCCATTCTTTCGTCCAGTTTATCCAGATTCTCCTGATTGACCTCCCTTAATTCTTCTCTTAACATTTGGTTGTCCTCTCTCAATTCTTCCAATTTCTCCCCCATCTTCTCTTCCATTTTCTTGTTATTCTCTTCCAATTTGTCTTCCATCTTCTTGCTATTCTCCCTCAACTCTTCCTTCAATTGTTGGTTATTCTTTTCTATCTTCTTCCTAGTTTCAACGATTTTCTGATTGGTGTTTTCAATTTTACTAATCAATTCTTCTTTAGTCGACTTGAATTCTTCCTTAAAAGATTGGTTGCCTTCCTTCAATTCTTCTAACTTCTTCCCCATCTCTTCTTCCATCTTCTTGTTGTCTTCCTTCAAATCTTCTAACTTTTTACTATTCTCCTCCATGTTCTTGTTCATTCCACTCAATTCTTCTTTTGTGGATTCTATATTCTTCTTTATTCCTAGATAGATAGTAGTCAATCGCTAATTAAAGCCCCTCAGTTGTGCGCCAATTTGTAAAATGAACTCAATGCTGTGGTTACAAATTCTTCTATCTGGTCTCGTCTTCCTTTTCTTTTTAATTTAAGCCCCAATGTTGAGCTGTCCAAATTGTAACTAAACCTGTGTTATCGTGTTAAAGTTGTATAGGTGTAGTGTTACAAAAAATATTTTAAATATGTTGGTTGTGAAAGAAATAAAAATTTTGTTTAAAAAAAATTTTATAATTAAAAAAATTTTTCTTTTATTGATTAATTAATTAGAAACAATTAATTAATTGATGTTCGTGAAGTTCCAAAACGTCTCTCACTTGTTTAAAAAATTTTATGAGCTTTTCTGTATTTTTTAAGAAACTCCAACCACTTATAAGATTGTCTCCAGATACAATCGATCTTTGTTTACTTTCAGTTTTGGAGGTTATCTTCCTTCAATGTGGTGAAATTCTTGTAGTATGTTGTTTAAATTATAATATGTGTAAATTGCTATGTTTAGAAAAGAAAGAACTGTTTTAAAATGAAAAGTATAAATTATTTATTTAACAATTGTTTAAAAAGACTCTTGTCGATTTTAAAATCGACTCTCAGGGTATCGAATGTTACAAGTTTTTATATAAAATACAATAAGGTTCTTTTAACAGCTATTTATGGGAAAAGTCAGAGAAATCGGGCAAAATTAAAAAAGTATAACGTTACAAGAATAATTCTTAATACTAAAGTACATATATTCAATTGAAAAGATTAAAATAAAGAAATATATTGCGAACCGTGTCGCCGACAAACTAGATGGCCATGTTCAGTTGAGCGGTGACGAAAAGCAAATGGCCGCCGTCGAAATTGTCAAACGTTCCTTCGTAGATTTGGCGTTCCAATAAAGAGATTTTCTTGCCGAATTCACGTCCTGGTGTCGGCAAATCTTCCTTCTGATGTTGGTGTAGTGTCTCTGGTTAAGTTTCTGTGTTGTATTTTGAAAAGTGGTGTATTTATAAGTCAGTTCACTTTTTTCGATCAGGCACTATTCGATGGTTATGTTATATACTGTTTTATGGTGTTTTAAATGTTATTTCACTGTCGTTTTGATGCTATATAATGTTAGTTAGTCCTTTGTAAGTGTTTATGTCACTGTGTCGATGTTGTGAAATGTTTTTTGTCGCCACTCGCGATTTTCAAATTCGTATCATACACTGACTCGCCATTACGGTACTAGAAACTAGGTTAAATCGTTTTAATTTCTCGTGTCAAGTGTCCCGTACAACGTTCAATAATCAACTCTCTACTTCCTTCACTTTCGACTAAAATCTTAGCCAAAGCAATATTATTCCTTACATTGTTCGAATTTTACTTTGCATCCTGTGCATGTATTAAAGTTACATTATATAACTGCTTAAACTTTGGTTATTATTCAAATTTATTAGCTAGTTGTTACTTATTTTTATCCTTCAGTTCATTCGGCGTATTTTGATATCGAATAATGCCGTTTTATTAAGTTTTTTATCTAAAATTGGTAATTTTACCTTCATTTTGTATCTTGTAAATTTTCAAAATCAGCTTCCTGTCATTATGCAAATTCTGCCATTTTTAAGTTATATTTATGATTATTAATCTCATATTGTAATAAAAGGTTTATATTCCCTTAATTTCTTGCAATTATATGAATTGGTTAAGTTTTAAAATATTATGTTGGAATATATGACTCCCCTCTCCAAATTTTTGAGTTCTGTCATTTCCATTTTTATTAATAATCCTGGCTATAATTTTACAAAATCTTTCTAAGTTATATTTCTAATTATATGGCTTCATTTCTGGTTTATGTTATCTAAATCCCTTCAGTTTAAATGTATTTAAGTACTTAGTTTCTCAGTTTTAATGATGTTTAGTTTTCATCATTTTGCCTAGATTCTTAACAATTTTTTCATACAAATTTTTACATAAACAATATATATTTAGTTATACCCTCTCTGACTTTTTAACATTGTAATATAAATTAAAAATTTTTTCTATTAAACATAATAACAATTAGTATCTGTTTCAATACTATAAACAGATAAGAAATAATTTTAAATAAATAATGGTTGTCTTCAACTAATTAGACATTTTTTTTATAATCAAAACTTAATACTAAAACAGAAATATTATTTATAAAGAACGTTTTTTCCCATCTAACATCTTATTTAATTATTACTATCAATACAAGTAATAAACATTTTTACAATGGGATGTTAGTGGTTCTAAACTTGTTTAAATGTCCTTATCACTAATACATTTTTAAAATTCTTATTTTATATTAACAAAACCTTATTTCTATACTTCTTATACTAAATTGAATTATGCAGTTTTTAAACTGTTTTTAATATGGTTTTGGGTAATTGTACCCTGTCACTTTATGTTTGCATCTGTTTTTGTTCATTTTTAAAGAAATGTCATTTCAAACAGATTGACAGCTTGATATTATTACAAGTATTATATTCACCTTGTTCAAATCACAAGTCACTCAAAGTTGTATTTTTCATTATCTACACAGTTTGTGGATGCCAAGGATGAAATATAAGGTTTATTTTTTACAATACACAAACTAGCACTGGTTCACTTTACACTCCTTGATGCTATTTCTAAATGATCATTTAGTCTTATTAACATCAAGAGATTTGTTTGTGGGTTACAATGAAGATTTGTTCTTTGGGTATTATATTATTGTTTCACCTTGGTCCACTGGCAACTCTTACTCTATACACTTTTATTCTTAATTTTATTGTACATGTGGTTTCTTTTCATGAATACTTCGTTATACTTTTATTATTATGGTTTTTATTTATTTTGGGATATGGGGATATGGGTGTTTTTTATAAGAGCATTCCTTCTTCTTCTGGATGCTGTCTTCTTCTTCTTTCTTCAATGATGTCTTCTTTTCTTCTGGCTTCTTAGGATTGTATGTTCTTCATCTTCTTCTGGATGTCATCAGGTTTCTTGGGGTTACTTCATCTACTCTTCTGGTTGCTTTAAATGCCTCACCCTTTATGGTAGATCTTGCCTTGTTCTGGGTTTCGTTTTTATTTATTCCTCATCTCGTTGTGGGTTTATTAATACTCTAAGTTGCTTCCTTATTTACTCCTTACCTTCCTGGGTTATATTTTTAAAACCTTGAGCTATTAAACTGGTTTTGATGAGTCATCACTAGTAACATTGCTTTTATACGAACTTATACTTTTAATATCAATGATTGTTCTGCACGGTTGTTCTGAATTAATTCTTTATATTATTTTAATGCTTTCTTCGGATTTAATGTTATTATCTTATATTATTCTAATGATCAATGCCATTCATTATTATGTGTTTATCTGTCACGCTACAATATCTGTAATGCATTTAATTTACTTTTGTTGTTGCTTATTATTGATAAGTTTTTATTTATGTATTTATATTTATTTTATTACAATTTGTTTTTTATTTTGTAAAATTTTGTTTATTCTCATTCACTCTTGTGGCTTACTGTTATGTTTTTATTATACATTTCTGATGTTTTTCACATTATTTTTCGTGGTATTAGGTGTAGGCCTACTCTAAATTATTTAATTGCCCCGAGTTTCGCAACTGATTTGTCTAACCAATGTTAGTTTGTTTACTACTAGTGAAAACTTAAATTGGTATTCCCAAAGGGAGATAAGCCTATAAATTCTCTTGTTTCTTATTTTCATTTAAACAGTAATAGTTTAATAAAGTCACAGTGTAAAGTAACACTGTTAATACTTTTAGTTTCAATTTATTTCTTTTAACAAATTATATAGTATAGGTTATATAATATCTTCAAGTAAATACACAGCAAGTAGGTTTATTAATATATTAATAGGTTTATCTAGGTGAAAATAAACCTACTTGGAGTGTATTTATTTGAAGATATTATATAGGAGACCTGCAGGAAACTCAAAACTAGTTACTTACAAAGGATAATATAGGTTATGTATATATATATAATAACAGGTATTTGTACCTGTTATTTTTTTGGAACGGTATTTTCATACTTAGTATTTTAAAATAACAGTTTAACCTTCCTCTACTCGATTGTAGTGGTGGGCCGATATACCTATAATAGGTATTTTGGAACGATATTTTTGTGGAACGGATGTAACAGTGACTGAAAAGTTGAAATACCTGTTATTCGCGGCGACGCTGTTCCGAGTCGAGACACGCCGCCCTCGCTGTTCCAAGTCGAGGCACACCCCCTACGCACCACACAGACACACATACACAAAATGTACGCAAGATCACGTAAACCAAGGCCAAATACTACGCGTACAATAATATCGCTGGAACGCAAGGAACAGCCAGTAACGCGTATTTAAAATACTAGGTATTTCAAATACTAGTGGTATCACCGATACACAAGGAACAACGCGTTCCAGAGTAACAGTAGTATTTTAGTAACACCTAATATTTCAGGAACACCTAGTATATCAGGAACAGGTAGTATCAAGCATATTTCGAGTAAGAACTAGTATGAGCCACTTTTTCGTCCTGTATACTTCATTCTGCGCAAAGAGACGGAGCTGTTTTTAATAAAGGAAATAATTTATCCTGCTGTTACATTTATTCTCGTGTGATATGCAGATATATAATGCAGATTATATGCTAATAATTATATATTATACTAGTCACCAACTTGTAACTAAAATCGGTTGGTAAACTTTGTTTTTACTCAAAAAAAAACTTTGTTCCGATCGTTAGTGAAATAGTTGAATTTAATTATATTGAGTTATAACCTATAGAGTGGCTGATGTTGATAAGCTATATTATACTTTTTATTAATGTGATTTTAACTTCACTACACATCTCACGTAAATGATGAGATTGTTGTAATGGACATTTATGCACTTTATCTATTCTGTTCCTTAAATATCTGTAATGCATTTAATTTACTTTTGTTGTTGCTTATTATTTATAAGTGTTTATTTATGTATTTATATTTATTTTATTACAATTTGTTTTTTATTTTGTAAAATTTTGTTTATTCTCATTCACTCTTGTGGCTTACTGTTATGTTTTTATTATACGTTTCTGATGTTTTTTCACATTATTACTTCCATGTTCCTTAAGGAAATGGAAGTATGGTGATGGCAAAAAAAAATCTTTGTTCGAGATTATTGCAGATTCTGATTGTACTACACTCAGAACATGAAAAAAAGTCGTTTTTCGAAAAGTGTCTGTGTGTCTGTCTGTAGATTTTTTTTCTATGGCAAACGATAACAGCCGCAAATTCAAACAGAATCAAATAATTTTTTGCATACAGCTCTGATTTGTAGAGTACTCACGACCGTTTGTTTTGGGTGAAGGTCGGTTGAGGGAAAGGGGTAGTTTACCTGCAACGGTTTTTTTTAATCAAGGGTAATTGGTTTCTATGGCAAACGATAACAGCCGCAAATTCAAACAGAATCAAATGATTATTTGCATACAGCCCTAAATTGTGGAGATCTCAAGACCTATTGATTTTGGTGAAGATTGGTTAAGGGAAAGGGGTAGTTTACCGGCTACGTTTTATGTTTTAAAAGGGTATTTTCTATGGCAAACGATAAGAGCCGCAAATTCAAACAGAATCAAATAATGTTTTGCATACAGCCCTGATCTGTAGAGTACTCAAGACCTGTTGTTTTAGGTGAAGATCGGTTAAGGGAAAGGGGTAGTTTACCTGCAACGTTTTAAGTTTTAAAAGGGTATTTTTTATGGCAAACGATAAGAGTCGCAAATTCAAACAGAATCAAATAATTGTCTGCATGTAGCCTTGATTTCTAGAGTACTCAAGACCTATTGATTTTGGTGAAGATCGGTTAAGGGAAAGGGGTAGTTTACCTGCAACAATTTATGTTTTAACAAGGGTATTTTATATGGCAAACGATAACAGCCGCAAATTCAAACAGAATCAAATGATTATTTGCATACAAACCTAACTTGTGGAGATCTCAAACCTATTGATTTTGGTGAAGATCGGTTAAGGGAAAAGGGTAGTTTACCGGCAACGTTTTAAGTTTTAAAAGGGTATTTTTTATGGCAAACGATAAGAGTCGCAAATTCAAACAGAATCAAATAATTGTCTGCATGTAGCCCTGATTTGTAGAGTACTCAAGACCAATTGTTTTAGGTGAATGTCGGTTAAGGGGAAGGGGTAGTTTACCTGCAACGTTTTATGTTTTAACAAGGGTAATTGTTTATATGACGAACGATAACTGTCGCACATTCAAACAGAATCAAATATTTTTTTGCATGCATCCCTGAACTGTAGAGGACTGAAGGTCTATTGATTTTGGTGAAGATCGGTTAAGAGAAAGGGGTAGTTTACCTGCAACAGTTTATGTTTTAACAAGAGTAAAGTACTTAATTTTGATAAATAGTGTATCCTAATTATAAGCTCATAATAATCCACTGCAGAAACGTAGATGAAATATCTATAAATGAAGAGGTTAGGTGAACGTGGTGGGGGTAATTTTCTATTAATGAAAATTATAGTTGATTGGGGAGGGGAGAATTTGTTATCTGTGTACTACGTTATCGGCACCAAAGAAGTAGTTCTTTGTTAAAATTCCTTCCCGGGCTGTTTAGCCGTAGTCCAATGTTTTCTGCAAAACCAGACTTTTCGGCAGTCCATCGACTTCCATCATCAGTTAAAATCGAGTGTGATAACGTCAGGTGGTATACGTTAGTGACCACAGTACCGTGGTTAAGGCTGAAGCAATAAGTAGAAAGAAGTAGTTTCTGTGGTAATATTTCATTTCGAATATGTTTTTAAATATAAATCTTAGAACATGGAAGTCATGTATGGTTCTCCATACCGATATTTTTTCGTGGTATTACGTGTAGGCCTACTCTAAATTATTTAATTCCCCCGAGTTTCGCAACTGATTTGTCTAACCAATGTTAGTTTGTTTGCTACTAGTGAAAACTTAAATTGGTATTCCTAAAGGGAGATAGGCCTATAAATTCTCTTGTTTCTTATTTTCATTTAAACAGTAATAGTTTAATAAAGTCACAGTGTAAAGTAACACTGTTAATACTTTTAGTTTCATTTTATTTCTTATAACAAATTATATAGTATAGGTTATATAACATCTTCAAATAAATACACAGCAAATAGGTTTATTAATATATTAATAGGTTTATCTAGGTGAAAATAAACCTACTTGGAGTGTATTTATTTGAAGATATTACCTGCAGGAAACTCAAAGCGATTTACAAAGGATAATATAGGTTATGTATATATAGTATGTAATAACAGGTATTTGCAAGGTATTTGTACCTGTTATTTTTTGGAACGGTATTTTCATACCTAGTATTTTAAAGTAACAGTTTAGCCCACCTCTACTCGATTGTACGTTAAAATATCTTCCGTTACAGTAAAATGTTACCAAGGTTTCCTGATTACTTTTCATTTCCGTTTTAATGTCTGAATTAATAATTCCAACTTTCACATCAGCATATATATAAATTTAATACTTTTTTCAGGCCTGCATATGCTGTAAACACTAACACAATGTCTAGACTAAGCTTGGAGGTTGGTAGCTCTAAAGGTACCACTAATTTAATGTATGTGGATTTAACCAGTATAAGAGTGCGTTATAAATGTACTGAAAGTAATGGCGTAGTCAAATATTGTTATACAACGTACAGGACAAGTTCAAGACTAAATGTGGTAAATATTTACCCTAAATGTAATATTATTATAGGTTGCATAACCCACACCTGGGCAAACATAACCTCACCTTGCCTGCCTAACTGATTACTGCCATAAGGTGACTAATAACTATAAATATGAAATAATGAAACATACAGATATTCAACAGAATACGGAAAATTGCTGTTAGTAGCATTTATGGAAAGTATCAGTAGATGAATATATTTTTAGGTAATAGTCATCACATAATATAAGTAAATGTGTGATAATTTCTCAAAACTATGATTTTGTGAAGTTTTCACAACGATTCAATGCACATTAAAAAATGAATTGCAGTTACTCAAGTTAACGACAATTTTTGAAATGACAAATGAATTTATTACAGTTCTTACAAATGAAAACAAGAAAATTATGATGCTCACTATATTATTATTGAAACGAATTATTATATAATTTGTATTGAACTGAACTAAAGCAAATAAAACTTTTTGTAGACTTCCAAAACAAAATAAAACTTTCATATTCTGAACACTTTTTGTTTAGACATTATTGTCAGTATATGTTTTATGTAGGCTATGTAATAAATACTCATTTTTATGTAAGTCAATGTGTTTCATGTAAAGGCAGTGCTGTTCAGCTTGACCAGTAACAGTAACGGAGTCATGTTATGTTGTTCATGAAATAGCTTTGTGGCAGAGGCGGCATAAAGTAGTTTTATAGTTTCTTGTAAGAAATTTATTTTCAAAACGGATTGTATATAATATTTCTGGTTTGGTCAGTACTGTATTGTATTAAGCCAATACATGAGATTAGATATTATTAAAATACACAAAGTAAACTAAAAATCTATTACATAATTTATGTGTATGTTAACCAACTACTGAATATTATTATTTGGCCATGCACAGCTATTTGTTATAGGCTAAACAAACAGTTCAACATAAACATAATATGATTGCAAGGTGGATATCCCTATTTTCACTATGTTAAATTCTGAAAATTGAGATGCATTTTTCAAAGAAATAACAAAATATAAAATATAATTTTGTTTTTAATCGTACAATATCTTTCATATAACATCAGTATTGACACTTGGGAATGCACAAGAAATTCAGATTTGGTGCTCTTTCACTTTGCCATTCATAGCTGATGTTAAGATGTCCTTCCCATACCAACAAATAAGTGTTGCCAATTCTTATCAGCTTACACAAATGTCTCTTTTCAGTGATATAACACATCACGTTTTGGATCTGTTAGCTGTTTTTGTATGTGGTTTGTTTTAGTAATGTATTATTAGGCTGTCAGAAATTATATCAGTGACATGAACATCATTAATGTTACCCTTCATGTTACTGGAAAACTCTTCAGAGTGGTTTCAGCGGATCATGAATTCAATCAGTCCCAGTTCTTCTTTTTATATGCAGTTTACAAACTATGAAATATTGTTCCATTGTCCATTATGGTATTTAAAGTCATTAAAAATTATAATTTCTACACGATTTCTAATATTATTTGTCAAAGATTTTCTGTTTAAGACCAGATTAAATTTACTGCACCCTGAAAGCTATAAATAAGATGAAACACATCTTCAGACTAGATAAAACAGAACAAATATTTCAACTCGTTAAATCTGTCAGACGCTTCAAACTTCCATTGTAAACAACAGTTTGCTAGTAGTATTGCAGTGTATTCCCACAGCTGTCAATTTGGAAGTTATGTGAAACAGAGTATACTGTATAACTTCTGCAAACATTTTGACTCTGTTTCATAAAAATTTTAGCATTCAGTTGATAAGCAATTGTTGATTCCTTCTCAAAATAATTCTAAAATTGTCAAAAGTATTATAATTTCTGGTAAATAGGAATTTAAAAACAAAGTCTGTGTCAAAATAAGTAACATGGTATGACGAACTGATAAAAAAAATTGTGGACACGTGTGTATGGCTTCAAAGAAAAGTGTACCTTTATGGGGAAAACATTTTCCAGGAATCATCAGTATAGTTAGCACTGTAGGTTGAATGCTCTTCTGTACGTTAGCTCATTACAATTACATGTGCAGAAGTGACTTTTCCTCTACATAAGTGGTCTCGGTATCTCCTTTCAGCCAAGAACACTTTATTGTATTAAATGAAGTATCTTGCCCACATTAAGATAAGGCGTCCTTATTGGTTAAACGGAGGTCCGACAATGGGAAGACATTATTTATTAATAAAGACATGTGCATTTAATCTAAAAGTGTCCTTAATCAGATGTTATTCTTGTGCTAACTTGTGGGTGATGTAGGTTTAGTCTTCATTGACTGCCAACTTGTTTTCATTTGTTTCAGGTGTTAATAAGATCAATTTATCCATCATCTGACAAATGGAAGAGATCAAATTTGAGGACAAGGTATAAAGTTTAAAAATA
The DNA here is from genome assembly GCA_034769895.1 of Magicicada septendecula. Lineage (NCBI taxonomy): Eukaryota > Metazoa > Arthropoda > Insecta > Hemiptera > Cicadidae > Magicicada > Magicicada septendecula. The sequence goes on from CM068370.1 coordinate 138,186,975, forward strand.
AAAATATATTTTTTGCTGTTTAATGTATGTATTAAATTGATACACATGTTATATACACGCATCGTTATATTCATTTCTTATATTAATAATAGTTTATTTATCATCATATTGATTTGTAATTAATTGCTGTACAGAATATGATTTATACATGTATTCTTTTGTGTAGGGTTCGCATTGACAATATGCATTTTCCATAACCTCCTAACTTTTAAGCAATTCTCTTCCTCCCTCATCCAATTTAGACTTGTAGTCTGTTTGTTAGTTGCAAAGTAGATTTAAAACTTTTTTTTGATCTGCCAGTCCTCTGTCTTTGTGTTGACCAATTATGTCAACATACTCATACTATTCTATCATCACTCATTCTCTTGTGTTGTCCACTCTGATAGTCCTGTCCTCTGCAAATCTTCCTGGTATTCTCCTGAACTCCATACTTGTGACATCTCATTTCGCTGTTTTGACTTGCATTGTCTCACTCCAAGTTTCTGCAGAATACATCAGTATTAGATGTATTATATGTCTAAAAGTCAATATTAGACATGTAATTGATGTACATATTCAAACCTTTGTGTTTTGTCTCAAATGTTTGTTAGCCAGGTAGTAAGAGCCAGGCACACAACTGACTATTCTATGAGTGATCATGACTTGCATTTGAATTTTTTATCTGACCACCCACTCCTGTGCCAAGTGTGGGAAGTTCAAAATTCACCATTTATTACCCACTTTTAATGTTGTAACCTTTAGCTATACAATTACTTCCTTCAGATTTTATATACACGACCTACCCGTTCGTGGGGAGTGAGATTAACCCTTCTTACTACGCCACTGCTCTCGAGATTAGTTATAAAAAGTCAGTCAAGGACACGGTAGGCATGGTGCTTTTAACTGTATAATTAACAAACTATTAATGTAGAAAGTGTGTTAATAAGTGTACACTACAGTAGACAGTAGATAATTAATTATATTTGACTTAATTAAATTGTTATCTTACTTTAACATCATTAAAATTCATATCACCTCATCATAACTAATAATAATCTTAATGCAACAATATATGATGGAAATCCGTTTGAAACATGGCTTTTTGTAGATAAGATCATCTATCCTTTCATATACCTTACAGGTATATACTAGGGCAATTTGAAACGTTCATGGCCTAATAATAAAAGACTTACCAGTATTTTTTCGTTTTGAAATCACTTTTCATATTTCAGCATAGTCTCCATGTAGTTGAACACATTTGGTTTAGTGATGCTCCAGTGCTTTTATCCCATTCAGAAGTTTGATTGTTCTAGGTCGTCTGATAACCGTTTACTGCCGCTTTCAGTCATCTCCAGGAAAATCACTCCCTCCCCAGGGAATTTCTGAGTTTTGGGAATAATTAAAATTAAATAGAGCTAAATCAGGCGAGTGAGTGTGATGTTGCAACAGATTGTATTTCAGCTCAGCGATTTTTTGCCTTAAAAACAATGCTTGTCTGAGGTCTTCCATTAACCTACTACAAAATTATCTGTTTATATACTGGCCCTTTTTTACAAGTATTTTCATTTATTTGGTCTAAAATGTTAGAATATCACTCTTTATTGTTTGGCACATCCATGATAATCTCTTAACAAGATTCTCTTAGCCACTCAGAAAATCAAGTCATACCTTTCCAACAGACAAAATTGACTTTCCTTTTTTCGTTTACATGACTGTAATTAACAATACTGCAGACCAACATGTTGCTTTACAGCTGTTCATGAGCAAATGTGGTGTCACCTGATGTGTCTGACATGTTTCTCAGACTCTTCGTATCTTCTTCTTCTTTGACTCTTCCTGAACCATCTTCTTTATCTGTGAAAGCTTACAGTATCTCACAACCGAATGGTCAGCATGGGTACTCTAGTCTCTGCCTTCCTCTGCAGTACTTCCCACTCACTGGGCGCCCATCAGCAAAGTCATTACTGTGTCTTAACCAATAGTGACCCACCACACTGTCTCATCTTCACAAACCTTTCCATTCACCCATTGTTTCCAGAACCTGTTCATTTTTGTTTTCTAATTACTTTGCCCATCCAGTATATTTTTATTATTCTCCTACAGCAGCAGTTTTCAAATGCTGTGGTTGTGTCTTTCACTTTTACCTATTGTCTAGGTTTCACATGCAGCTTCTATAATAGCATGCTGCAAACATATAATTTGAAGAATTTCTTCTTAATTTAGAATCCAGTATTTGACAGTAGCAAATTTGTTTCTCCATTTGGCCTGTGCTCTGACACTGATTCCTCTCAGTTATCTTTACCAGTTTTAATATTTACCTATTTTTGTGCCTGATTCTCCTCTTCTCCCTAATAATTTTTTATAATATTCAATAGCGTTCTCAATTTACCTTGTTTTCTGTGAGTAGAGCAGTTATAAACACTATTTGAGTATTCTTAGAAATCAGTGTTGTCAAACTATTTAGTCTACTGTGTTGTACTCCAGACGACTGAACATTCCAATAGGTGAACAAGGGAACGAACCATTTATGGGCTGTCTGCTGGCCGAGGGAGGAGGTAACTGTTTAATGGAGGGGAAATTTATAGTGATCTTACGGGAAATAAAATCCGTTCCTCAGAAAAGTGGCCGTTCATTAAGGTGGCCGGTAGGTCAGGTTTTACTGTATGTAGTATTCGTTGCTATTAATAAACATTATTATTCAGAAGGCACAGAGATTAACATATAAAAAAATGATGATCTAATGTCGCTCTAAATAATCATCATTCTGCATCTGAACAGCTTAGAAGACACATCAGCACAGAAGAGGACAAGCCTTGCCCTCGACTGTCAACTATGAAGAGGCAATTCACATCTATGGTGCTGGGAAGGAGAAGAATCAACAACAACCAGATGTAGAAATGGTCGTCCAGCCTTGCAGCCAGCTTTTAACTTTTAACATGAGTTAACTCTTAACTCTTATACTCTCATGAAATGTTATTATGGTCTTGAACATGTTTATGGCTTCCTTTACAGCTCTTATAAAGCATTCTCGTATAATGGTAATGAATTTGTATAAAAGTAAATTTTAATTCCTTGTTATTTGTAGTATGTTTTAACGGTCAGTGTAAAGAAAGAAGCAGATCCAGAAGAGGCTGAGACTGAACAGGTAATGTGCATAACCATTATTTAGTCCATAGCTATTGTAACATGACATAAGATAGCACCAAAAAGCACTAATAATTGATAGAAGAAAAAGCTGAAAGTAGAAAGAAAAATAAAAACTTATAACCTGAAGATTGATAGCCCAACCCTACTAAATAAAAAATTGACTATGACTTAACCCAATAGATTGGATAAGGTGAAGGAACAAAAAACCATGATACAACACAAAATATGACTACCATCAATATAGCCCAAAATGTAGCTAAAATAAAATGTAAAATAAATGCACTAAATCAGATAGGGCATAATTGAAATGTAAACTATATTAACCATAAAAATAAAATAGATATATTATGTGAGTTAAAAGAAAAGAAAAAATAAATGTATAAATCAAAGATAGGAAGATAGGAATAAAAATACCGTATTAAATAATAAAATAGCCAAAAGCAAGCAAAATATAATCAAGCTTAGCAAATCTAATAATTAATACAAAAGTGATAAATGATAATAAAGGAAATGTTAATGACCAATGACAACTCAGTGATGATATAATAAATAAATAAACTATGTGTGAAATGTAAGGTGAAGTATAGAACTACGTAAGTAGAAACTAAAGACCACAAACTATGTAAATAACATAGAATAAAAAGTGATAGTGATATTAGATAAATAAACCCCATGTGAAAGGAAAAGTGCAGTGTAAGTGTCTACATTGTAAAATACAATAAACAGCAGACTATATTAATATAGCAAAACAATCTTTACCAGTATGTTAGCTAGTAAGTATATAAAACTGTTGTATTATTAATTTAGGTGATAGAAAATAAGAAGTACCTAGAAATAAGATAAAAGGTAATATATTAGAGTGGAAGATGGGAGAAGGAGACACTGTATCTTAGTGAAGGAATTTGTAAGTTAGTTATATTGCTTAGAGTAGTGTTAAAAATTATTATTATAAGAGTTGTGTTGTTAAACAAACCATAGTATTAGTAAGCTTAAAAGACAAGTGATGTAGAAGTAAGAAAACAATAATAATTAGAAGCTTAGTTTTAGGCATGGACCTGGAAGGAAAAAAATATATTAATTATATAAAATGTGTGATGTTAAAAGCACCAATGTTTTTATTAAGTTAATTTGTTTCTTTAGAAAATGTTTAGTCAACAAATAAATAGAGTTAATGAATATAAAAAGATTGTGAAGAATGTTGAATAGAAGTATTGTGAAACTTAGGCATTAGGCCTAGCATAAATGAAGGAATTTTGTAAGTTTCAAAACAATGCAGTAATAAAAGGTCAATTAAAGTACATAATATGTTTAGGTAATTAAGTAAGAATATCAGGTACAAAAATGTATAAATAATGTTTAGTTTAAAGAAAATTATATAATGAAATATCAATAGGAAAAATAAGAAATATGTTATTAATGAACCAAAAGTAGCTATGAGTGATATCAAAATAATCTTTAGCAAAAAAGCAAAACAATGGTGTTAGTGTAATTAATATTACTGCTAGCATAAGAAAGTAATTATAATTTAAAGGATTTTTATAAATTTGAACAGAAATAAAACGTTAGAATGTAACAATGTTATAAGGTATTGGCCAATGAGCACTAGTATATCTTGAAGAGTTGCCATGACAACAAAAGCTTGTTACATGTTTGACCGTTGAAATTTAATTATTCCATTATTGACCAGCATAGAGGGTGGACGTATGCAGCCCTTGAAGACAAATAAGTCATAAAATACATAAGTTTTACAAAATTGGGAAGAAGAAGTTACAAGAAGCAAACATAAATTAACTGTTGATGATATATCAAATAATTAAAACAATTATATAAAAAATATTATAACAAAAACTTGAAAGAAGCAAACCAAATTAATAGACTAGCAAATACTGGAGGAAGAACAGAAGATACCCAACCCAAACTGAGGATACATAGGAAGCTACAAGTCTGATGGAAGCTGAACCTTGAAATTCGATTATTTGAACCTGGATCTCAAACAAACATACGAGAAGGGACCATTAGACGTATTCCAGAAGAAGAGGATCGCCGAAGAGAAGCTGCATTAAGGAAGTGTTAAGTATAATTTAAATACTTCACAAAAAAAAAAAATTAAAATTCTCAATAACCACCAACAGTAAATGAACAATTTTATTTTCACATCACCAGTCACTTAAATAAATTTTCGAACTGAACTTTATTAAATAATCACCTTTGATAAACCAAAACTATCACTGGATTATGATTTTATATTAAACTGTTTTAAAAACGTAACTTGCTAACAAAAAATTAACCTAGCGAGCACTAATTCTCATTTGCAATAACTTACTTTTTATATTTAAAGATATCACAGATTGTGTATTAGTTGTAAGGTATATTATAAAATTATGTGCATTTATTAGTCTGTAAACCAACATTCTGTAGTCCAAAGAACTTTTCCCTGAGATATTTGAGTAATTAACCAACGAAGCAACATACGCCATTACTAAGCGTCTCTACAAACACACCAAACTGAGTGGACCGCCAACTGTACAACTCGTAAACGTGCCGGCGCAAAACTTAATGATATGTTTTATTTCCGAAGTGTAATTGACCTAATTATATAAAAAGAGTTAAATAAACCTCTGTACCTATCAACTGCTATATGTTTGATTCATTTAAAGAATAAAATAAGAGTTTGGGATAAACAAACAATAAAAATACAATAGTTGACAAATTCAACTCTGCCAGACAGTGGGAACCAATCAGACGGCGAGGCGGAAAATTTAAACTGAACTGCAAGAATACGGTCGATTTCGTAAGTATTTAGAAAAAGTAATAAACGACTTGTTATATTTAAATACACAAAAAGTAAGTATTACAAAGTATTGATAATTAACACCGATAAACGTTCTATTACAAAGTGGCGATCCCAACTGTAGGGCTTAAGGTAAAAAACAAATACGGGAGTACTTCGATCTTTTACAAAGTGACGCATCCAACGTGTGGCAGATGACATGCCTGAAATACTTGTTCTATTACAAATTGACGCTTCCAACGCGTGAAATTATAACTCATCATTACGTTCTTTTGCAAAGTGGCACACCAACTAGTAGGGCTAGAGTTAATTGAAAAACTATACAATTAAATTACATAGATTCTAGGGCGGCTACAGAAAACTGGAACAGACAAGGCACAACACACAATGAAGGATCGGAATGAGAGAATGGGAATTAAATATAAAAGAATGCAAGTGATAGAGGAAGAAATAGTAAATGATAATGAAACGGAGATATAAGAAAAACAAACGAAAATTCTCGAACAAGAAGGACGACTCAGCTACGCGGAATGGATGACAGCACTATTTAAAAAGTTCAGCAAAGAGGTGGAGTACATCGAGAAAAATACCACTGATCACGAACGAGCACAGATGAGTCGTGCAAATGCAATGGGAACGCCAAACGACAAAATGACATTGAGAGATATTTACGATGAAATGTGGAAGCTGGACACCAAGTGCAATAAAGAAGAGATTATCGGGACAGCCCACGAAAAAGACGATAAGGTGGAAAGAATGACTGAAGAAGATTGGGAAAGATGGGACAATAATGAAAAACGAAAGAACGGGAGTATACGCACAGGTGACAGAGGAATATGCTCAGGAGGAGTATGAACAATGGAGACAATTAATAAGACAACCAGAAAAACCAATACAAACGAAAAACGCAGAATTAAGGGAATGGATAAGGGTTATGTTTGAAAATTGAATAGAAGAGTTTGACGAAATACCAAATAATAAAAACATGGAACAATCAAGTATTCAAACAGAAGAAGAAATAGTCAAAGACGTGGAAGTGAAGCAACAGAAGAAAATGCCAGAACTCACACAAGAAGAAACGAAATTGGATAAACTGATGAGGATAATGATGGAGCAATTCAGCAGAATGGAAGAATGGAGAATGGAGGACGAGCAGGAAAGCTGGAAACATAGGGAAGAAATCAAGGAAATTATGGATAAGGGTTACAGAAGGATAAATGAAACAATGGATAGGAGTTTCAAGAAATTGAGTGAAACACTAGACAGGGATTCCAAAAGTGTTAAGGAACCAGTAGACCAGAAGGTAGAACATAGTAGGGAGGAAATAGAAATTACAAAAGACAAAGGTATACTGTTATCTGCAAATAAAAATAACGAAGAGAATATCCAAACCATGGAAATGAAGACTAAGAAAAGGCATCAAAGGAAACTCATAAATACAAGAGAAGAATTGGAGATGATGAAGAATGGATTAATAAACGTGTTTAATCTATCAATTATCGACCAAGAAGAAATCATAAATGTACAAGATTATAGAAGGAGGTCAATCAAAATTTTAGAAATGACCTACTATAAAACCATATGGAACAACTTTAAAAATTCAATAAGTAAATGGAATATACCACCATTAGAAGGGTATACTAAACTATCAATGAAACAACTAATAATAAATGTACCATTGAAATATCTGTCCAATGGAAGAACCGGTAAAGTGATTGAAGCAGTCATGGATACTAAGGAGCATATAGTATTAGAAGAATTGCTGTACAAGGAAACAGAGACATATCACCAGGACAGAATTAGTAATGCACACCAGAGTGATCCGAACGACAAGTGCAGATCAACCTATGGACCATGGGTAAATCAAGAGTGAACATTACTGCGAAAAGGACTGCTGTTAGAGATAACCGACCCAGCATTAATAAAGAAAAGAAGGAAGAAAAAGACTTGCACCATAATGTATTGAAGGCCACCACCTCGAGCAATTGAAGAACTTATTAATTTCCCCACCAACCCTGAGTACAAGTTTGATAATGCCAGATTCTATAGCAAAATCGCTGAACAAGTAGCGAAGAAGAAGGACAAGTATCGGACGATCCAACCTAAAGTAATACAATATCAAGAGGGAGAAAATGTACTAATACGAAATAGAGAGTTACTCAGTTCTAGAGAAGGTATCACGAAGAAACTATTATTACTTTACAACGGCCCCTATGTCATTGTGAAGAACAATCAAAATAACACATACGTCATAAGTGAAATAACTACCAAAAGAATCAAAGGGACTTACAACCAGTCTTCTTTGAAGAAATATTATGAGGCAGTGTAAGACTGTTAGAAGAAAATTTAACTAAATTCAAAAGAATAGTAAGAACAACTAACAACCAAAATATTGAACGAATTATTTATGGAAAAAGAATTTTAAGAAAGAAAGATTATCAAAATCCAAAAAATAAAAGTAAGAACAACTTACAACCAAGTGTGTGAAACAAAGTAAGTGAAACAATTTAATAGTTAAGAAAAAATATAATGATGCATCAGAAAAAACTGACATAAAATACTAAAACTTTAAAAAATTGATAACATTATATAACATCATTAAATAACCCAATTACGAAAGGGGCTCAAAAAAAAAAAAAAAAAAAAAAAAACGACAAGACAATCAAATAAAGGATGACAATGAACTGCTAAACGGACTAACAATGATGAGAAAAATGGAATAAGTAAACCCTAAAAAAAAAAACAGCTACAACTTAAATATTAATTATAAATGAGAAGAGAAGGTCATGATATATATAAAAACAGAATAATAATCCCAAGAGTGTTTTATTATATTGATATTATATGAGTCGCAAATAGACGATTATTATTATTATTATTATTATTATTAAATGGTGATTGTATGTTGAGATAAGTCCAACAATCATATTATATTATTGAGCAGATAGGCATGACCTCTGAACTCAAAATCTGTATAAGTGGATAGCAGACTAATAGAGCCACACATGCCCTCTGACTAGTACCAATTTATATGAATGGAAGAGAAGAAAATTTTAAGGAGATAAAACTTTCAAGGGATACAACACTCATTATAAAAGAATAGAAGAGGAGAATAATATATCCAGAATCATGAACCAGGGAATTAATAAAGATAAACTAAAAAGATGATGATTGATGAATTTCATAATAAAAACAACTATATCTAATAAACCATGTAAACAAGAAGAAAAGATAATTGATGATTTCAGAAAAACAATTATATTTTGAAATAATCAATTTTGGCGGCGATGCATTATGTAACATGACATAAAATAGCACCAAAAAGCACTAATAATTGATAGAAGAAAAAGCTGAAAGTAGAAAGAAAAATAAAAACTTATAACCTGAAGATTGATAGCCCAACCCTACTAAATAAAAAATTGACTATGACTTAACCCAATAGATTGGATAAGGTGAAGGAACAAAAAACCATGATACAACACAAAATATGACTACCATCAATATAGCCCAAAATGTAGCTAAAATAAAATGTAAAATAAATGCACTAAATCAGATAGGGCATAATTGAAATGTAAACTATATAAACCATAAAAATAAAATAGATATATTATGTGAGTTAAAAGAAAATAAAAAATAAATGTATAAATCAAAGATAGGAAGATAGGAATAAAAATACCCTATTAAATAATAAAATAGCCAAAAGCAAGCAAAATATAATCAAGCTTAGCAAATCTAATAATTAATACAAAAGTGACAAATGATAAATGATAATAAAGGAAATGTTAATGACCAATGACAACTCAGTGATGATATAATAAATAAACTATGTGTGAAATGTAAGGTGAAGTATAGAACTACATAAGTAGAAACTAAAGACCACAAACTATGTAAATAACATAGAATAAAAAGTGATAGTGATATTAGATAAATAAACCCCATGTGAAAGGAAAAGTGCAGTGTAAGTGTCTACATTGTAAAATACAATAAACAGCAGACTATATTAATATAGCAAAACAATCTTTACCAGTATGTTAGCTAGTAAGTATATAAAACTGTTGTATTATTAATTTAGGTGATAGAAAATAAGAAGTACCTAGAAATAAGATAAAAAGTAATATATTAGAGTGGAAGATGGGAGAAGGAGACACTATATCTTAGTGAAGGAATTTGTAAGTTAGTTATATTGCTTAGAGTAGTGTTGAAAATTATTATTATAAGAGTTGTGTTGTTAAACAAACCATAGTATTAGTAAGCTTAAAAGACAAGTGATGTAGAAGTAAGAAAACAATAATAATTAGAAGCTTAGTTTCAGGCATGGACCTGGAAGGAAAAAATATATTAATTATGTAAAATGTGTGATGTTAAAAGCACCAATGTTTTTATTAAGGTAATTTGTTTCTTTAGAAAATGTTTAATCAACAAATAAATAGGGTTAATGAATATAAAAAGATTGTGAAGAATGTTGAATAGAAGTATTGTGAAACTTAGGCAATAGGCCTAGCATAAATGAAGGAATTTTGTAAGTTTCAAAACAATACAGTAATAAAAGGTCAATTAAAGTACATAATATGTTTAGGTAATTAAGTAAGAATATCAGGTACAAAAATGTATAAATAATGTTTAGTTTAAAGAAAATTATATAAAGAAATATCAATAGGAAAAATAAGAAATATGTTATTAATGAACCAAAAGTAGCTATGAGTGATATCAAAATAATCTTTAGCAAAAAAGCAAAACAATGGTGTTAGTGTAATTAATATTACTGCTAGCATAAGAAAGTAATTATAATTTAAAGGATTTTTATAAATTTGAACAGAAATAAAACGTTAGAATATAACAATGTTATAAGGTATTGGCCAATGAGCACTAGAGTCAGCTGCATGGAAGTAGTATCGTCAAGGTCACTCACTTTCACTGCTTCTCCCTGTCACCTCCACGCCCCTCGCCCAGCGTTGTTGCCGGCTAGTACAGTGTGTAGCGTTTTAGCAGTGTTACGAAAACAAATTTCATACATCCACATTATATTCTTCGTTTCAAATTTATTTATGCGTATCGCGTAAATGAATTTGTTTTATCAGGAATAATTAGTTGTGGGTAACACTACTCAGTTAAATTCTGGGCGCCAGTATTTGAGCTCTAAAAATTTGTGTGAGTCGGCAACATATTTTTTGTTGTCGCGTAAATATCTACAGAATTTCTATCTTTGCGTTTCTTCTGTTTCTTTGGCTTTTTTTTTTGTTACGATTTGCAGTTCTCTGAAACTACTATTTATACTGCGCTGGTTTTTCTTATGTTAGAATCTAAACCTTTTAGCAATACACACCCTAACTTTACGAAGTACCATTAGGTCAGTTATTTTGTGATTTCCGTACAGTGCAGTTACTTATTAAAGTTTTACTGTTTTCTTCATGGGCGGTTATCCTACAGACTGACAGTTGTCTGAGAACGCTGACCTTGCCTGCTGTTGTCGCTTTAATTTTTTCATACTCACGGTCTTTTCCCTTTTGTAAATGAATCTGTTTTTGTTCTCTACACGGTCATTCCTAAGCCATATGGTTCGGAAGTTCTGTTAGGTATATGTACACATTTGGTATGCACATTGCGTATACCCTGTCGGCATGTCTTTTCGGTAAATATTGCTGTCTGACACTTTTATGAATGCCTTTGTCATTTTATAATCCCCTCAAAAATGTGTATGTTTACTGCCCGCGCTACTACCTTTCTTCCGTTGCACAAAGATAAATAGGACTGAGCAATTTCTGTAAACAAAATTGTCGCTGTTGTGACAAAAGCCAATCCCATTTCAGTTACAGTACCCCATTCCAAGTAGGTTGGGTGGACGAGGTGAGGAAGAGACGAACATCCAAAATATTTATCGTCCTTAGTATTGTTGACAGACATTTTGTGCGTTTCATGTGAACGGTTGACGTCTTTATTGTAGACAGTGTGTGTATTAGTTTATTTCAATAATTTGTATTTATTATGAGTGATATTGAGGAACAGTATCCTACATTTAGTTCGAGTACAAGCAGCGGTGGTGTACGTGCGGGCCGAGAGGACATTAGAAAACAAAGTAAAGTCATCATAGCAAACATTTACAAGTTTTTTAAAAATCTTGCGTATAATGAAGAAGCCAGGAGGAACATAAACTTTGCACAAGTTCGAAAATTGACAGCGGAAGCTTGTGGCATTTCTGAACAGTCGGTGCAACGTATTAGCAATACCGTTGCTTCGGCAGATGATCAAGGCATGAGTGTTGTGTTCAGTTCTCCAAGGAAAGGGTATAAACAGGAACACAAAAACACTGAACTGGACGATTTTAATAAACAAATAGTCCGCAGGACCGTACTAGAATATTACGACCGAGGGGAATACCCCACTGCAAGCAAAATTCGAGCTGATCTCTGTCAGAAAATCAATTATTCTGGTTCAGAAGCCTCCGTACTTCGCCTTCTGAAAGTGCTTGGTTTTAAATTTAAGAAGTGCAACGATGGACGAAAATTTTTAATGGAGCGCAGAGACATTGCTGCCTTGAGAGCGAAGTTTTTGAGAACCATGCATATACATCGTACGGAGGACAACAGGCCTATAATTTATTTGGATGAAACCTGGATATCACAGAATCATACGAATAAATACATCTGGCAAGACTCCAGAGGGAACGGTGGGCTGAAAGTACCTACTGGTAGAGGTGGCCGGCTGATTATTGCACATGCTGGATCCGCAAGTACAGGTTTCATAGCAGGTGCCAAACTTGTCTTTCGTGGCAGTAAGCATTCAGCTGCATCTGACTACCACACAGAAATGAATGCTGAAGTTTTTAAGACCTGGTTTGTTGGTATGTTGCACTCCTTGGAAGAAGGCTCTGTCATCGTGATGGATAATGCCAGCTATCATTCTGTACAAATAGATAAACCACCATGTTCAAACTGGCGTAAAGCGGATATCATGGAGTGGCTGCGTAAGAAGAGAATTTCATTTTCCACAGCTGAAACCAGGGATGAACTTCTTTCTAAAGAAGAGATCCGAACGGCCAAGAAGACATACGAATTGGATCAACTGGCAAATGAAATGGGACATACAGTAGTGCGCCTGCCACCATATCATTGTCAGTATAATCCGATCGAGCTGATATGGGCCCAAGTTAAACGGTATGTTGCAAACAAGAATACGACTTTCAGATTGGCCGATATTGAACAACTTGCACACGAAGCTTTGGACAGGATAACTCAGGAAGACTGGGAGAAGTGCGTAAGACATGCGGAGGCACTACAAGAAGCCGATTACTCAAAGCAGTGCACGAGAGACACCACAGTGGAGCCCTTCATCATACACTTACGTGTGAGTAGTGACAGCGAACCTGAGTCCAGTGAATCCGAAGACGAATAAGGCAGGAGTGTTAAAAAGTGTATATAGGTGGTAAACGTGTCTATAGCGAAGCGTAGTATTTTCTATTTTTATTGAAACATAAAAAACCGTGTGTGCGTGTTTTCTTCAGGAGTGTTATGAATGTGCTCTGTGCTATCACTTTGCAAAGTGATAATTGTGTGACTAACCCTATTTAAGGTAAGTTTTTCAACATACTGCTTATTTATAATAGTCATAAGGAATTCTATAGTTCATAAAATAAGGAAAATTTTAATTATAAAATTAGTAAGGACAATGCATAAAATATAGAATTATAAATTTAAATTCTATATTTAAAGATTTAAGTTAAAAAATATATATATATATATATATATATAAATAAATAAGGAATTTTAAATTTATTTCATGAGACATTTGTATTTGTTGTTTATAAAATTATCCTTATTTTCTTTAGAAATCCAATTCGTTTCACGTTTATACATACCATTATTTTTATGCTACTTGTGCATGTAACATCTTATAGTATAGTTCTAATTTTTTTACTTAATTAATAAGCAGCGCAGGAAATAAAAATAGAATATTTTTCTGAGTCACGAATAGTGCGGTGTCTTCAATAATTAAATGGGGCAAGCTTAAGACACAGGATGCGTATAAAATTCGTTCAAACAAACTATAGCTGACGCGTCGAATTGAATGTTATGTATAAGATACGGAAATTAATTGTTAATTAATTATTAACAATATATTAATTGTGATGTAATTATTATTAAGAATTATTGACAATGTAACAATGTACTCTAATGCATGTATTACAAACTTTCTCACTTTGTTATATTCTTTACATTAAGTAGGCTTACTTACTAGTGTAGCATTTTTCGGAAGAAAGGGAAACTGTTGCTTAGTGGCAACGCTGTAAGTAAGCGGTGTGACCTTGACGATACTAGTTCCATGCAGCTGACTCTAGTATATCGTGAAGAGTTGCCATGACAACAAAAGCTTGTTACATGTTTGACCGTTGAAATTTAATTATTCCATTATTGACCAGCATAGAGGGTGGACGTATGCAGCCCTTGAAGACAAATAAGTCATAAAATACATAAGTTTTACAAAATTGGGAAGAAGAAGTTACAAGAAGCAAACATAAATTAACTGTTGATGATATATCAAATAATTAAAACAATTATATAAAAAATATTATAACAAAAACTTGAAAGAAGCAAACCAAATTAATAGACTACCAAATACTGGAGGAAGAACAGAAGATACCCAACCCAAACTGAGGATACACAGGAAGCTACAAGTCTGATGGAAGCTGAACCTTGAAATTCGATTATTTGAACCTGGATCTCAAACAAACATACGAGAAAGGACCATTAGACGTATTCCAGAAGAAGAGGATCGCCGAAGAGAAGCTGCATTAAGGAAGTGTTAAGTATAATTTAAATACTTCACAAAAAAAAAAATTAAAATTCTCAATAACCAACAGTAAATGAACAATTTTATTTTCACTTCACCAGTCACTTAAATAAATTTTCCAACTGAGCTTTATTAAATAATCACCTTTGATAAACCAAAACTATCACTGGATTATGATTTTATATTAAACTGTTTTAAAAACGTAACTTGCTAACAAAAAATTAACCTAGCGAGCACTAATTCTCATTTGCAATAACTTACTTTTTATATTTTGTATAAAAACACACTGATTTATACTTTTATTGGTTGTTAATAGTTAGATTTCATAGTTACTACTTACCGATATTTCGATCTTCCTAAGGGTCCCAGAGTTCTTTCATAAGCGAAGTCAGAAACAGTGTGAGGTTACGAAATAATTATTATAACACATTTTGAATGAAGAGAATTAATATTTTAATTTTTTAAAATGCATTTTAATTCCAACAAATTTTACCATGCTTTCGCATATGACATAGCTTCTTAATGATTTCTTCTTTGCTTGAGTTACATGAGTACCACTCCTATTCTATCTTATTCTACTGCTTACCTTATTCTATATACACACAAGACTGCCCAGCCTGCATTTACACACACACACATACATAAAAAAAATAAAACCCTTAACATTTTAATAAATAAAATACCCCTCCCCGCCGGCACATGGTGATCACTCGAGTTCGATTCATTTTATAAATAATTACGTCGCCGTCGAATAAAATAGATTTAGTTGTCCTCACGTGCGCACTACTACCACGGGCACATTGTGGTTAATTTAAATTTACTTTTGAGATTAGAACTTATAAAATTTTGAAGTGCCCCTTTGGGCTATACCTGGCCAGGTAAAAGTCTCTAGGCTGACTGCGTAGAGCCACTAGGTGTTCACGGCCAACTGGATTACTTCGTTCTTGGTGGAAACCAAAGCCTCATGGTTCTTCGTCACAGTTTTGTCCTATTCAACTCATGTAAGTTTTTGTGTTCAGTTCGTATACGATATTTGCTAGGCACTGGCTGATGTCATAATATGGGCGTGACTTAGGTTCTACATCCGCCAGCAAGGTAAAGTAAGTGAACAGAAATTATTCTCTTCGCCATCTTTGCTGGTTCTCCCAGGCGTCAGTCCGCGCGCATGGTCGTGTGATGCATATGGGCATGCTGTCACACACTTACAAAGTTCTTGGAAACGGAGGCTGGGTGGATTCCTCTGTACTGATTGCACACTTGATATTACCTCGCCTTTGTTAGAAACTGTTCCTTCAACACGTGGTCTGTCACAAAGGGAAATAAATTTACAAATATTTTAATAAAACCCCAAATCTAATAAAATAAAATAACCCGCAAATTTGGCCCGTTACAATACCCCCCCAATGAGAGGTCTTCTGTCAAAACAGAAGAAATCTCATTGCTAAAACCCCTAAGAGGACCGGTGAGGAACTGGTGCCAACAACCCCCTCTTGTTCTTACACCTCATAGGTAACCGACCCCCCTGGCTCGGCGACTATGGACCCATCTGAACGAGATCACTGGACTTCTCTGTGCGAGATCCCAACACCGAAAAATCGAACAGATATGCACCACAGCGCACCTCACCTTCTAACATGTTTCCCCAAAAAATCCAACTCCCTGGCTTATATCATGCCAGATCCTCAACCGATATGTTCCCCCTTATATGCAAACTGGGCTGCCTTTAGCAGATACTGGGCTCACACACACACTTATACTATATACTGTAAACATTGATATATTCTGCAAAATTTCTTTAAGTTAAAATCCACAAAATCAAACTAAAATCTTTTATCGAAAAAAAATTCTCTTCATTAGTTTTTTGTTATTAGAAAATACACAAATTGAACATTTCTTAAAATAGAACCCTCCTTAACCTAACATGTGATTACACCTATATTCTAACAATACAATTCAATAAAAGCACTAATAATACACAAACAATAACATCATCAAAGTTCAAAAATATCAATTAGATGGCAGACGCAAAATCAAGAAATTTTTTTTTTTTTTTAAATTCAAAATTTAAATTTATTAAAATATATTCCTTTTTTCAATACTGAAATCCTTTAAAATTATTCAAATTAATTAAAAGCAAAATTGGCGTTATATCCTTGCTAAACGTGTCTAGTATATAACATCACCTATCAGCTGATCAAAACTGGGTCAAGTCAAGAACCTTGACCTACATACTTTATACACAAGTTACATCTGAAAATACATTAAACATCTGTAAAATTCTACCTTCAAACACAAAACACAATAAAATAAAACATTTAAAATAACAAAATAGTATTATAATTAACAACAAAATTGATATTTAAATTATTCAAAATAAACACTTTATAGCTTTACATCTGCAAATTCTATTAAAATTGTCACTGGTTGCAATAAAATTTTATATCTTTACTATAAATCTCTTTATTTAAACATCTTATTCTCCCTTACTTTGGGTGATTTAATCATTTATATTAGCTTGATTTGCCACTGGGCCTGTATACCTTTATAATTAATATTGCGATTATTACCTTAAAATAACCAAATCACATTTAACTTTGGTCATAATCTACACACCCTACATCTTTATAAAATTATAAACATTACACTTTAATTTCAATTGAACTGTTATTAATTAACCATCAATTATTTATCATTTAATTCTTCGCAAAAATTCAAATGTATTATTACCCTTCATGTTACCTTATATCTCATCTCTGATTACCTTTCTACTATGAATTTTCTACTTAACTCTTCACATTTTAATCATTGATTAGTCTGGGTGACACCTGTATTCTCTATGCCTTTAATTGAATAGACATTTTAATATTACTCCCTTTCTTACTAACAACCACTATTAACAACTTATGACACCAATCTCTTAATTATCAACACCTTCATTAATTCCACTTACCTCTGGCACCGCTCATCTTTGTACTAGGATGTGTGTTCCCAACCTGGCTATATACATACCTAACCCTTTGCCCCTCCAAAATATCGGCAAACACTCCCTTAAACTACTCTATCACTTGCCACAACGCCGCACGCTGGTTGATCGCCACGCCGCACGCTGCTCACACGTTACCACCTCACCCTTACTACAAAATATCATCATCAACAAATATATTTACCATTCACTTTACTCATCTCTCTACCTATACTCACTACTACTGTGTCCCTAAATATCTAACACTAATTTTGTGTTTTACCAGTATTTCAAAATTCATATTCTCTCTAACTCCCCTTTACTTTAATTCTGCTCAACTCACCTGCCTTATTTCAGTATCACCCAAAATCTATCTTTTATTATCTCTCACAAATCATTTGAACATCTTACTACATTAAATTACCTTTCTGATCATTTGAAATAGCATCTTTAGCACATTAAAACATTATATTTAACATTACTTACCTTGAACGTCAATAAACAATTTACCAGTGACATTTTATTACTGATCAGCTGACATTCCTAGTAAGGTGAACGATCCCACTGCCCTCATTTAACAATTTACACATTATATAAAACACATTTTTTATTAATTCTTATATCTAACATACTACAATAAAATAACGCATTGCTAAAATAGAATGAACACAGTATACTGAATGTATGAACCTCTAATTATCAAGGCAGAATACAAGCGTTTAATTAGAGCAACACTGATTTATCATTGTTAGTTTACAAAATTTAAATTCTTTGTTCATCTGAACAACCCCCTAATCCACACACACTATTGCAATTTATGTAGGACTGTAGCACCCATTTACTTTCACAAAGACTGCATAGTTGGAGGAATTGGACATCTCCGTGTCTTTGCTTCGGCTTTACATTTTAAAGATTGTGGATATCGACATATCCTCGTTTTATATTGAAAAGCCCTTAAAACGGGTCTACCACCTGGCTATGCTGTCCCTACGCGTACAGAGTGGCAGCCGCTGTTCCATAGTTCCGGGATTTCCCCTAGTTTCACCCCCCTATTAATTTCTAATATCAACCAATTTCAAGTCAGCTATGGTCAAAGGACTTGATATGGGCATAGCTGACCGCTAGCCAAAACCACGATTAGTGCTGGTAAGGCAGTAATCGCCCGAAAAGTCGGGGAAATCAAACTTTCACTTTAATGCCTGTTCTATATCACCATCACTATGTACGGCACGAGAGTCTATCAGGGTACAAATAAAATTGTACAAAAAGGTGTGCCGTACATTTTCGCCATGTTGGCCTCCGATGGAGGTAACACTCACTGTTACCCCCAACCCATTCCACTATCTACTGGGACACAGGCCACCCCGGCAATAGCGCCTTAATAACTAAATAATAAAATTAAATCTTTCTACAATTGCAGTTCCATACTCCACTGTTAAATCACTTCTATGAGCACCGAACTACCCCCCAAAATTACCCTTTAATCTTGTATAATAACAAGTTCTTTTATTTATTTTTAAAAATTTTCACATAGACACTTCTGCAAGTCCAAGCTTTCACTTTCACTAACATTTTCTTTCTGACAAAATAGTAAGTACCACAATGGATCATCTTATACAGTTACATCTAAATAAAATACATTTGTGTTGTTTTCTGAGGGAAAACAATTCCTTGAAAATTTAAGTATTCAAATTTCATACTTTTGGTCATTTCATTTCACAATTTCTAAAACAAAACTAAAATAGCTCGTGAAGAGAGAAAAAAAATATATACTACCTTTCCACGAAACTATGGGTCCCCCTCCCCGTTCAATGTGTTGTAAGTTTTCAAATTTTGACCAATTTTGGTGGAGCCGGACCATCGTTGCGTTCACCACCCGAAGGAAGATCCTCCAACCATGGCCCGCGTCCGAGTTCCGAACACCACGGCCAGGACTGGTAAGATCGTGACCGCCCGAAAATGGGGGAGACTCCCTTCTGTAAACATATAGAACCAATTAAATTTCATTCACACAGTAATCATTAATAAACATTGTTAAAATTCCTATGATGACCAATACAATTTCAAATTTGTAGCATTGTGCGTTCATACTATCTCCCTTGTCTCTCTGTTCTGTAATACATATGAATTCTTCATCTTAACTTCTATTACCTCATACGGTCCTTCATAGAGTAAGAAAAACTTCTTGATCTCCTTGTCTTGGGCGCTCGACAAATCATGTCTCCTCACCAATACCAATTGTCCTACTTCGTACTTCATCCACTTACCTTTTGCATCGTTCCTACGTTTTCTTTGTTCTCCTTTACTTAATAAGCTCTCATTTGCCAACCTGATCTTTATACTCACATCCGCTTTCTCACTCTCAGGTGGGTAATCAAACAACTGTTCCAAAATCCTCGGGGGGCGTGTTCCTTTGATCAACTCGTGAGGTGTTTAGCCGGTGGACTCGTGGGTGGTACTGTTCAGCCAAGTCTCTACTCTTCGGACGTACAACGGCCACTCGCTGTGTTTAGCGTGACAATAGGCTCTAAAGATCCTGCCTATCTCTCTCATTACACGCTCAGCCTGGTTGGACTGGGGATGGTACACAGCCGTATGTTTCGTGATGATTCCTTCCCATCCTAGGGTCTGACGCCATTTCCCACTGATGAACTGTGGCCCATGATCTGATAAAATTACTTTCGGCTTACCCACGTGAATCATGTAGTCCTTTGTCACCTTTTCACTCAATACCTGACTGGTAGCTCTTTTAACGCTATACAATCTCACATATTTAGAAAAAGTATCAAGCATCACAAAAATATACATCACTCCGCCTCTACCCTTCGGCAATGGCCCAAACAAATCTACCGCAACTAAATCGAAAGGTCTATTCACTTTTATAAAATTCATCTCCCCTTCTACTCTATAGTTTACTACCTTCGATTTCTGACATAAATCACAACCCCGTAATAATTTTCTAACCCACCTTTCCATATTTTTAAAAACACATGACTCTTTCAAAACATTAACACACTTCTTCGCCCCAAAATGACCATATCTTAAATGACAATCCCAAATGATCTTATCAACTAACCCCTCTGGCACAACTAATTTCCAATCACGCTCACCCCCTACTACTTTCTTAAACAATAACCCCTGATAAATCTGAAAATGCTGACTATACTCTGACTCCGCTAATTCTGTTTCTAGACTATCCATAATCTTACCTGGCTTACCATCTGCTCGTTGCATGGTTCTGATGTCCTTTAACTCTTCACCAAAAATTCTATCTTCTCTGCTAATCTGAAAAATTTCAATTTCCTTTAAATCCCTACCTGTCTTATTGTCTAACATGTCTACCCTGGAAAGAGTATCAGGTATCCTGTTGTCTGTCCCTTTGATGTACTCCCATTCGAAATTATACTCCTGTAAAATAAGTACCCACCTGGTCAGACGGCTGTGAGCGAGTTTACATGTATTTAAGAAGGATAATGCCTTGTGATCGGTGCGGATCACCGTCCTGTTTCCCAAGATGTAAGTGCAAAATTTGCCGACGGCGAACACAATACTTAATAGTTCCTTTTCGGTGGTAGTGTAGTTCTTCTCTGATATCAACAAGGATCTGCTTGCAAATGCGATGGTTAAGTGTTCTTTCTCTTCATCCTCTTGGTAGAGTTCCACACCTATGGCCACGTTACTAGCATCTGTCTGTAAGAAAAATATTTTATTAAAATCAGGGTGGTTCATCATTATCATTTTGCTAAATTTCTGTTTAATTTCGTTGAACGCCTCTCGTTCCACTAATCCCCATCTCCACTGCTTATTTTTCTGGAGTACTGCACTCAATCTTGCTGTTACATGTGCATAGTTCTTCTGAAACTTTCGATAAAAATTACACAATCCCAGAAAACTCTGTAGCTGCTTGATGTTCTTTGGCTCAGGGAAGCGCATGATGGAATCCACTTTATCCGGATTTGCTGAGATTCCTTCTGGTGTGATTATAAATCCTAAAAAATTTATTTGTGTTTGTAGAAATTTTGACTTGTCCCAATTTACAGTAAGTCCTCCTTCCTTTAATTTGGCTAACACATATCCTAAATGATCTAAATGGTCCTCAAAAGTTCTCGACGCAATTAAAATATCATCTACATATACCGTTAAAAAATCTAAGTCTTTGGGTTTTAAAATTTGGTCTAAGCATTTTATGAAACTGGCTACGCTGGTATTCAATCCAAATGGTAATCTTCAAAATTGGTAGTTCTTGCCGTTAAACAGGAAAGCTGTATATTTCCTACTCACCTCAGCCAATGGTACCTGCCAATATCCTGCTGTTAGATCCAATGACGTCATATATTTCACCCCGCTGAATTTCTGAAATATTTCATTGATCGACTCTGGTGATTCACGGTCTGGTATTATTATCTGGTTGATTCTCCTGGCATCTAAACATAACCTAACTCTGCCATCTTTTTTAATTACTACAACTAATGGGTTCGAGTAGTGTGATACTGACCTTTCTATTATTCCTCCTTCCATCATCCTGTCCAGCTCCTCTTGCACCGCTCGTCTTTTGGAATAAGGCACGGGATAACTTCGCTGCATGAAAGGTGTGTGTTCCCATATCCACAATGTACATTCATAACCCTTTGCCCTTCCTGGAATATCGGCAAACACTCCCTTAAACTTCTCTATCACTTGCCACAACGCCGCACGCTGATCTGCTTGTCTCAACGCCGCATGCTGGTCACTCCTTACCACCGCACCTCCACTACAAAATTCATCCGCCCTTATCTTCCATACTGCATTATTAATATTACTCATTCATCTTCAAAATCATCAATATACTCACTCTCTCTACATAAATTTACTCTAGTATCTATATCACTCTCGCCTACTCTCTTTTGTAGTATTTTTACCCCCGTTGTTCTAACTTTATCTATTATTTGTTCAAAATTAACCTTTACAGACCGATCACCCCCGTCTAACTCTACTGTTTTCTCTTTAAAGTTTACAACAGCTTTATTTCTTTGCAGAAAATCATTACCCAATATAATGTCTAAACTTAACCCTTTAACTACCAAAAATGTGTTCTCAAATTCTATGTCATTTATCAAAAAACTCAAGTGTATCTGTTTTGTTATTCTTTTACTGCGTACGCCTGTAACTCCTACTACTGTAACCCCAGCTACTGGTAAAATTGGAATATTCTTTTTAATTTCTCTTAACTCTCCTAAAATGTTTTCAGCAATAACGCAAATCTCGCTACCTGTGTCTACAAGTGTTCTATAATATTTATTGGCTACATTTACCTGTATTTCCGTGAGTCCCGCTCTCACCTCGATCACATTGTTTTCTTCCTCCAGTAGATCGGCAACTATATCTGTTCTAATTACGTTACTCTTGACATCTTCCAACGGTTGGACCTCACTTGCTTCCCTGTACAGTGGTCTGGTCCCTGCTACCACTGTCTGCTCTAGTTTTCCGGTTGTTGTCTGTGATTGCTTGTGGTGGGTCCCTGGTGATTCCGCGGCGATCCCTGGTGATAATTGTTTGTTCCTCCGTTTTGTTGTCTGAACTGCTTGGTTTCGTTTCTCCTCCTCTGCTGTTCTCTTGGTAAACTACATTTGTAACACCGTTGTCTGCTGGCGTAATTCTCCCATTTGCACCTGGAACAACTCCACTCACCTGATTTGTTTACATTATCTCTATGCACATTATTATTATATCCACGATAATTATTATTCTTGTTTTGATTATACTCAACATGATGACTATTCTTATTCTGTTGTGTTCGCCTACTCACTTCTCGATCTCTAATGCTCTGTAATATATCTAGTATTCTCTCCAGCTCGTTCATATCTTCAGTTTCTTTTGTCATTAAAGTGGTTTGTACATCTCTCGGTAAGTGTTTACTTACATGTCTAACAAACGATTTAAATGGTATCGGCGGCTCTAGGTACTTAGCTTCGTTATATAACTTAGTCACGTATATCGTTAAATTATTATTATTATTAGGGTGTCCTACAAAATCGCCCGTTCCCATTATACGGCTTCTTAGTATTTCTTGTTCATCTTCGGTCCAATATTTCCCTTTAAATGCTTTTTCGAATGTCTCATAACAGTCCCATTCTGACCGATGTGCTTCCGCCCACACTACTGAACTACCCCTAAAACATTTAATTATTTTGGTTATCTGGACCTCCCAATTACTATTGTTGAAACGGTTGTATTCCCGGGTTTGGTTTATAAATCTCATTGGATGTATTGTTTGGTTTTCATAGCTAAACGTTTCTAATTCAATTTCGTTGTGTAAATCTCTAGTTATTATAACCCTTTCAGTAACTCCGGTACATTTTTTGTTAATTTCCCCCCGTAATTCATTCTTCACACTCATTAAATTATTCTCAATTACAGTACATTTGTCATATATATTACTACTAGTTTGTAAACTGAATTCATCTATTTCTCTAAGCTTACTTTGTATGGTACTTATTTTACAGTTGGTACTATCTGCATGCTCTGAAATAGCTTTACTTACTGTTTCTATATTTTCTGCTATACTTATTACATTTGACTCAAAATTTTCTAACTGATCTTGTAAAACGGTTGTTTTAATGTCTATTTGTTTATTTATTTCAACTTTGGTTTTCATCTCTATCTGCTTATCTACTGTAGCTAAACATTTATTCTCTATCTCTTTACTCTGTGTCTCTAGTTGGTTTTGAACTGTGTTAATTACTATTTCATTGATTGTATTGATTTTGTCATCTAAATCATTTATTTTAGCATCGTATTTCTCATTAACTATTTCTACTACTTGTTCTTGAATATTTGTACAACGTACATCTATTTCATTGATTCGTCTATCAAAATTAATATTCTGTTTTCTGATTTCATTTTTTATTTCATTGAAATCATTTTTCTGTTCACTAAATTTTTCATCGAACTTATTATTTTGTATATTAAAAAGCGTCTGCATCATTTTCATTATTTGATTTTCTTCAGCCCTGTTAGTCGGGACTGGCGTTGAGTGAACAATTTCTCCACTCATAATTTGTGATTAAGTTGCACTTGTCTGGCTTTCATTTGTATTGTCAGTTAGGCTGACATTCTCGTTATCTGCCATTTTAAAAAATTTGTTTAAATATTTCTTTCAAAAAAAATTATTCCGTGTAATAAATATTACACAATCTTATTATATATAAAATTATTGTACTATTTTCTACCACATTTAGTCACAATATAACCTTACTTTTACGTATTATCTACTCTTTCGATACCCACTCTGTTTCTGAATTCTGGCTTATTTATATAAATATTTTATATAATGTCCCTGTTCGGGCGCCATTTGTATAAAAACACACTGATTTATACTTTTATTGGTTGTTAATAGTTAGATTTCATAGTTACTACTTACCGATATTTTGATCTTCCTAAGGGTCCCAGAGTTCTTTCATAAGCGAGGTCAGAAACAGTGTGAGGTTACGAAATAATTATTATAACACATTTTGAATGAAGAGAATTAATATTTTAATTTTTTAAAATGCATTTAAATTCCAACAAATTTTACCATGCTTTCGCATATGACATAGCTTCTTAATGATTTCTTCTTTGCTTGAGTTACATGAGTACCACTCCTATTCTATCTTATCCTACTGCTTACCTTATTCTATGTACACACAAGACTGCCCAGCCTGCATTTTACACACACACACACACACACGTACATCAAAAAATAAATAAAACCCTTAACATTTTAATAAATAAAATACCCCTCCCCGCCGGCACATGGTGATCACTCGAGCTCAATTCATTTTATAAATAATTGCGTCGCCGTCGAATAAAATAGATTTAGTTGTCCTCACGTGCACACTACTACCACGGGCACATTGTGGTTAATTTAAATTTACTTTTGAGATTAGAACTTATACAATTTTGAAGAGCCCCTTTGGGCTATACCTGGCCAGGTAAAAGTCTCTAGGCTGACTGCGTAGAGCCGCTAGGTGTTCACGGCCAACTGGATTACTTCGTTCTTGGTGGAAACCAAAGCCTCATGGTTCTTCGTCACAGTTTTGTCCTATTCAACTCATGTAAGTTTTTGTGTTCAGTTCGTATACGATATTTGCTAGGCACTGGCTGACGTCATAATATGGGCGTGACTTAGGTTCTACATCCGCCAGCAAGGTAAAGTAAGTGAACAGAAATTATTCTCTTCACCATCTTTGCTGGTTCTCCCAGGCATCAGTCCGCGCGCATGGTCGTGTGATGCATATGGGCGTGCTGTCACACACTTACAAAGTTCTTGGAAACGGAGGCTGGGTGGATTCCTCTGTACTGGTTGCACAACTTGATATTACCTCGCCTTTGTTAGAAACTGTTCCTTCAACACGTGGTCTGTCACAAAGGGAAATAAATTTACAAATATTTTAATAAAACCCCAAATCTAATAAAATAAAATAACCCGCAAATTTGGCCCATTACAATTTAAAGATATCACAGATTGTGTATTAGTTGTAAGGTATATTATAAAATTATGTGCATTTATTAGTCTGTAAACCAACAGTCTGTAGTCCAAAGAACTTTTCCCTGAGATATTTGAGTAATTAACCAACGAAGCAACATACGCCATTACTAAGCGTCTCTACAAACACACCAAACTGAGAGGACTGCCAACTGTACAACTCGTAAACGTGCCGGCACAAAACTAAATGATATGTTTTATTTCCAAAGTGTAATTGACCTAATTATATAAAAAGAGTTAAATAAACCTTTGTACCTATCAACCGCTGTATGTTTGATTCATTTAAAGAGTAAAATAAGAGTTTGGGATAAACAAACAATAAAAATACAATAGTTGACAAATTCAACTCTGCCAGACAGTGGGAACCAACAGACGGCGAGGCGGAAAATTTAAACTGAACTGCGAGAATACGGTCGATTTCGTAAGTATTTAGAAAAAGTAATAAACGACTCGTTATATTTAAATACATGACTACTTCGACTTCGTTATATGACTACCATCAATATAGCCCAAAATGTAGCTAAAATAAAATGTAAAATAAATGCACTAAATCAGATAGGGCATAATTGAAATGTAAACTATATAAACCATAAAAATAAAATAGATATATTATGTGAGTTAAAAGAAAAGAAAAAATAAATGTATAAATCAAAGATAGGAAGATAGGAATAAAAATACCCTATCAAATAATAAAATAGCCAAAAGCAAGCAAAATATAATCAAGCTTAGCAAATCTAATAATTAATACAAAAGTGACAAATGATAAATGATAATAAAGGAAATGTTAATGACCAATGACAACCCAGTGATGATATAATAAATAAATAAACTATGTGTGAAATGTAAGGTGAAGTATAGAACTACATAAGTAGAAACTAAAGACCACAAACTACATAAATAACATGGAATAAAAAGTGATAGTGATATTAGATAAATAAACCCCATGTGAAAGGAAAAGTGCAGTGTAAGTGTCTACATTGTAAAATACAATAAACAGCAGACTATATTAATATAGCAAAACAATCTTTACCAGTATGTTAGCTAGTAAGTATATAAAACTGTTGTATTATTAATTTAGGCGATAGAAAATAAGAAGTACCTAGAAATAAGATAAAAGGTAATATATTAGAGTGGAAGATGGGAGAAGGAGACACTATATCTTAGTGAAGGAATTTGTAAGTTAGTTATATTGCTTAGAGTAGTGTTAAAAATTATTATTATAAGAGTTGTGTTGTTAAACGAACCATAGTATTAGGAAGCTTAAAAGACAAGTGATGTAGAAGTAAGAAAACAATAATAGTTAGAAGCTTAGTTTCAGGCATGGACCTGGAAGGAAAAAATATATTAATTATATAAAATGTGTGATGTTAAAAGCACCAATGTTTTTATTAAGTTAATTTGTTTCTTTAGAAAATGTTCAATCAACAAATAAATAGAAGTAATGAATATAAAAAGATTGTGAAGAATGTTGAATAGAAGTATTGTGAAACTTAGGCATTAGGCCTAGCATAAATGAAGGAATTTTGTAAGTTTCAAAACAATACAGTAATAAAAGGTCAATTAAAGTACATAATATGTTTAGGTAATTAAGTAAGAATATCAGG
This sequence comes from Magicicada septendecula, assembly GCA_034769895.1. Taxonomy (NCBI): domain Eukaryota; kingdom Metazoa; phylum Arthropoda; class Insecta; order Hemiptera; family Cicadidae; genus Magicicada; species Magicicada septendecula. Next base: position 138,214,745 of record CM068370.1, read on the forward strand.
TACAAAAATGTATAAATAATGTTTAGTTTAAAGAAAATTATATAAAGAAATATCAATAGGAAAAATATGAAATATGTTATTAATGAACCCAAAGTAGCTATGAGTGATATCAAAATAATCTTTAGCAAAAAAGCAAAACAATGGTGTTAGTGTAATTAATATTACTGCTAGCATAAGAAAGTAATTATAATTTAAAGAATTTTTATAAATTTGAACAGAAATAAAACGTTAGAATATAACAATGTTATAAGGTATTGGCCAATGAGCACTAGTATATCTTGAAGAGTTGCCATGACAACAAAAGCTTGTTACATGTTTGACCATTGAAATTTAATTATTCCATTATTGACCAGCATAGAGGGTGGACGTATGCAGCCCTTGAAGACAAATAAGTCATAAAATACATAAGTTTTACAAAATTGGGAAGAAGAAGTTTCAAGAAGCAAACATAAATTAACTGTTGATGATATATCAAATAATTAAAACAATTATATAAAAAATATTATAACAAAAACTTGAAAGAAGCAAACCAAATTAATAGACTACCAAATATTGGAGGAAGAACAGAAGATACCCAACCCAAACTGAGGATACACAGGAAGCTACAAGTCTGATGGAAGCTGAACCTTGAAATTCGATTATTTGAACCTGGATCTCAAACAAACATACGAGAAGGGACCATTAGACGTATTCCAGAAGAAGAGGATCGCCGAAGAGAAGCTGCATTAAGGAAGTGTCAAGTATAATTTAAATATTTCACAAAAAAAAAAATTAAAATTCTCAATAACCAACAGTAAATGAACAATTTTATTTTCACTTCACCAGTCACTTAAATAAATTTTCCAACTGAACTTTATTAAATAATCACCTTTGATAAACCAAAACTATCACTGGATTATGATTTTATATTAAACTGTTTTAAAAACGTAATTTGCTAACAAAAAATTAACCTAGCGAGCACTAATTCTCATTTGCAATAACTTACTTTTTATATTTAAAGATATCACAGATTGTGTATTAGTTGTAAGGTATATTATAAAATTATGTGCATTTATTAGTCTGTAAACCAACATTCTGTAGTCCAAAGAACTTTTCCCTGAGATATTTGAGTAATTAACCAATGAAGCAACATACGCCATTACTAAGCGTCTCTACAAACACACCAAACTGAGTGGACCGCCAACTGTACAACTCGTAAACGTGCCGGCGCAAAACTAAATGATATGTTTTATTTCCGAAGTGTAATTGACCTAATTATATAAAAAGAGTTAAATAAACCTTTGTACCTATCAACCGCTGTATGTTTGATTCATTTAAAGAGTAAAATAAGAGTTTGGGATAAACAGACAATAAAAATACAATAGTTGACAAATTCAACTCTGCCAGACAGTGGGAACCAATCAGACGGCGAGGCGGAAAATTTAAACTGAACTGCGAAAATACGGTCGATTTCGTAAGTATTTAGAAAAAGTAATAAACGACTCGTTATATTTAAATACACAAAAAGTAAGTAGTACAAAGTATTGATAATTAACACTGATAAACATTCTATTACAAAGTGGCGATCCCAACAGTAGGGCTTAAGGTAAAAAACAAATACGGGAGTACTTCGATCTTTTACAAAGTGACGCATCCAACGTGTGGCAGATGACACGCCTGAAATACTTGTTCTATTACAAATTGACGCTTCCAACGCGTGAAATTATAACTCATCATTACGTTCTTTTGCAAAGTGGCCCACCAACTAGTAGGGCTAGAGTTAATTGAATAACTATACAATTAAATTACATAGATTCTAGGGCGGCTACAGAAAACTGGAACAGACAAGGCACAACACACAATGAAGGATCGGAATGAGATAATGGGAATTAAATATAAAAGAATGGAAGTGATAGAGGAAGAAATAGTAAATGATAATGAAACGGAGATATAAGAAAAACAAACGAAAATTCCCGAACAAGAAGGACGACTCAGCTACGCGGAATGGATGACAGCACTATTTAAAAAGTTCAGCAAAGAGGTGGAGTACATCGAGAAAAATACCACTGATCACGAACGAGCACAGATGAGTCGTGCAAATGCAATGGGAACGCCAAACGACAAAATGACATTGAGAGATATTTACGATGAAATGTGGAAGCTGGACACCAAGTGCAATAAAGAAGAGACTATCGGGACAGCCCACGAAAAAGACGATAAGGTGGAAAGAATGACTGAAGAAGATTGGGAAAGATGGGACAATAATGAAAAACGAAAGAACGGGATTATACGCACAGGTGACAGAGGAATATGCTCAGGAGGAGTATGAACAATGGAGAAAATTAATAAGACAACCAGAAAAACCAATACAAACGAAAAACGCAGAATTAAGGGAATGGATAAGGGTTATGTTTGAAAATCGAATAGAAGAGTTTGCCGAAATACCAAATAATAAAAACATGGAACAATCAAGTATTCAAACAGAAGAAATAGTCAAAGACGTGGAAGTGAAGCAACAGAAGAAAATGCCAGAACTCACACAAGAAGAAACGAAATTGGATAAACTGATGAGGATAACGATGGAGCAATTCAGCAGAATGGAAGAATGGAGAATGGAGGACGAGCAGGAAAGCTGGAAACATAGGGAAGAAATCAAGGAAATTAAGGATAAGGGTTACAGAAGGATAAATGAAACAATGGATAGGAGTTTCAAGAAATTGAGTGAAACACTAGACAGGGATTCCAAAAGTGTTAAGGAACCAGTAGACCAGAAGGTAGAACATAGTAGGGAGGAAATAGAAATTACAAAAGACAAAGGTATACTGTTATCTGCAAATAAAAATAACGAAGAGAATATCCAAACCATGGAAATGAAGACTAAGAAAAGGCATCAAAGGAAACTCATAAATACAAGAGAAGAATTGGAGATGATGAAGAATGGATTAATAAACGTGTTTAATCTATCAATTATCGACCATGAAGAAATCATAAATGTACAAGATTATAGAAGGAGGTCAATCAAAATTTTAGAAATGACCTACTATAAAACCATATGGAACAACTTTAAAAATTCAATAAGTAAATGGAATATACCACCATTAGAAGGGTATACTAAACTATCAATGAAACAACTAATAATAAATGTACCATTGAAATATCTGTCCAATGGAAGAACCGGTAAAGTGATTGAAGCAGTTATGGATACTAAGGAGCATATAGTATTAGAAGGATTGCTGTACAAGGAAACAGAGACATATCACCAGGACAGAATTAGTAATGCACACCAGAGTGATCCGAACGACAAGTGCAGATCAACCTATGGACCATGGGTAAATCAAGAGTGAACATTACTGCGAAAAGGACTGATGTTAGAGATAACCGACCCAGCATTAATAAAGAAAAGAAGGAAGAAAAAGACTTGCACCATAATGTATTGAAGGCCACCACCTCGAGCAATTGAAGAACTTATTAATTTCCCCACCAACCCTGAGTACAAGTTTGATAATGCCAGATTCTAAAGCAAAATCGCTGAACAATTAGTGAAGAAGAAGGACAAGTATCGGACGATCCAACCTAAAGTAATACAATATCAAGAGGGAGAAAATGTACTAATACGAAATAGAGAGTTACCCAGTTCTAGAGAAGGTATCACGAAGAAACTATTATTACTTTACAACGGCCCCTATGTCATTGTGAAGAACAACCAAAATAACATATACGTCATAAGTGAAATAACTACCAAAAGAATCAAAGGGACTTACTACCAGTCTTCTTTGAAGAAATATTATGTGGCGGTGTAAGACTGTTAGAAGAAAATTTAACTAAATTCAAAAGAAAAGTAAGAATAACTAACAACCAAAATATTGAACGAATTATTTATGGAAAAAGAATTTTATGAAAGAAAGATTATCAAAATCCAAAAAATAAAAGTAAGAACAACTTACAACCAAGTGTGTGAAACAAAGTAAGTGAAACAATTTTATAGTAAAGAAAAAATATAATGAAGCATCAGAAAAAACTGACATAAAATACTAAAACTTTAAAAAAGTGATGACATTGTATAACATCATTAAATAACCCAATTACGAAAGGGGCTCACAAAAAAAAAAAACGACAAGACAATCAAATAAAGGATGACAATGAACTGCTAAACGGACTAACAATGATGAGAAAAATGGAATAAGTAAACCCTAAAAAAAAAAAAAACAGCTACAACTTAAACATTGATTATAAATGAGAAGAGAAGGTCATGATATGTATAAAAACAGAATAATAATCCCAAGAGTGTTTTATTATATTGATATTATATGAGTCGCAAATAGACGATTATTATTATTATTATTAAATGGTGATTGTATGTTGAGATAAGTCCAACAATCATATTATATTATTGAGCAGATAGGCATGACCTCTGAACTCTAAATGTGTATAAGTGGATAGCAGAGTAATAGAGCCACATGTGCCCTCTGACTAGTACCAATTTCTATGAATGGAAGAGAAGAAAATTTTAAGGAGATAAAACTTTCAAGGGATACAACACTCATTATAAAAGAATAGAAGAGGAGAATAATATATCCAGAATCATGAACCAGGGAATTAATAAAGATAAACTAAAAAGATGATGATTGATGAATTCCATAATAAAAACTACTATATCTAATAAACCATGTAAACAAGAAGAAAAGATAATTGATGATTTCAGAAAAACAATTATATTTTGAAATAATCAATTTTGGCAGCGATGCATTATGTAACATGACATAAGATAGCACCAAAAAGCACTAATAATTGATAGAAGAAAAAGCTGAAAGTAGAAAGAAAAATAAAAACTTATAACCTGAAGATTGATAGTCCAACCCTACTAAATAAAAAATTGACTATGACAACCCAATAGATTGGATAAGGTGAAGGAACAAAAAACCATGATACAACACAAAATATGACTACCATCAATATAGCCCAAAATGTAGCTAAAATAAAATGTAAAATAAATGCACTAAAACAGATAGGGCATAATTGAAATGTAAACTATATAAACCATAAAAATAAAATAGATATATTATGTGAGTTAAAAGAAAAGAAAAAATAAATGTATAAATCAAAGATAGGAAGATAGGAATAAAAATACCCTATTAAATAATAAAATAGCCAAAAGCAAGCAAAATATAATCAAGCTTAGCAAATCTAATAATTAATACAAAAGTGACAAATGATAAATGATAATAAAGGAAATGTTAATGACCAGTGACAACCCAGTGATGATATAATAAATAAATAAACTATGTGTGAAATGTAAGGTGAAGTATAGAACTACGTAAGTAGAAACTAAAGACCACAAACTATGTAAATAACATAGAATAAAAAGTGATAGTGATATTAGATAAATAAACCCCATGTGAAAGGAAAAGTGCAGTGTAAGTGTCTACATTGTAAAATACAATAAACAGCAGACTATATTAATATAGCAAAACAATCTTTACCAGTATGTTAGCTAGTAAGTATATAAAACTGTTGTATTATTAATTTAGGCGATAGAAAATAAGAAGTACCTAGAAATAAGATAAAAGGTAATATATTAGAGTGGAAGATGGGAGAAGGAGACACTATATCTTAGTGAAGGAATTTGTAAGTTAGTTATATTGCTTAGAGTAGTGTTAAAAATTATTATTATAAGAGTTGTGTTGTTAAACGAACCATAGTATTAGGAAGCTTAAAAGACAAGTGATGTAGAAGTAAGAAAACAATAATAGTTAGAAGCTTAGTTTCAGGCATGGACCTGGAAGGAAAAAATATATTAATTATATAAAATGTGTGATGTTAAAAGCACCAATGTTTTTATTAAGTTAATTTGTTTCTTTAGAAAATGTTCAATCAACAAATAAATAGAGTTAATGAATATAAAAAGATTGTGAAGAATGTTGAATAGAAGTATTGTGAAACTTAGGCATTAGGCCTAGCATAAATGAAGGAATTTTGTAAGTTTCAAAACAATACAGTAATAAAAGGTCAATTAAAGTACATAATATGTTTAGGTAATTAAGTAAGAATATCAGGTACAAAAATGTATAAATAATGTTTAGTTTAAAGAAAATTATATAAAGAAATATCAATAGGAAAAATAAGAAATATGTTATTAATGAACCAAAAGTAGCTATGAGTGATATCAAAATAATCTTTAGCAAAAAAGCAAAACAATGGTGTTAGTGTAATTAATATTACTACTAGCATAAGAAAGTAATTATAATTTAAAGGATTTTTATAAATTTGAACAGAAATAAAACGTTAGAATATAACAATGTTATAAGGTATTGGCCAATGAGCACTAGTATATCTTGAAGAGTTGCCATGACAACAAAAGCTTGTTACATGTTTGACCATTGAAATTTAATTATTCCATTATTGACCAGCATAGAGGGTGGACGTATGCAGCCCTTGAAGACAAATAAGTCATAAAATACATACGTTTTACAAAATTGGGAAGAAGAAGTTACCAGAAGAAAACATAAATTAACTGTTGATGATATATCAAATAATTAAAACAATTATATAAAAAATATTATAACAAAAACTTGAAAGAAGCAAACCAAATTAATAGACTACCAAATATTGGAGGAAGAACAGAAGATACCCAACCCAAACTGAGGATACACAGGAAGCTACAAGTCTGATGGAAGCTGAACCTTGAAATTCGATTATTTGAACCTGGATCTCAAACAAACATATGAGAAGGACCATTAGACGTATTCCAGAAGAAGAGGATCGCCGAAGAGAAGCTGCATTAAGGAAGTGTCAAGTATAATTTAAATACTTCACAAAAAAAAAATTAAAATTCTCAATAACCAACAGTAAATGAACAATTTTATTTTCACTTCACCAGTCACTTAAATAAATTTTCGAACTGAACTTTATTAAATAATCACCTTTGATAAACCAAAACTATCACTGGATTATGATTTTATATTAAACTGTTTTAAAAACGTAACTTGCTAACAAAAAATTAACCTAGCGAGCACTAATTCTCATTTGCAATAACTTACTTTTTATATTTAAAGGTATCACAGATTGTGTATTAGTTGTAAGGTATATTATAAAATTATGTGCATTTATTAGTCTGTAAACCAACATTCTGTAGTCCAAAGAACTTTTCCCTGAGATATTTGAGTAATTAACCAACGAAGCAACATACGCCATTACTAAGCGTCTCTACAAACACACCAAACTGAGTGGACCGCCAACTGTACAACTCGTAAACGTGCCGGCGCAAAACTAAATGATATGTTTTATTTCCGAAGTGTAATTGACCTAATTATATAAAAAGAGTTAAATAAACCTTTGTACCTATCAACCGCTGTATGTTTGATTCATTTAAAGAGTAAAATAAGAGTTTGGAATAAACAAACAATAAAAATACAATAGTTGATAAATTCAACTCTGCCAGACAGTGGGAACCAATCAGACAGCAAGGGGAAAATTTAAACAACTGCGAGAATACGGTCGATTTCGTAAGTATTTAGAAAAAGTAATAAACAACTCGTTAATATTTAAATACACAAAAAGTAAGTATTACAAAGTATTGATAATTAACACTGATAAACGTTCTATTACAAAGTGGCGATCCCAACAGTGGGGCTTAAGGTAAAAAACAAATACGTGAGTACTTCGATCTTTTACAAAGTGACGCATCCAACGTGTGGCAGATGACACGCCTGAAATACTTGTTCTATTACAAATTGACGCTTCCAACGCGTGAAATTATTACTCATCCTCCCGTTCCTTTACACTATGTGTTAGGTTGTTCCGTGTCATGTACCACTAGAGATTTGGATCACATTCGTTTGTAGATATGTAATTAAAAATGAACAGAATACACAAACTGTATCATAGTGTTGTATACATATAAACTACATGAGATTTAGTAAGTAAAATCGCACACTCGTGCGAGTGCATGCGCGCACACACACCATGTAGGTACAGAGTATGGATATTTATTGCAAAAATTGATAGGTGATTCTTTATATTTCATATTTAGTGTTGATCACCTCTTTATATAGTACTCTATAAATCACTGAGAAGACAAAGTGTTGCGTCTTAGAAGCTCTCAATGAGTCTTGAGTTGTTCTTAGGAACGCTATTTGAGTTAGCTGGTCAGAGATGAAATAATTGAGTGGACTATATAATGTTTCTAGAAGTAATTGTTTATTGAGAGTTAAAGAGACATAATTGATTGCTGGTGCGTGTAGGGTTTTAATGCGGCATAAGTGCCGGAGAATTAAGATAGAAATAAAATATTGGCATACATGACAATGTATGAGCCAAACTTGTCTAAGTGAATTGTAGCATGGTGAGCATGCTATTAGTATTAAATATTGGAAAACTTTAAGTAGCCGCGGCGGGCGATTGAAATGAGTGGCCTGCTCGGAGTCTGGAGAAGAACTGATTTAAATTTGACTGCAGTCAGCCTGTCTCAAGACCGGCTGCAGATAGCATGAAAAACGTGACGTCACCTACAGGCGCCGCAATGCAGTATTTTATAATACAAAGTTCACATAGGTTCAAAGTTTATATAGATACAAAGTTTGTCCATACTGCCCGCACAAAATCGGGGCGATTTTGCAACTTAATTAATTGTGTGAAAGTGCATGGTAATTGATATCAAATGTTATATACAAAGAGAATATTAATTATCTTGTTGTTGCATCCTCTTCGTTCACTTGTTAATTTAATAATATATATATACTTTCACTTATGAACTTACTTTATCACTTCCCAAACGTTTCAAGATGTTGTTTCTCTTCTTCAGTGGGTTGAGTACTAACTGTCGATTACAGAATAACCGTTACGGAATGGAGTGTGTGGTGGGGGTTGATGGTGGGAAGGGGTTGGCGCTGAGGTTCGAATTATGTGTATGGATCAGTGTGTCAATGATAAATGTTAGATACAATGCTGCATGTCGCAAGAATGCTCATGCAATTAGTCGGAGTCCACTGGAAGTGGACATAATTTATGGATGGGTCGACGTAGGATACCATTAGCGGTGCGAACATCCGCGACGCGCACTATTGAGTCCTGACCCGAATAAACATTCATGACTACCCCGCGTTTCCACTGGGGGGGGGGAATTGTCATCTAGAATAAGGACGAGTTGTCTGGGAGTCAAATTTTTTGACTTAATGCGCCATTTGTTGCGCTGTTGCAGCTGGTGCAAGTAATCTTTTGACCACCTGTTCCAAATGGATTGGGTGAATCTTTGGAGCAGCTGCCATCTGCTAATATTCACTTGGGAATAGTCAGGTTCCGGGAGTGCAGTGAGCGGAGAACCAACCAGGAAATGAGCTGGAGTTAAAGGTACGGGGTCCCTAGAGTCATTGGAGACGGCGAACAAAGGGCGTGAGTTGAGGCAGGCCTCTGTCTGAGTTAAGATAGTGTAATACTCCTCGAAAGTAAGAATGGTTCCGCCTACCACGCGCCGTAAATGAAACTTGACGCTCTTGACTCTGCTTTCCCACAGGCCGCCGAAATGCGGTGCTGAGGGGGGAATGAAGGACCAATTAATGCCTTAGGCACTGGTAAAATCCTGGACGGACTGCTCAAAACCCTTAAACTGCAAAAGTTTATGCAATTCGTGAAGTGTGCTACTTGCACGACGAAAATTTGTTCCATTGTCGGAAAATATCTGATCAGGGATACCTCTATGCGCAATGAACCGTTTTAAGGCCGCTATAAAGGCGTCTGATGTCAGATCTGAGACTAGTTCCAGGTGGATGGCCTTAGTGGTCATGCATATAAATAAAGCAATATAAGCCTTTGACGTTGATCTTGAACGCTGCCCGCCATGATGCACAAATACCGGACCGGCATAGTCGACTGCAGACTGGGAAAATGGCTTAGCAGGCATTTTCCTACATGGGAGGGGGTAATTGTCCTAATAATTGGTTTGCGCCCCTAGCACGGAATCTAAAACAGGTGATACATTTATGTATTACCGAATGTATAAAAGATTTGTCACTAATTATCCAATATTTCCGTCGCAGAGAGAACTGAGTCAACTGTACACCAGCGTGTAATAAACGAAGGTGCTCACTTAGTATAATTAATTTGCTGAGATGAGAGTGTGGGTGTAGTATGATTTGGTGTCTGCTCTCGTAGTTGAGGTGGGAGTGCTGAACGTGTCCTCCTACGCATAATATTCCTGACTTGTCCAGGAAAGGGTTAAGTGAAAGAATTTTACTGTTATTAGGGATGCAGCGTTTCACCTCAAGCTCCTTGATTTCGATGCCAAAGTGCGACTTCTGGGACTGGCGAATACAAACCAAAAGTGTACCATGTAACTCATGGGAGGTTAAAAAAGAAGTGTTCCTATGCTCTGTGGGAAGCCTAGAGTTCCGAATGAATCGACGGCAATACGAAAACACGCGAAGGAGTTTCGAAAGCGATGAATAGTTTTCAAAATAATTAGACGTGGATAATGCGACAATCAATGAGATTTGGACCTGTTTCCATTGTTCCTGCTGAAGCTCGAGATGAGTGCAGGGAGAATGGGCATCGAAGGCACAGATAGGCCATGATGATGACTCGTGGGATAACCAGGATGGACCATGCCACCATTGTGGGTGACTGTGTAAAATCTGCTACGTTTACGTTTACGTTTCTGATTGAACTTGAGTTCCAGTGATTGGAACCTGCGGATAGCGCCAGAGAGAGAATCGCCTAAATGACAATTATGTAACCTGAGTGGTAAGGATACTACAAATCTGCCATCATTATTACGGACAGTATTAGATACAAAATGATTTTCGCATTCCGTGTCCTCAGTGGAGGGTGCACGAATAGCAACGTCCTCTAACTTCCAAAAGTCCTTTAGTTGCGAGGAAATGGCATTATCATCTTCACATACCATGAATGATGAAACCGGTTTTGTCATATCGACATTAAATGGCAAGTTACCTGCGAGAATGAATCCCAATTTCGTCACCTGTATTATGGGGAAATGTGGGCTACGGATAAATTTGACAGGTTCAATTAATTGTAAGTAATACTGAGCACCGAGCAATATGTCGATTTGCGAAGAAAAGTTCAGCTGCGGGTCAGCTAGAAATATGCCCTTTGGTAAGTTTAGGGAGGAGATGTCAAATGATTCCGCAGGGAGATTATTTGTGATACTGGGAAGCACGGCGCAATGTATGTTCAAATTAAAATTCTTATAGCGTGAATGCAACCTTACCCTAGTACTGAAATCAGCTTGAGATAATGAATTATCTATACCCGTGATGGGTAATTGAGATTTAATCAGTTTTAGACCCATTCGGCGGGCGAAACTCATGGTGCAGAAATTAGCTTGCGATCCTGAGTCCAATAAAATCCTAACTGGGTGCTTCCTACCTGCATGGTCAGTTGTCATGCAGACCGCGGTGGATAATAATATAGACTTGTTTGTTTGAAATTTTAACGAACACTGATTGTTCCTGGACGAAGCGTTATTGCTAGATATATGGATCATTGTGTGGTTGCGTTTAGCACAAGTTCTGCAAGAAAATTTGGAGGTACAGTGTGCAAAATCATGGCCTGGGCATAGGCAATTTAAGCAAAGTTTATTTTTAATTAGAACATTTTTTTGCTCCAGGGGTGTAATCGCTACAAACTGTGGACACTCAGCAAGGCGGTGTTTACCTTTACACAGCTGACATATGTTGTTTCCGATATGAGCATGGGATGTCGTCCTCGAAATATTAACCGGTTTAATTGCTTTGCAATAGGGACTCTTATCGCTAACGTGTATCTTGTTTACGGAGTTGGTCACGCCGTCCAAGTTTTGTAATAACTGCCTTCGGTTATTTAAAAATTTTATAAAATTACTGAAATTAGGAAATCGTTCGTCCGACAAGCCTTCTTTCCAGAGCCGACATGTATGATTATCGAGTTTCTGCGTTAAGTATTGAACTAAAATCATTTCAAATATATTTACGGGTAGGTTTAATGAATTTAAGGCATTTATATTCGCAGTGATCTCGTCAATGAACCTGGAAATGCTAACCCTGGACTCTTGTTGTACGGACTTGACGCCCAAGACATTCCCTATGTGATGGGCTGATACAATTAATTTGCTGTCGTACCTGTTTTTTAATAAATCAATGGCTACCGCATAATTTTCATTGGTGATTGGAAGAGATTTTATTACATTTAATGCCTCGTTACTCAATGAAGAGTGCAAGTAGTGTAGTTTTTGAATATCCGTCAGGTCAGTTCTGACGTGTATTAATTCCACAAATATATTATAATAGTGTTGCCAATCAATGATGCTACCTGAGAAGGAAGGCAATTTAATCGGTTCTAACTGTATCGGGGAGGTTTTAATTGGCGTAATTTCGGTTTGAATCAATGGTTTCTGGTTCACCTCCTCTACTTGTTTTAATAAATGGTGTAACTTGCATTCGATATTGCAGAGATCATCCTCTGTATGAACTCTGTCACTGACTGATGCGAAATCTGAATCGTCAGCCTCAATTTGAGTCTGAATATCGTCATATTTAGCGGACAATTCCATCAAATGGCGGAGCTTAATTTTTAATGCATGATGACCGCTTATATCTGGATCGAAATTATCAGCGAAAGTATTCACGTGAGATATGGATACCTTAATTGTGCCCCGTTTCTTTATTAACGCCTTCACATCAGCCATGACCGAGATTTTAAAATGTGATTTGAAACCGAAAATTAGATATAGAGAAGGTGAACAGTTGTTGTAATTTTGAATAATTTGCTACAATCTGATATAATACGGGAGCCAGTGACCTGTGTACACCCTAATATATGACTGACTATAATAGGTACTTAATTTGCTTAAAAATAGTTATGAAAGTTATCAAAAATATAAATCATTTGATATGACAATATACCTATAGCCTTATCACATCACTTAAATTTCTTAATGTATAATTGCACAACTGCGTAAAGGAGAATTTATGTACATATGAAAATCTAAATAAAAATATAAGCTTATGGCCACTTGACAATAATATCTGTTTCTGTAAAAATTATTAATAATGTTGTATTAAATGTTATTAACTCTGTGCAAAAATATTTCTTAGATTGCCATAATTATATATGAAAAAATCATAAAAAATGAAAGTTTATAATTACGTGGATGTTGAATCCCGGCGTGCTGAAGCTGGCCTCGATCCCGCTGCTCGATCCTGTTAGAAGTTGTTGCACTTCTTGTCTCTACCGGTCAGATGACACCTGATATTGTAGCTCTCCATAATTTTAAAGTTGTGGAACTTTTTCGTTGTAGAATAAATGATGCTGTCCTGCCATGTCCCGTTGTCTCTGGTTTGCTGCTCTGCAGAATCTTGCAGTGTTGATTGTGAAGTAATTTTTAGAATAATAGAGGCACGCAACTGCCAGCAATCTGAAGTTGAAAATGTTGGGGCTTGAACCAAACGCCGTTTGGGTCCATTAAACGAAATGTTAATGCGGTCGCAGTGGACCAAAATGTGAAATCCGTCCCGTGAGGACCAAAATGTGGTGGCTGTGGACCATGAAATGCGGTCGCAGTGGACCAAGAAATGCAAAATCCTGCCCGGATGACCAAAATGGTGCGTCTTAGAAGCTCTCGATGAATCTTGAGTTGTTCTTAGGAACGCTATTTGAGTTAGCTGGTCAGAGATGAAATAATTGAGTGGACTATATAATGTTTCTAGAAATAATTGTTTATTGAGAGTTAAAGAGACATAATTGATTGCTGGCGCGTGTAGGGTTTTAACGTGGCATAAGTGCCGGAGAATTAAGATAGAAATAAAATATTGGCGTACATGAACAATGTATGAGCCAAACTTGTCTAAGTGAATTGTAGCATGGTGAGCATGCTGTTAGTATTAAATATTGGAAAACTTTAAGTAGCCGCGGCGGGCGATTGAAACGAGTGGCCTGCTCAGAGTCTGGAGAAGAAATGATTTAAATTTGACTGCAGTCAGCCTGTCTCAAGACCGGCTGCAGATAGCATTAAAAACGTGACGTCACCTACAGGCGCCGCAATGCAGTATTTTATAATACAAAGTTCACATAGGTTCAAAGTTTATATAGATACAAAGTTTGTCCACAAAGTAAATTTTATAATTGTTTAATTTGCAGGATGTATTCCCAGTTATAAATTCTGTCCTAAAAGGAGAACTGCATGTAAAAGAAGAAATCATCAAAGAAGAGAATGAACTGTTTGTTGATCAGGTATTATACATAGTTATAAATTTGTTTATAGTAACAAGCATTTATTGTTATAATGAATAGCATTGTTGTTATTTTTAAACTTATTGGTTAAAACTGTTGGAGACCGTTTGGTGTCCCATGGAAGTCATTTTTATGTGCACTTTCAGTCCATACGATTTAGCCATAACATGTACCAGTACCACATGGCAGGAAATTTGAATTTTATGACGTCAGGGGTGTGAGTACGACTGACCATGGTGGGGGTAGAATGTGACTGAAGTAGGGATATCACGTGGCCATAGTGGGTGTACCATGTGATAGACACCATATGGGGTACCACAGCACTGGTGCAAAGTGTAGTGATTGGTCGGCCATGTTTAATATATGTCACGTCATCATATAGCAGAATCAGTTGTGATTGGTGTGTTTGAATGGCGGTAGTCGGTGTGGCCAACATGTGATAAGGGAGAAGAAAATTCCCTCTAGAAGGGAAATAGGTTAAAGAAGGATGTGTGAGGGAAAATTTAGTGTTGCCACTACCACCAGTGTGTGTACATTATGGCAGGAATGGATTTATGTTCCCTTAACAAGTGTATCCAGCGTTTCCATGGCCATCTTGTCCTCTGCTTGTCTTGATTTAATAGTTCGATGTCGTGTGAGGCATAAAATTGTGTAAACTGTGTGTGGGTCGGGTAGCCTTTGTGTAAAAGCACTTTGATGTATATGTTTGCACATAGATTTTGCGTATTGTTGTAACCTAATGGAAACAATCATTCTCCTCGCTCACAGTGCGAAACAGTATGTGTGTGAAATAAAACACATCAATCGTGTGTAAGTATAATTAACCATCAAAAATGGTACAATAAATATACACAGTTATGTATTACATAATGCAATAAAACACACACAGATACACACACACACACACACACACACACACACACACACACACACACATGCATAAAGTACCTATAGAATTGTCAGATGGTTTTAACATCAGCAGTGAATCTATAACAGACGTCAGTGTACGGAATTAGAGAGTTACAAATGAAATCGCTGTAGAATGAATAAATAGAAAATCACTAGGTCTTACCTTATAGAAAAACAAATGTGAAACTTCATGTTCACACTATATTGAACGATGTAATAAGTGTGGAACTGAGCTAAGAAATACTGTTCGCACTGCTCCATTTCTTGAATAAAAATGACCATATAGCAGATCACTTGATTACTTCCTCCTCCACTGCACCGTAACAAGTGCACAACAAGTTAGGTAAGTTCCAAACAATCTGCGGAAAATCAACATATTTTTAGAAACAAGGTAGCGAGATGCAAAATTAAAGTTTTACAAAGTTATGGGAGTCCCTGTACTATGTAAAGGGACACGCACTATGGGTGTGAATTATGGGCAACAACGAAAAGGCAATACGGTAAAATACAGACCTCAGAAATGGCATTCTCAAGAGGAGTTTAAAAGTGTTCTAAACTTGACCTTATAAGAAATAAGGCCATAAGAGAAGAGTTAAAAGTTTTTAACTTGAATGAAAAATTAAAAGATTACAAACAACAGTGGAAAGAACACTTAGAAAGAATGACAGATTCCAGACTGACCAAACAAGTCTGGAAATTCAAACCTATAGGACACAGGTTTGTGGGTAGACACAGGAAGAGATGGCTGGAGGATTTTTAAGTTGGAACAGGCAACACCTTGCCTATGCCGTGTTGTGAAGATGATGATGGTGTATCAAGAATGTCAGTAAATCGGTGCTCTTTCTATGCTAACAGTTTAACTCATATTTTAACACGTCCCTGTTACGGATTGTTTCCCAGATGCAGAGCCTTGTTGTGACTGGCTTTGAATGTTTTTTTTTAATCGAGTTTACAGCATGTATGCATACCATCATGCTTGCTTTAAGATCCAAATGTACCTTATATACTTATAAATAACTTATAAATATATAAGGCACCATATAAATATACCGTCATGCTTGCTATAACATCCAAGTGTACACATATCTTTGTTAATGAACATCCTTTGGTCTAACATTATGTCCTTCATTCTCATTGATTATATAATTTACATTAAATAACTTGACTCATAATTCTGCAACTGCCCTATAGGAGTCTCATTACAGCAAGTAGATTCACAGTTTTTAACTTCATACTTCTTCATAGCACTGTTCAGACTCAGACATCTGACCAAAATTTCTCTACCGTACCTAGAGAAATTTATTGAATATTTTTAATTTCTTTACCTCAAGATGTATTTTCCTGTATTTGGAACATGTTTCGGGAATCCTATTGTTCCCATCCTCAGCCTTGTTGTTGTTATGCTTTCCTGTTGGTTTGTGGTATTTTATACTGGTATTATTGTGTGTGATTGTTGTGTATATACAGTAAGGCCTTGATAATCCGGAACTTGATAGTCCGGAATCCTCGATAGTCCAGCAATTTTTATCAACAGCAACTGATTTGAAAATATCGCAGTGTTTGACTAAATTGCTGACGCTAATTCAGGTGGCGTTTGTGGTCTCTCAGATGTTTCAGTAGAATGACGTAATTTGGCGTATTCATGCACACTGGAATGCATTTTTAACGTCTCTGCTGCTATTGGTGCGATCATTGTTTCTTCGAAAATGCTCAGTTGTCCTTGACACAATTGGGAACTCTCGGCAGAGTTTGTGAGCTGACTACTGCACGGGTCATTGGCACCATTTCGTATTGGTTAGTCGTGAGTGTCTGCTTCTTGTGTTCCATACACAGTGCGTGCTATACCGTATTTGAGTTACAGTATTAGTGAACTCTGCTACAGTTAAGTTGTTCTGTTTTTGTTCAGTGGAGTTCAGTTTTAAGTTGTTGCTTCACAGTTTTTATCACAACATTTTCTGAACACAAAAACCAGAATCCAGTGCTTCTAATAAAAGAAAACATGTGACTTTGACAATCTAACAAAAACTTGACATTATAAATAGGTTAGAAAAGGGAGAAAACAGGAACGTAATTATGGAAGAATTTAATATTGGATCCTCAACCTTATATGATATAAAAAGACAATAAGAAAACTTCAAAAATTTTTGGTTCAAGCAGATACAAAAAAAGCTACTGACAATAAATTGTCAAACATTAAAAAAGCCTAAGCTTGACCAGTTGGATAATGCATTGTACACCTGTTTCTCAGCAAAACGTTCAGAAGCAAAACCTATAACAGGTCCAATGGTAATTGTAAAAGCCAAACAGTTTAGTAATGATTTGAACGTAAAAGAAGGAGACTAAATTTTTATGAGGTTGGTTGCACAACTTTAAAACTCGTCATGGGATACGCAAATTAGATTTTTCAGGGGAGTCTAAATCTGCTGATGAGGCTGCAGCAAATGAATTTAAAGTTACTTTTGGATGGACGCTCAGCTCTTTAAAAAATTTTTTTTTAACAGTTTGTTCCTGGAGTTAAACAAAACTTCAAAAAACTTGGTTTGCCTGAAAACACACAGTCTGTTCTGTTAGTAGATAATTGTAGAGCCCATCCTCCTGCTGGTGAGTTAAAGTAAGCAAATATAACAGTGAAATACCTCCCTCCAAACGTTACCCCTTTGATTCAGCCTAAGGATCAAGGAGTAATTCAGAACTTTAAGTGCGAATACAGGGTTTCATTTATTCAAGGACTCATAAACTCAGACTGTAGTTTTAAAGACTTTCAATCAACTTTTAACATGAAAGATGCTATTTTTGCAGCTGCTGTTGCTTGGTAAGAAGTAAAAAATGATACGTTAATAAAAGCATGGAGAAAGTTATACCAGCTGTGATGAACAATCCCCTTAGTGAACATAATGAACTAGATGACCTAGGTGATCCTGAAAGTCAGTTGCTGGATACTGTTAAAAATGCTGCAGAAGGCTGTTCATCATTGTCAAAAATGTCTGATGATGAAGTGTTTGACTGGCTAGATGTTGACAAGGGTGAGCCTACTGTTGGAGGAGATAAATGATGAAACGATCATCCAAAGTGTGTTAAATCTTCAGACAGTTGAAGTGGAAAGTGATGAAGAAGAGGGTAGTCCATCAAATAACGTTACTTGGCACGAGGCAACCGACATGATACACACTTTCGTAAAATTTGTGGAGACAAATGAACATTACAACATGGCTGAAGTTATGAATCTTCATATAATCCACAATGACTTTTTAAACAAAAGACAAGTTGATATAAGATCATTTTTTTAACAAACCTCAAGTACGACAACTACTGTGGCATCGACCTCCATGGACAATCACTAACACTCACCCTAACATGGACGAATTATTGATTTTGTTTTAAATGTTTAATTTTTAAGAAAATGTTTACTGTTGTAATTGAACATGGTCCTATGTAATTTAAATAATAAATTTACCTATGTAACTGCACAATAACAGGTGTACTGTACCGTTATCCCTTGTTTTATCATATTTAATCTAAACACCGTGATAGTCCGGAAAATTTGATAATCCGGCACGCTCTCGGTCCCGACCGTGCTGGATTATCAAAGTCCTACTGTATTAACTTTTTGAGTGTTTTCGATGTTGAGTACTTTGAAAATTGTGTCATGTTTTGTATTGATTTATGTATTAGTTTGTTTAGTTTTGTGTTTGTGTATTTATAAATAGGCTATAACATCTTGAGGTAAAGAAATTATAAATATTAAATAAATTATATATACATCAAGAAATAGACTGTAGCAAAAAGTGTTTTAAGCGCGCGCGCGTGTGTGTGACCAATTTGAACAGTTGCAGTAAATGTTTACAGTTTGTTAAAACAGCCGTATTTCATTGGGAAAAATAATTTATTTTTTATTTTAGAGTAGATATTTTATTTATACAGTAGACTCTCGACTATCCGGCCTATTTTTGAACCTACGTGTCGTGTGCAAAACACAAGTTGCGACATGAAAAGCGTGGATTCCCCCCCCCCCCCCGGGTCTTTTACTTAGATGCCATAAGGTGGTTGGCCAAAACATGGGAAGAGATTCCAAACATATCACTTGAAAGGTCTTGGAAAATTCTTTTGCACCATGAAGATGGACATTTCAACTTTGAACCCGTGTGTGAAACCGAAGTGGAAGATGAAAACGATAAACTTGTTTTGTTGCTAGAAAAAGTACCGGGGTGTGACGATGTCAATGCAGAGGACATTAGAGAATGGATGGCAAATGACGAAGTTGATGAAATAACAGATAAAGATAGTGTGGAAATTTTGACACTAGGAGATGAAATAGAAGAAGAGGAGGAGGAGGCATCTTTAGATGACAGGAAAAATCTCATCCCACATTCGGAAGGGTTCAGGACGATTGAGTCAGTGCTGGAGTACATTAGTCAGCAGGGGGAAGTGACGCCAGCTGATATCAGGTTGCATAAGTGGCGGGACATTGCGTCGTGGAAGAGGGCTAAATCGTATAAGCAGTTATCTATCAAGGACTTTTTCAAAAATTAAAATAAGTTTTCACTCTTTTATCTTAGGATTTTACGCATTTGTGTAATCATTTATCAGTGAACAGTAAAATAAGTTTAAATCATTTTTTTAAGAATTAAGCCTACGTTTTACGTTAATGTTTTGTTTATTTTAAAATTGTATGTATTCATACTGTACAATGTACATCATTTTGTTTCCTGCAATTAAGTTAGACATTATAAAATTTATCTTAAAATGTGTATACAATATTTTTATTCTTGGACTTCCTTTTGTGTAATAAATTTTTAAAACGTACAGTACAGTACATAACAAACATTTATAAAGTACTGGACTGTAGTAAGACGTCAGAAAATATGAATAAGAGTGGGTTTTGGTATAAAAAGTGTGATTTTAATGGTATGGGCGGGGCAGGAAGTGAGTAATTATAGATCTCCGGCCTATCCGGCCTGCCCTTCTGCCACATTAGGCCGGATAGTCGGGAGTCTACTGTATTTATATTTATTTTGTTACAGCATTTGGAAGACATCACTACAGTTATAAAGGATGAAATTCTTTTAGAAGAAGTGGAAAAAGAAATGAATACACAAGAGGTAAAGTTTTTTTTTAATATACAATCAGTCTTCCATCTACAAGTAGGTGAGACAAGTAAGATTCATGGTAGATCAGTCTTCCATTGAAGGCGGTCACTTTATTAACAAAATATTTTTGAAGTTGAACATTTATACTTGAAAATTAGATTCAGTCTTAGCCTTTCCGGTGCTCTGAGTGTGTATACACACGAAATTTGTATGTCAATATGATGCTCCGGGTGTGGTAAGTTGCACGTAGTTTTAAATTAGTAAAGTGCTCAGAACGGTTTAGTACGCCTATGGCTGTGACACACGGAACAAGCATTGTGCGTACAAGGTCAATGAATTGTCTTTAGTTATGAGTCAGCTGTTGAAACAAAGACAGTTCATTCAGTGTGTCTGGTGTCATGTAGAAACTGAGATAAAGTTGAGATAATTCGCAGATGAGTTTTTGTAAATGCTGCCATTAAGTGATACGTATATTTGTTGTTGTGGCGTGTTCCTTTTAGTTACATCTGCAGTTGACAGTTGAGTGTTGCTCAGGTTGTGTAATCTTTGCTGTTGGCGATAAATGTAATTGTTGTTGTGGTGAGTTTATTTTTTATCTACATTTGCTAATTGACAGTAGAGTGTTTTGAGATTGTGTAATCTTTGCAGTAAATGACATGTATAATTGTTATTGCGGCCCATTTTGTAAATGGTAGAGTGCTTCACGCACACTGCTGCTGAAAGTATGGCACACAGGGAAAGCATAAGCGCTCACACGTGTTGGCAGCGAAAAGGTTAAAACATGGAGACACCTGAGATGTCTTGCATTGGTGCTGTCACCTAACAAGTTGAGTGCTAGTTGATTGGGGTTGGTGATTCAATTTCAGTTGTTAGTTTATACAATAACATTGAATTTCATATACCAGTGAAACACTTGAATGTTGTCTTCTACACTTGTGTTCCTTGTGAGCAGTTCCTTGTGAGGTTGATGATTGTTATCAACATGTAATATGAATATATTGTAAGTACATCAATAATTGATTGAACGAATCAAGTTTTGTTTTTACTCGACCTTTTTTTGGCATTTGTCTTTCTGTCTATTGGGGTATGTCTCACGATTACTTTTCAACACATCAAATGATTTTTGTAAACCTTGGCCTGTGTGTCTGTAACTATACCCTACAGAACCCTATTGTTTTTGACACTGATCCCGCAAAATGTAGGTGGGAGAGTGGTAAAAATGTGTGAGGATGAAAACTTGGAAAAAAATCATAAAAGTGTGCGTGGACTATCAAATTAAAGAGAACTTTAACCATTATGAATTTAGCTTCTTTTTAAAAATCTCAAAATTTTGGGATGCCAGGGGCCAAAAAGTAAGGGAAAATTCTGATAAAATAGCAAAAATTCAAAGGGATTATTGAGCACATGGCATGTGGGATATCAGAGGGAATATTAACTAAAATCTGAATGTAGTGGTAAGCTTTAGAAATTTCAATATTTTGGAATGCAAATTTTTAACACAGCAGCCTAGAATGGAACCAAAAATTATTGAAATCCGGCCGTGGTCAGACTAAAGAATATTTTAACACAAATTAGATGTTTAAAATTTTTAGCCTTTATTGTGTGCTTACTATACAGTTGTTACATTTCTGAACGAAAAATAGGGTATTTTTAATTAAGAAAGTTGTGTTAGTGGTTATAATCACTATTGTTGGTCCATTGTGAAGCAGCAGGGAAATGGGCAGTAGTCGGTACAACTAATTGGAGAAATGAAGTGCCTAGACAATACACAAGTTATACACCTCACAAAAACAGTGGGAGCTTAGTATATTAAAATCTGAAATGAAGACAGATAAACCTGTTTGAAATGATATGCTGTCAAATCCTTATATACGTAGGGGGACCCAAAGGAAACGAGAATTTTTCTGTGGTAGTTGGTAGAACGCTAGTTCCGACTTCTCCCGCAAGGTGCCTTCATTAGACACCTTTTTTTATCAGTTGCCCTAGCAGCATTGTTGTGGAAACATTAGCGCGGTCAGTGTGACTATTTTTTGTAAGCGCTGTTTCACGTTTTTGGCGATTTTTAAATTAATTTAATGGCAGACATTAAATACCAATGTGCTAACATCAGGTTCTGTTTCCTGTTAGGGAAATCAGCAGCAGAAACCGTCGCAATGCTTCGGACGGCTTATGGGGAGGAAGCTTTGAGCCAGGCAAGGATTTTGAGCCAACAAGAAAGCACACGTGGAACGAATTTTGCTGCAACACGTTTCATCTTCAGATCTTCAGTAAAAATTCGTTGGCATGAACTCCAGGATATTCCAGTCATTTCCTCCAATTCATCGTTTGTTCTACGACGATCAAACATGATCGCAACACGGATTTTTACATTGTTTTCGTCCGTTTTGGAAGTCGAGGGACGTCCCGGTCGTGGTTCGTCTTCAATTGACATTTGACCACTTTTAAAACGAGAAAACCACTCGTAAATCCTTGCCTGGCTCAAAGCTTCCTCCCCATAAACCGTCCGAAGCATTGCGACAGTTTCTGCTGCTGATTTCCCTAACAGGAAACAGAACCTGATGTTAGCACGTTGGTATTTAATGTCTGGCATTAAAAACATCGCCGAAAACGTGAAACAGCACTTACAAAAAATACTCACACTGACCGCGCTAATGTTTCCACAACAATGCCGCTAGGGCAACTGATACAAAATGGTGTCTAGTGAAGGCACCTAGTGGGAGAAGTCGGAACTAGCGTTCTACCAACTGCCAGAGAAAATTCTCGTTACTTTTGGGTCCCCCCTCGTATAGTGGCATTTCTCCTGTGTGTATAGTTTGCTACAATCAAGAAAATGAGCTATCACATGACTAAAAACCATAATGGCTGCCACGCAGTCAACTCTATGTGGACCACTCTTTATATACAAAACAATCATAAAACCTGTTTATACATGTGAGAGACAATGATGGGGCATGCAACAACACTAATATGCTTCGTGAGCTGCAGAACTTGCTCACTACTTTGAACAAAGTACATTTATTACTGAATGAACTTTTATATTACATCATTTTTGATTAGCAGAAAATCCTGATTACCATATTTTTTTGAACAGAACTAACACTGTTGCACACCACTATAGAAAAATTATTCCGAATAGAGCTTTCAAGTTTCACAGCTCATCGTCAGATCGGAAATAACAATAATAGGACAAGACAAACTCTGTATACCCACTTGCCCTACCACTAGCATACACATTTTCATAAACAAGCTATAAGTTAAATGTCCTTTCTAGCTATTATCAACTAGCGAGTTCAGTCAGCCATGTCGGTACTTTTACATTTATTTCTAGTACCTTCTGTGTGTTGTGTTTGTGTGTGTGTTGTGTTTTTTGTGTGTACATTCTTTTTAATACATAACGTTTTAAATCCTTTCTCATTTAGTTGTAGTATTCATTAAATTTTCTAACCCTTTCTCTCTTTCTTTCAATACTTCTAACTCCTCTCTAAGCCTTCTTTTAACTGTGTTACTCACTGCTTTCAAAATTTCATAGTCTTCTAAAGGATTAACAAACTTATGGTTCTCTTCTATGAAATGTCTTGCATATAAGGAATTTGTTGTTCTATTACCTTCTCCACATTTGTGGTTAGATAAAACCTGCATTCGAATTTCCATCCTGTCTCACTTAGGTACACTTTGTTGCATTATTTACATTTTAATTTATAAACTCCGCTTCTCTGTAAGATTGGGATTTTTTCTATGTTTATTTCTTATCTTATCAAATACTGTTTCACATTTTTTAATTGCTATATCTACTCGTATTTTTTAAACATTGTATAATTTTTCTTGTATGTGATCCTATGTATGTCAGTGACCATGCATAATTCTTTTGTTTTGGTTCATTTTTAGCTTTTTGCATGTTAATACTTTCCATAACTTTATCCACTATGTTGGTGTTATAGTTATTGTTCTTTACAATTCCCTTTCTCTTTTTTATCTCCCTATCTTTTGTTTCTGTCTCTTTTAAGTACCTGTAAGCTCTATAACAAAATTAATTGATTGCCGCCATTTTATTTTTCGTACTTCATTTCAGATAATATACTGAGTTCCTACTGTTTTTGTAAAGTGTATAACTTGTGTATTGTCTAGGTGCTTCATTCGTCCAATTAGTTGTACTGACTACTGCCCATTTCCCTACTGCTTAACAATGGACCGACAATCTCTTTGTAGATGCCCAGGTTCCCCATATCTAAAAAGCTACGGTCTTCCATACTTTCTACCTTCATACTGTGGTGCCGAACTTTCAAGACTCTGTCTCTTATTCTTCCTCTTAATCATTTGTGTCATCACAGTCTGTTAGTGTGCGCACTTTATGATTCGCCCAACCAGAGACTGACTTGGCGGCCTCAAACTGTACAGCATAGACAACCGCATCCACTCTATTCTGGTGTATTGCCATTGTAACAGTTGTTGTAGTTCACTATCTCTGACACCATCAGTAAATATCTGTATCACCAAAATGTCATTCAGAAATTCTCTGGTGCTCTATGATAGGCCAGTCTAACTAGCAAGTCAATACTTGGTTCAAACTGTTCTGCATAAGAGTTCTGGCTATAAGGTGACACTTTCTGTAGTAGCTCTAAGGCAGATACTTGAAATCAAGAATAAGTGAAACCAATAATATGTGCTTGTGACTTCAAATTGCCGAAGATATGTTGTCCAGTAGTACTTCCATCAAATGTTGGGCCCTTGATATGAATAGGCATGACTGCAGTCAAAGTAACTCTCTCTGTTACCTTATTTTCTGTATTTTTTTCGACTTTACCTTTTTTGGTACAATCTGTTGAGCAATTTGATTTGAAACACGGGGTTGTTTTTTCATTGACTGTTCAGCTTCTGTTTTAATCTGTTATTTTACATTTGCAGTCCAATTCTCTACTACAGATAATCTTACCTCTTGCCCACTGAGATCACCATGAGATCACATTCACCCACACCTCCACATAGTAGAACCCAATCTGCAGCAGTATGCTCTTGCAAATGCCTTTGTTTCTATATCAGTGCTTTTATGTGTTCTGTTTCTTGCCGATGTTCTTGTTTTTGTCATTATATCTAACCAGGGATGCTTGTAATGAACTAAATGAATAAGTACTACCTTCTTATTCTGTCCTGTGGCTTTCTTATATAAATTTTAAAGATGTAAAACGTGTTTCAGACCTTATGTTCCATCATCAGGTGCATTTCATTCGTTGGAGGTCGTCAACACATAAAGACACAACACATATTTAAACACAAAAAACTAATTAACAATAGCACGCGAACTTCATGGTGCGCACTGTACGGTGTAATATCCATACTGCCATCTGTTGTCATTGTTGTCTGTACTCTATCTGTGATGTGGGCTTCAGGCGTTCAGATAATTGCAATGCTGTATCATGCAATGTGTTGGAATGAAAATTCAGCTGGTCGTTTAACAAATGCTTGGGATAAAATTGATATGCCTTATATACTTCAAACTCCTCGGCAGCACTCATGTACCAGCCTTACTTGCAAACATGTATGTGTATAAGATTTGTAGCAAAATCTGTGTAATTGCGGTTACTATTACATTCAAACTGCCGCATTAAATGTTTCATTAAAATTAAAATTTGTATACATTTCAAAAAACAAGCAGTTTTACAAAAAAAGTAGTCCGTTCCTTGGTGTGGAACTGTTTGTAATAGTAGATTATAGATAAATAAATCACCTTGTATCCATCGTGTGACTTAAGTGTTTCGTGTGAATATCAGATATATCACACATTAAATATTATTATATGATCACACATTGTCTTTAGTTGATTATAAATTTCATTCACAATAAGTTACTACTATTATTAACAGTCCTGTCTGTATAGTTAGTAACCAATATCTTACATTTACATTTTACACTCAATCACTTATTGTTCTTGTTGTGATTACATTTTCTTTTTACAATTAGCTATTATTGCTATGAACAGTCACTTTTAATGGTTTAGAGTACATATTTGTTCTACATTAGCTTATATTGTACTTCTTTTTGCTTATTTCAGGTTTTAACCTTTCTCATTGGTTTAGCAAGGTTAGGTATATTGTTTAGTTTATGTTATATTATATGGGGGTTTATACACTTATTGGGTTATGCACATTATGTCGCATTACATATTACCTCCACACCAAAACATGATTATTTTGTTGAAACCAAGTTTGGGGAAAATAATTTTAATATTTATTTTTTCACTCATAATATTTTCTCATTTCCGTTTGATTGTAGGTACCTTTGATTCGGTTAGTACTTGGGTATACTATTACATAAGTATTATTACCATTGTCTTTATTTATCACATATGGGCCAGCGTATAACAATAACAATTTTTTGGCTATACCTTCGATACTGCTGGGTTGTTGTTGATTCCTGATGAGTACCTTTTCTCCAACATTATACTTAATTGGGTGAACTCCCGTTTTACTTTTGTCTTTTCGTCCTCAATTCTGTTTTATGGAGTATCCTGTTACATATTCTGGTGATACAAATTCTTCATCGGGTGCTTCAGGGAATTGGATTATTTTGGTAATATCCCTGGGTGGTGGTTTTAAAAACATCATTTGGTATGGGCAAACTCCCAATGTGTCGTGGTGTGATAAGTTGAGAAATGTTTCAGTATTTGAAATATATTCACTTCACTTTTTATGGTTATCATGACAATATGTGCGGAGAATTCGTCCTACTTCTCTCAGTACTCTCTCGGCTGGATTGCTGCTGGGATGGTATATAGAGGTTTTGTAAGCTCGGATGCCTTTGTTTATCATTTCTTCCCTCCATCTGTAATGGCCACTTTTGGTAGGCCGTCACTTAAAAATTTAAAACTATACACTTGGCCTAGATAAAGCAAAAATATGCTGCAGCCCAGAGTGACAGGACTTGCAATAAAACACTCTTTTAAACATAACAATCTTTTTATTAGTGCTTCATAATCATAACATGTTTCACTACAGTGTAAAACATTGAATTCTTGTATTTATTTATATCAGTTACTAATTTTCGTTTTATCTAGAAAATATGTATATATATTCAGTTTGCATGAAGAGCAATTACCAATACCATTAACAACGAAAATTAATCAAACAGTATCGCAAGTGGATGCTTTTAACACAAATAATAAAAATCACAGCATACATTCAGAGCACATGCTCTAGCAAAATTTTAATCATTATACAGTGGAACTTGGTTATAACGTCATTGAAGGGACCAAAGAAATAATGACGTTATGTCCGAGTGACGTTATAAAAGAATCGTTATAAAAGACCCTTTTTAATCACTAGTAAGGAAGGAGAAATAAAAAAAAAGATCTTTGCATTATTAACATTATTCGTTATATTTATTCTAAAGTTTACAAACTGCATTTCATTTATACAAACGGCATGAAGAATATTTTAAAAGATCAAAAAGAAAGTACATGTAACTTACATTTAGGCTTACTGTCGAAAGTAATCCGTAATTTTCTTTTGAACACTCCTTTCTGAAAAATAAATTCTTTCTGTGTGCTGTGGAGATGCTGCGCTGCATTGAACGTGTCGTCAGACGTCTCTCTAAAGCAGTAAAATCGTGAAAGAGTTTCGGCAGCTCTCATTGCTTCCTGTACTGTCGGACAAACGATGTCGGCATCCTCCTCTTGCTCAGCATCTTCTTCAACACTATTTTCTGCTTCTATGTTTTTTACTTCCGCGATAATTTCTGCGTCACTCAACACTTGGAATGTTTCTACTTGGTCATCTACTGATGCATAGGAATCAAGTTCATTTCCAAATTCATTTACGTAGAATTTCTTAATCCACTCCGAGAGCGGCAAGTTGTCGTCTTCGTCATCATCGGGTAAATTTTCATGTACGAGTTGTGCTTTATTAAAGCATTTTGTTATCGTCTTCTGTGTTACACTCTTCCAAGAGTCGTCTAGGAATTGTATTGCATCTAAGAGTGACATTGTGGCAGGTTGCGCCATGTCCATACAGAAAATAATTTTTTGTCTGTATATAGAAAATAATAATGTATGTCTGTAGCCATGGGCGTAGCGCGCGCGCGCACATATATACGTTTATATGAAATGTAGAGTAAAATATCTGAGAAATTTTTGACGCTATAACAGAGTAGTACAATATTTAGTGACGTTAAAACCGGGAATATTTATAATGTTAAAGATATCAGTTTGACCGGACTTATGACAAAATAACGCTACACCCGAGTTGACGTAACAGCCGAGGCCGTAATAACCAAGTTCCACTGTAATATGAAAATACTGCTTATATGTATGCTCTTTTTCCTACTAACAATTACCAATGCTATTAACCATAAAAATTAATGTCAAACAGTCTGACAAGTGGTGCAATGTTTTGTAGTTAATTAATTATTAAATTTTGATATTATTTAAATACGAGGTGCTATCAGAAAGTTCCTGGACTAGGTCTAATAAATTCTTTTTGCTTACCTAGGCCATTAATGGCTCCCATCTCCTTCAAAGTAGTCTCCCTGCGAATTGATACAACGAATCCAGCGTTGTTTCCATGCCTGGAAAGTGTCAAAAAAAGTCTTTTGCTGAAGGCTGTCAAGCACCTCTTGCGTTTTTGTCTTAATGTCTTCTACAGTGTCAAAACGGTGACCTTTCATGTGAATTTTTATTTTCGGGAACAGAGAAAAATCACAGGGGGCTAAATCTGGTGAATATGGAGGGTGTGGGACGGTGGCCATATTGTTTTTGGTCAAAAACTCTGTTGTTTTCAGTGAAGCGCGAGCAGGTGCATTGTCGTGATGCAACAGCCAGTTTTGGTCTTCCCACAATTTGGGCCTTTTTCGTCGCACATTTTGTCTCAGCCACCTCAAAACGTCACAATAAAAATCTGAGTTCACTGTAACACCAGCTGGCACGAACTCGCGATGGACAATGCCTTTGATGTCGAAAAACACAATGAGCATGGTTTTTTGTTGCACTTCTGACCTGCCGTGCTTTTTTTGGTCTCGGTGATTGTGGACTTTTCCACTGTGACGACTGCTGTTTTGTTTCTGGATCATAACCATAAAACCAGCTTTCATCACCGGTTATGACCCTGGAGATGAAGGTAGGGTCATTTTCAGACGTTTCTCTGAGTTCACTGCACACATCAACACGGCGCTGTTTCTGATCCACGGACAAAAGCCGAGGGATGAATTTCGCAGCAACACGACGCATGCCTAAATTTTCAGTTAGAATTTCTTGACAGCTTCCATAGCTTATTCTGGCACTTGTACACAACTCATGGATTGTTTGATGACGGTCTTCGTGAATGAGTTGTCGAATTTTTTCAACATTTTCATCCGTTTTGCTCGTGGAAGGTCGTCCTGAACGGTGATCATCTTCAAGTGACATTCTGCCAGCCTTGAAACGAGCGTACCACTCAAAAACCTGTGTTCTGTGTAGGGAATGTTCTTCAAAAGCTTCTCGAAGCATTGCAAAAGTTTCAGTAGGCGATTTACCAAGTTTAAAACAAAACTTAATGCACTCGTGTTTCTCGAATTTATCAGCCATCATAAAATTAGCAAATGAATGTTAACACACGATTACAAAACACAACGCGTAGACCGAACACAACCTCACAATGCAACGAAACTCGGCAGACTGACTCATTATGTATTACGGAATCGGACACTGGGACGCCAGGTTGTACAGTCACGTCCAACAGCCGTGCCAAGTACAGTCCGGGAACTTTCCGATACCACCTCGTATAAGGTATAATCCAGGAATTCGTTTAGTGTACTCAGGCAGAGAACGGTGTGCAGATACAAATAACGATACACAAATCAAGTAAATATAACATTATTTATTTTTTTATAGCCAATACAAATAACAATGCACCATATGCAATGTTACTCAGTAGTTGAGTAATTAAATTTGTCCCTGTAATGGGGTCAAATTTGTAAAGAACAATATGCAAATACAATTAACACAATGCGTGTTTATAGTGAAATAGAACATTAGTTATGTTCTCTTGAAAACATAGAAAAGATTACGAACACACTTATTTTGCCTTAAGCATAAAACTGGTTATTAGCAAACAACATATATCAAATTGCGCAAACTCAACACTTCTTTTTAGGCCTATATTTTTACATTCGCTCAATTATGGACACTTTCACACTTCTACATTTATTTATTTTTTGGTTTTTTATTTGAGCTCAATTTGAAAATGCCAGTATTTAATTATATTTTGAAATGTCTACTTTCCTGTTAAATGCGTGGAAATTCAACACCTGGGCGTCAACTCGTGGTTTACACCGTAGCTGTTTTATTTCACTGTTGCACTTTCCCATTTTATGGTCGAACTGTTAATTTACGGCACCTATGGATGAATATTTAGTCAAAAAACTGTTGTATTTTGAAATATATAAAATTTTACATTTTCTGCTATATGCGGGCGCCCGCGACTGCTGCTGCACAGCGCAAAAGATGGATGTTGACTGACTTTTTTGTGTTAAAAACTTTCCGTTTGGTGCGTTGCACACTGCTTCACCCTGCTCCCCGCCGCACATCTCTCCTATAATATTATAATGTTCCGCGGGGTTGCGTTTCACCTCTTCAATTTGTAATTTCCTGTTACTCATCAAAAACATACTGGTGGAATTAATCACTGGCTATAAATAGATTTTCTATTAAATTAAAAATTTAACTATGACCATATAAGGCCATGAAACTTACTGACTCATTTACTGCAGACTTTGTGTCGCCTCAAAAGGGCCTCATCTTTACATGTTATAGAATTTACGAAATTACACAATAATAATTAAATAAATTTAGACCCATTACAATGGATGCTCTTACACAGTTAATAATATGGATCACAATATGTATATATTTTCACAGGACTTGTTCTAACAAAGATTTCTTCTGTTTCATCAGTTAATCATCATAACATTCACTATCTTTCAATTTCTAGACAAATATATATATATATATATATTCAATATGCATTAATAACATTAATTAAAAATAATATTAACAATGTAAATTAATCATACCTTATAAGAAGTGGATGCCTTTTAACACAGTTAATAATGAATCACAATTATACATCCATTAGACATGTTCTCACACAATTGTACTCATTATAATTTTGAAAACTAGAAGTTTATATACATGTCCTTTTCTGCTTTGAAAACCGGTAAAGTGTAGTAGTTGTTGAGTTTTTATAAATGGAAACTTCCCACCTGTATTTTTACAAATGCTGATTTCCGTTAAAGCCTGTGATGATGATGGTTAATAGTGGTGTTGGGAAGTGGGTACTCATCCACCTTCGGGGCAGCTGTCCTCCTGATGTTCTGGAGCATGTGTGTGGCTGACGGCGTTGGGGGAGCTTTCCAGTGGACATCTCTGCCGATGGTGCCGGATGTTCGTGTCACCATCTCAGCCTTTCCTTCCTCCCGACTGGTCGGGGACCCTGTGACATTTTGTATGTACAGTAGGCCGTCAGGAATTATAACTACCTCAATTATGTCTCGCCTTGTAACACCGAGACCACACACACGCTGTCACAATTTCATGCACACTACTACACTGTTATTAGCCATAAGGAAACTTGAAATTCACCTTTGCATTTTCATTAGCATTTACAAAATCGTACTCATTTACATTAAATTACCTTTAAATTTAACTTTCTTACATTTACAATTACATTTAATTTTCTCAAATAGTCAAGTGCAAAATCGCCACGTGCTTGTATATATACCGGAAGTAACTTGAGAGACACATATACACGTCCTCACCAAATTAACATACACAATTCTCATTATTAAATTAAACACATAACCCCTTATTCAATCAACAGAGAATAAGTAAAGATCTTTACCTGAGACACTTTATGAAATTACAAGCTCATAGTAGTTGAAGAGATTGTGTGCCCCGCCGTCAGACCTCGAAGTGCCCTGTCGGAAGTATTTAGATGAAATGAGAAAGAATTGCTTGTGTAGCCAGCCCTCCAAGACTAGTTACAAATTGTTAAGTTCTACCAAAAACAGGTGATTCTGGTTGCTGTATTAATTCGCTGCAGTGCTCCACGGCCTCACTGAATTACGTTGCTTCAGCGCGGCAAACTTGATTTACTGATCCAGTCGGCTTTGTCTCCCGACAGCCATGCAGAGGCGGCATTTCAAATTTAAATCATGCCTGGAAAATTTCAAGTCCCGGCACACCCTCACCCCAAAAGGGCAACATGGTTGCCCCCAAAATCAAGTCAATCCATAGCCACTTGACTACATCACCAGGACAATCACAGTCCTCTTGGCTGCCTTGGGAAAATCTCAGAAATTTACCGCACTTAGGAAGACAGAGGCTCAGAGGAAAACTAAACAAGAAGAAGGAAGAACTGGAACTGTGTGAGTGCATGTGTGCATGAGTGTGTATATGTGTAAGTGTGCGGTGACTGCATGCTGACTTGATCAGGGTGAGCATACAGAAGAAAGACAAGAATCGAGTGCACTTTCTCTAGAGCTCTGACCTCTTAAGGCCTCCCCACTCACAACTGAGAACCCAAGAGCCAAATCAACACCTTAACCCTTACAACTCTTCTACCACCACTCACATACCCATACCACAAGGCAAAAGTCAACCTCGATATGTGAGTGATCAACTCTCCACATCACTACATCACGGGGGGGCCGCCTCAACATCACCCT
The DNA here is from genome assembly GCA_034769895.1 of Magicicada septendecula. Classification (NCBI taxonomy): domain Eukaryota; kingdom Metazoa; phylum Arthropoda; class Insecta; order Hemiptera; family Cicadidae; genus Magicicada; species Magicicada septendecula. Next base: position 138,247,630 of record CM068370.1, read on the forward strand.
CACTGGTGACAACCTACTACCACTCACATACTTATACAACAAGGCAATTTCATCCCTGATATGTGGGTGGTCAACTCCTCTACATCACTGCCATATGGCCAAACCCGGCCAAGTCCCGGCAGACATCTTCTATCTTTGAATTGGGTTCCGTGGTCGGTTACAATTGATTCTGGGACTCCAATATCAGTCATGTATTTTTCAACAATGAGTTTAATGATTACCTTGGTGGATGCCTTACTAATAGGGTACAGTTTAGTATATTTGGTAAAATGGTCCCAAATAATGACTATGTATTAGTACCTGTGTCTCCCTCCACTTCAGGGAAAAGGTTCACAAATATCAAGGAACACTTTCTCTAATCTTCTGCTGGATGTTATGGTTATAATTGCTCCTTCTCTCCTCATTGTTTACTTTCACCATTTGGCATATACTACACTTTTTCACTGTTTGTCTCACTTTCTTATTTATACCTTTTATGTACACATCTTTTTCTAACGCTTTTATAACTTTCTCAGGTCCCATGTGTCCATAGAGTTGATGATAGATTATAATTATTGATAATCGTCTCCATCGATTTGGGGATGTATAGTTTCCATTTGTTTTCTCTAGTGGTTGGTTTTGTGAAGATCAAATTATTATGGATGTGGTAGAATGGCAATATCTTCAAATCATTGTTATTGATTTGTGTGGTAATGTTAGCAAGTTTTTCATCACTTCTTTGTTCTGCTTGGATTTGATTTAGTAGGTCTGATAGTCCTTCCCTTCTCAACAATACGTTGTATATTTTTCCTATATCTTCTCTATCAATTTCAAATGTACCTTTGTCCATGTTTACTCTTGATAGGGCATCTGCAAGAGTATTTTGTCTTCCTGGCACGTACTCCCACATTATGTTGTATTCTTACAAGGCCAGAATACAGCTAGTTAATCTTCCATGGCTTAATTTACATGTCTGTAGGAATGATATTGACTTGTGATCTGATCTCACTGGTAATGGGTAACCTAAAATATGTGTCTGGAACTTGTTACAGGCGAACACCACGCTTAATAATTCTTTTTCTATGACGTTATAATTTCGTTCACTGCTGTTTAGTACACGAGTAGCAAAACTAATTACTAAATGATTCCCTTCATCGTCTTCTTGGTAGAGTTCTGCTCCAAGCCTTACGTTACTTGCATCACAATTTATATAGAATCTTTTGCTAAAGTTTGGATGATGAAGAATAATGCTGTCAAGGAATTTATTTTTAATTAAGTTAAACGTTTTGTCATCATCTTCGCCCCATTTCCATTTACATTTTAAAGATAATAGGTGTTTAAATCTAGCCATTAATTTCGAATAATCCTTGTGAAACTTTCTGCAATAGTTACACACTCCAAGGAACAATTGAAGTTGTCGAATATTTTTGGGTTTGGGGAAATTTTGTATGACTTCCACTTTCTCTGGAGACGTAGTGATTCCTGTCTCTGATAAAATAAATCCTAGGAATTGCAGTCTACTAGTTATTAGCTTAGATTTATCTAATTTGAGTGTTATATTATTTTCGGCTAACCTCCTTAACACCATTTCTATATGCTGGCAGTGCTCCTCTCATGTTGTAGAAGTTATTAGGTCATCTAAGTATACTGTTGTGAATTCTAACACTTCTCTTCCCAGAATTTGGTCCATACACTTCACAAAAATGGCGACGGAGCTTACAAGTCCAAAAGGAAGTTATTTGAACTGGTAATTCCTACCTTCAAAAATGAATGCTACATATTTTCTACTATTGGGGTGCAGTTCTACTTGCCAATAGCCACACACAGCATCCCATATGCTCATGAATTTACATCCCTTAAATTTCTTCATGATTTCTTCGATTTCTCTGAGTGAAGTTCTATTGTTAATAATGTTTTTATTTATTTCCCGGGCATCGAGACATAAACGTACTGCTCTATCTTTCTTCTGTATTGCAACGATTGGACTGGTGTAGTGAGATGAACTATATTCAATAATACCTTCCTTGATCCATCATGTGTTGAATTTCTCTCTTTACTGCTTGTTTTAGCGATTGTGCTATTGGATACGATTTTTTATTAAAATTAACAGGGCTATTAAATGATAATTGACAAATGAAGTTCTTTGCCTTCCCTGGCAAATCAGAAAACACTCTCCTATACCTATTGTTGATACTGATTAGCTGCCTTTTCTGTTCATGGGTTATTTTGCTATTACTGTTGGCCAGGAATGACTGAATTTCCTCTAGCATTTGGTTCCATATGTCGTCTTCAGTGTAGGCTGATTCTTCATCTGGTGTCATTAATTCCTCCCTATAATTCTGTAGTAAGGTAAATGAATGTCGATAGTGAGGGGCACACTTGCAGCCTATTATCTCACTTGACCATTCACCCTGTTCATTGTACAGTGTTATTTGGCCACTGCACATATTAATGACTGCTGAGTGTTGCCGTAGCATATCACACACAATCATAACTTTAAATGGTAGACCCTGAGCTACCAAGAACACCATTGGAATCGTATTGCCCGGACTGGATACCTCTAACATAGCTTGCTGTCGGATTGTCTGATTTGGCCTACCAGTAGCTCCCACTATCACCATATTACTCACTGGCAGTGTTGGTATATCTTCGTTACACAAATCTTTTATTCTATTAAATTCTCCTTTGTCTATTAAGGATACATTCGCACCTGTATCTATCATTATCTTAGCTGATACCCCTTGCAGTAAAGCAGTTGTGAAAATGATTTCACTATTTTGATTGCACTCTGCTGTTGATTCTTCTTCAATGAGTTCGTTACGTATATTTTTAAGATAATTGTTTTTGATTATGTTGGTATCTTCCTGATAATCAACATCGTTGTTAGTTATCTGCCCGTCCAATTCCTGCAGTGATGGGCTACTTGGTATTCTCACTGCCGACACTCATTTCCCACTCTCTCCTGTTGCAGTGCAGGTTGTGCGGTTCCTTCTTGAGTTCGGTTATCTGGTCTAAACTCTCTCTTCTCTTCCTGATTTCTTGGTATCCTATCTTCATTGCTGCGGCTTCTGGGTGGACTTCTCCTCTCTTCATTAAGTCTATTGTGATTTCTAAAGTCTCTTCCATTATCCAAGCTGCGTCTTCGGGATCTAAATCTATTATTATTATTATGTGTATTATTAGTATTACTATTATTATTAGCACGAACATGATTTACTCTCTGTCACTGGTTTCTGTTCTGGTCTCCTCTATTGGCATTCGGTCTCTAGTACTGTCTTCTGGATCTCCGGTAATAGTCCTCCTGCTCATAGCTTTCTAGCAGTGCCTCCATGGCTCCTATGGTTTTGACTTGTCCACAGAGTCTGGCATGGACTATTCCCTCCTCAAAGTGATAAGACAGCTTGGTTACCAAACATTCCTCTGGTATACGTGGTTCTAAATTTCTAGCCAGGCATACCTTTCCGAGGAAATACACCGTCGGTGATTGACCTCTGGTTGCATCAAATTTCCCATTCCATAAATTGATTATATTTTGGGTTGATTCGGACCAGTATTATGTGCTTAACATTTGTTTAAACTCCTCATAGCTGTTGGTCTCGTTTCGGATGGCTGTCCACCAATTATCAGTGATACTTTTGAAACAGTCATCTAGTATATTTTTTATGATGCTCCACCTATTCTCTTTTGTTCGGTTAAACCATTCATTGACTCTTTCTAGGAATTCGATAGGGTTTCTTTTAGTCCCTAAAGTTTATTGTGTCCCTACTATCTGGTATTGTATTTTGAGTGTAACACATCTGTCGGTTGCGCAGGATTTCTAGCTCTTCTCTTATATTTATTAACTCTATGCTGTATATCGTAGATTCTCTCATTGTTATGTTTTACTTGGCTCCTTGACCTATATTATTATCAAGATGCTCCATCTGTGGGGATATGCTTTCTTGTAGTTTGTCCAGCTTTTCTTGAGTTTCTTGCTGCACAACTTCTATTCTGATTCTATTATTGTCTTCTGTGTTGTTGATCTGAGTAATGATGTCTTCTCTAAATTGTAGAAGCGCTTCGTTGGTTCGGTCTAGACGTTCATTGGTCTCTGCAATTTGCTGCTTCACAGCTTCGTTGAGCCTATCAACTTTTCGGCTAATTGTTTCATTGGAGTGTTCTATTTTCTCATCTATACTTTCGATTTTATTTTCAGTTTTTTCGTTAATTTGTCTTAACATCTGTCTATTTTGCTCGGCCATGAATTCCATTACGTACTGTAAATTCATACCTCCTCTTGCTTCATCATTGTTACCAGCCTGTTGTTCCGTGTAGTTATCATTGACCGGTCGTATCTCATGTTCCTGCATATCAACTTCTGTTTCTGTGTTTTTGTCCTTTTCTGCGATGTTGCTCGTCGTGGCATTTCGAATAACTTATAACAGTCGCCGATAAAGTTATATTAATTATAGTATTATTTATTACAGTCGGGTTATTAATTTTTTCTAACTTCAGCCTCACTGGTTGGGTGCCAGTTTTATAACGCTATATTTTATTTTGTTTATATTATTTCTTTAAAATGCGAGTGAAATTAAGTTATTTTAACTTTTATTTATTATTTAATAGGACGGATCTTGGGTTTTGTTTTGAGTTGTCAAGATTGAGGTTACCAGACTCACTTACCGTAGGTAATTACGCTTGACGGAATTATTTACGTCGTCGTGGTCGGGTTCTATCTTCTTATTCTGAAATAAAATTCTTTATTTCTATTTTATTTTTTAATAAAAGAACTCGCATTAATTAGGGAAAAATATCATTATTTATTTTCATAAGTTACTGCCATCGTTGTTCTAATGTTTATTTGGTACAATTCACAAGTCAATTCTTATTCTCAGTTCGATTCAGAGTTACACTTTCGATAGTTATATAAACTCCGGATTCTTTTGACTGTTATTAAAAAGTACGAAATGCAACTATTACAATTAAAATTACAACGTATTACAATTAAAATAATTCTTACTAACTAATAACAATTAAATTAAAATCAAGAAAATACAATGAAATACAGTGGAACTTGGTTATTACGGCCTCGGCTGTTACGTCAACTCGGGTGTAGCGTTATTTTGTCATAAGTCCCGTCAAACTGATATCTTTAACATTATAAAAATTCCCGGTTTTAACGTCACTAAATATTGTACTACTCTATTATAGCGTCAAAAATTTCTCAGATATTTTACTCTAAATTTCATATAAACGTATATATGTGCGCGCGCTACGCCCATGGCTACAGACATACATTGTATGCAAGCGATAAGCACTGTAACAGGACCGCCGGCGCCAGCCAGTGTCTGGCGACTGACATGTCTCTCCACCACTCTCACTGGGTCAGTAGCACTGCGCGTCTTGAGGCTATTGTTCATGCCACGCTGTTACAGTATTTACTGTACAGTATTGTTTACACGTAGTCTCGTCTCTGTTTTTGGTTGTTATTGTTTCTGTATCTGCTCGTACTGTGACAGTTTCTTTTGTGTGTTTTATAACTTCAGTTTCAGTAGCCACTGTTTATAGAATTTTATACGTAGGTCTACATTTTTATACAGTAATCGTGGCAAGTTCTAGTACAAAAAGAAAGGTTCTGTCTATTCAAGAGAAAGTACGTGTAATTAGATCATATGAAAGCGGACGTAAAATAGCTGATGTATGCCGTGAGTTTGGTTTAGTGAATTCTACTGTAGGTTCAATTTTAAAAAACAAGGACAAAATTTTAAAAAAATTTGAGGAAGATGGAGAAAAAATTTTAAAAATTAGGAAATGCGAACATGGTGATGTGGATGCAGCATTATTGAAATGGTTCGTCGGGTTAGGAGGTCACATGACCTTAATTATTTAAGATACAAAATTTTACATCTTCTAGCTATAATTACTCCCTCTCTATTACATAATAAATCTCAAATTAGTTTACAGTACAATATTCCTTATAACAAGAAAAAAATCTAGACAGCTCACATGGCATAGGTGTGTGTCCTAATAATTAATTTAACATTTATAAAATTTCATCTCATAAACCATTCCATGTAGCTTTTGACATTTCAAATCACATTAACATTCCATTAGTTAATTAAAATGTTGCTTCTGACACTTAAATAAAGCATATATTAGTATTTGTACCATCTTTTACTATTTATTACAGTGCTGTGATGGTTTAATAGTTGGAATTACAATAATTTCTATTTTGATATTGGCCAATTAATTGGTATTTCTCTATAGCACAAAGTTTCAATTTAAAATTACTGTTTGACCTTGTGGCTTGATACACTATTATTATTACATGCATTGAATTATCCATTATGTTATTATTATCCATTGAATTGATTCTGGTAAAGTGAAGAATAAGATTGACGTAAAACAAACATATTACCATAATGTTAGGCCATTATGGTCAAACTCAAACCAACTTTAAACAATAAAACTTTCTTTTAATAACTTCTTAATATCTAATGGTATAGTTGGTCAATTTATTATGACCTATTATTAAGTATTAGTGACACCTGGTCAATTTAAATAATCTAACTGTTATTACCCTAACTTAAGATTTAACATTTTAATTTAAACAACTCAAATGATTGTATTATTCTCTTCAGTTAACATTAAAAATAAAATAGTTCCCTATTTTATTTTATATTTTAAATAAAATAGGGAACTATTTTATACAATCAAGGTTATTCAGTTAACATTAAAGTAAATTAAATTAACAACCTAAATCGCCTTTTGGTCCTTTATAGGGTGAAGTCTTTTGGCAAATTGGTAATACACAGGTATCTTGAATATCAGATATATCACACATTAAATATTATTATATGATCACACATTGTCTTTAGTTGATTATAAATTTCATTCACAATAAGTTACCACTATTATTAACAGTCATGTCTGTATAGTTAGTTAACACACCATTTTAGTACTCAGTATTAGTTTGCCGTGAAAGTATGTAACCATGCCCATGAGAAATAACTACACGCCTGAAAGCAACCCTGCGGCTGGACAGAGTATATCAATCCGCAATCCGGGATCATCCAGGAACAACCCATCATCTGAAGCATTTGAAGTCTACTTAAAAGGGAAGCAAACTTGTATTATTTATGCACAATTAAAAAAATAATAATTTAAAAGAATGATTATCACATCAGTAAAGACTTTATAGTAAATAAAACAAAAGAATGTTAAATATTACTTTACTTCGTTGTATATAAAGGGAATCTTTTATTTTGTATTATAAAGGTCAACACAGAGATATTTTTTTTTTTTGTATATACTGTATTAAAATCTCAGGAGATTTAAAAAATAATAGCATCATTATTAATAGCATCCACTTCAAACATAGGCCTATCTCAGACTAGTTATTCCATGTGACACCTGTACATCACAATATGTATACATATATACATCGTTTGATATGTTCAGCCATTTTCGTTTTATTGTAAATAAATTTAAATTCGTGGTTTTATGTGTACTGATTCTTGGTAAACCTTGACTCCATTTATTCTTTATTTAATATTATCTACTTAACTGTTTTTGTTATTATAATTATCTCATGATAACAATTTTTCTCTTTAAATTTTGCAGTGCGCCAGTTATGAAATACACAGCAATAATAAAATTATAATACTATCTTTGAATACAATAAAGTATAAAATACTAATAATAATAGAACAATGTACTAAGTCTTGTGTGACAAATTGGCAGCACTAATATTTATTATGCAGTGTTAAAAATAATATTAATGAATACAATTCTGTGTTTATACGCAACCTAACTGTATTGTGTAAATCACAAGCTGGGTCATATGAATTTGCTTGTTCATTGTGTTAAGTATAATTGTTGCACAGTAAATTTTTTAATAGAGGAGTGAAACATTGATGGCATACAATAACTAATTACAATACTGAAAAATAATAAATCATCCATTTATTAATATATTAACATATTTATTCTAATAATACATATTAAAAAAATTAAATATCAAAAATTAGAAATGTGAATTCAGAATATTCCCTTTTTAAGAAGATACACTGACATACTATTATGCCTCTTATATGTAAAACACAACAATAGTAAAAATCTATAACATCAAAACAAAAGACATTAAAAAAACAATTGTAAAATTCTTGTAAATTTCTCGGGCGTCTGACAGGAATATAAACATTGAATCGTTATTAAAATTTTAAATCTTAGCAAATAATCTGCAAAAATAGTATTACAGTGTAACTTGGTTATTACGGCCTCGGCTGTTAGGTCAACTCGGGTGTAGCGTTATTTTGTCATAAGTCCGGTCAAACTGATATCTTTAACATTATAAAAATTCCCGGTTTTAACGTCACTAAATATTGTACTACTCTGTTATAGCGTCAAAAATTTCTCAGATATTTTACTCTAAATTTCATATAAACATATTATAACGATTCATATTAGTGTCCTATCTGAGCGTTATATGAATGTGTTAGACTGTACGAGTATAGCAGCGTAAGCAAGAGAGAGAGCATACAATCGCAGCCATCTCACTCTAACCTCATCACAGCGACGTCCACTACCGGTACGAACATGAAACTTTACTCAATTCAAATTATCAGTTCAACCTGCGATAACTTCAAAACTAATAAATATACGGCAATTCTGAAAACTGTGTTGTGTTCAGCTAGTAAAGCTCTACAAGTAGCCAAAATCTCAGTTAATATAATTAACAATTGAACAAGTTATATGGAAGACGAACGCCAAAAGGAATAACAAGAAAATTGTACTATGTAGGAATTAGGTGTTTTCACACACACACACACACACACACACACACACACACACACACACACACACACACACACACACACACACACACACACACACACACACACAGATAAAGACCTAATCAACAATATTCTGTGGTCAGATCTTCGAAAACACGTTTGCAAAAACCTGTAATCAATTGATTTGCAAACACAGGAAGTACAATTTTGACTAGAAATTCTCTGCCTTTTCAAACCTGTCAAGGGGTGTTTGCTCGACCTGTTCGAGATTGTCGAGACTGGAAAAACGTATGATTTATTTGAACAACCAATCAGTATCCCGTATTTAAAACAGACGCCAACTCAAACCGAGGGGTAGCGTTACTCTTTGTTCGGATCTTCAATGCGCTAGTCGTATGTAAATTACATGCAGAAATTTACAATCACGCAAAGTTGTATTTAAATAAGAAATTCGAGAAGTAGTCCACAGTAAAGAGGAACTAGTACAGTTCAACAACTCTCTGTGTGTAAAACCACATTAATTAATTAATTAATAATCAGCCGTGAAGTGACCTGTGCAACAGAGAGCTACAGCATCTGTAATTGCCAGAGCATCTTTCTACCGGATTGGTCAACATCATTTCTTCTGTGCTAAACCATCAAAAGGAGGACCTCTACGGATTCCTATCTTCGGTCGACGCATCAAACAGTAAGAAATAGATTCATTGATCAATGAAATAAGTACTAAACAAATAATAAAAAGCAATAAACAATTTTTAAAAGACACTAAGAATTTCACACTTTGTATTTAATGTGTAAGGTTAGTCATAACATAGTATAGGAGTGTTGAATGGAAAGTGAGGTGTAGTATTGGATGTACAAATTATTGCAGACCTGTTCTTTAGCACTGGTTTGGGAGATATCAATCTCTTAATTAAACCAGATAAGAGCAATAGGTCGTTTGAACATCTTAATCTTTACTTTTCACACACACTGATTAATTATAAGAGTTAGGGTAGCAATAAGTCCTACAATTAGCATTTTCAAGAAGTTTAAAAATAATTAAAACGTTAATTAAACGTACTCAAGCAAATTTTAAAGTGTTATTTGTAACGATTCCCCTTGAATCCACAATCACTGTACGAATCCTGAGAAATTGTGTCTCTATGCTCTGAGCTAAGCTGGAACCGTGTCATTTGTATCTGGGATTTGTTCTGGTGCCCAGGTAAAGTAATATCACGGGTAAGTAACGTTTTATCTATCATTCAAAATATTAGATAAGAGTGTTAAATAAAAGGTAGCGTTGTATGTATTTGGCGCGGCCAACTAAGGGGCTCGATTAAACTCCCAAATTTATATATAGAAGTAAGTTATATATAAATTTGTCTCTGCAACTAGTAGGCCCGATTAAATAGACGAATTATATAAAGAAAGTTATATAATTTGGCGTTGCTTTTACCCAAGTGATTAGTTAAATTGTAATATTAATTAATTAAAAACGAAGTGGAATTCAAGGTTACAAATAACTAACCTGTTGAAGGGTTAAACATTAAAATAAATTTTGTTAAATAATTGTTAAATTAATTTGTTTCAAAAAATATAATAATAAATTAAAAAAAAAAGGCTTAATCATCAGCAGTAGATATGGCAGCAATTGAACAAATGTTTAAGCAGTTGACCACTAAAATGGATGAAACTAAAACTGAAATAAAAGAAACTAATAGTAAAATCGAAGAAAATAATCAAAATTTAGAAGAAAGTAATAAAAAATTGATAAATGATGTTAATAATAAAATAGAGCAAACTAATAAATACTTGTCTAGCGAAATGAAATAAATAAATGAGAATTTGTCTAGCCAAATAGAACAAAGTAGTAAAGAAGCTACATTTAAAATAGATGAAGAAATATCTAATCTAGCTAGTAAATTAGATATGATAGTACTAATAATAAAATAGATGAGAGTAATATTAGGTTTGATAAGCATACCGAAGAGGTTAAAACTACGTTAGAGGAAACAAGTAAACACTAATTTTTGCTGTCAAGACGAAAAACTAAATAAGTTTAGAAACGAATTTCATGAAAGGTTAGAACAGAAAGTAACCCTCATTAACCAACAATTCAGCGAAGTAACAGCTGAATTAAAAACACAAACACTTATAAATAAAGAAGAAATCCAGAGTACTAGGGAAGAGTGTACCCAACTGGGTGAGAATATTAAAGAAGTTAAGAAACAGGTAGAGAGTAAGGCTAACAGTGACGAAGTACATCAGAAGGTGGAACAGCAGTTAAAGGTAATGCGGGAGGATCTGACTAAGGCAATGAAGTCACAGCAAACCAAAGTCGTGAGGTGTGGCGGCTATAAGGAAGAACCGGAAAACCTTGCATTTTCAGGAAACCCACATGAGAATCCTGTGGAGCTCCTAAAGCTGTTTGAGGCTTATGTAGCTCGTGTAAACCCACTGATGGACGACGAGGACAAGAAGGACATGTTAGGCCGATTCCTCAAGAATTGGGCAGGTACGTGGTGGAAAGTCATCTCGGACAGAGTCCAAACGTACTCTGACTTCAGAGAAAAATTCCTGGCTCAGTACTGGAACATTCAGATCCAAAGAAGGGTACGCGATCATCTGGAATTTGGTAATTATCACCCGTCAATGAATATGACAACCACCAACTATGTGCTGAATGTAATGGCACAAGTCAAGCATCTAACACCACCAATAGAAGAGAGAGACCTAGTGTATAAGCTAGCGCATCATTTCTCAGAATGCACTAGAGTAGCAACCACTACTAGAGGAGTGGATACTCTAGAAAAGTTCATAATGGTAGTGGATGAATGTCAAGACCTAGAGAGGGACCTGCAGCGAGTAAATAATCAGCTGAGTAACTACTCCAGAGGCGATCATCAGGAACCAACTTTCTACCCAACAAAAAGAAGAGAGAATGAGCGTCCGAAAGAAAAAAGGTTTACCCCATATCCGGGTAATAAACCCCAAAATCGGCCGGAATTGGAAGAGAAGGGTAGAAGTAGGAGTGTAGAAACCCAACCAAATAAAGGGTATAAGGTATGTAAAACAACCATAACATCTACCGAGCCGCAACCGTCTACTAGTAAAATGAATACGGGAAACGGGAAGCCACTGCAGGTAGAAAAGAAACAAAGCTAAACCTACCATTACCTGCAGTGAAACCACCCAAGAAAACAGGTAAAAAGAACGTAACAAATAATATAAAACAAGTGAGCGATAGGGAGTTCTTGTTAAAAGAAGAGCAAGAAGTGGGTAGAAACCATTATCCTGAATGTCCGGAAATAATTTGTAAGATCAGTAATCTACTAGTACGAGCTCTTATAGACACTGGCAGTGAAATAACCTGTGTCAGCTCAAAGTTTGTAGATAATTGTCAGTTGCGAAATTGTCCCAGACTACCCGTAAAACATTGTAATGTACAGGGAGCCACTGGAGCCAAAATGCAAAAGATAACTGAACAAATTTATTTACCTGTCAATTTAAATGGTAACCAAACCCAAATTGTAGCTCTAATAGTCCCGAAACTCGTTCATGATTGTATTATTGGGGTAGATACATTACTTGAATGGAAGGCAGAAATAAATTTTAAAAGAAATACCATTACGATAGAAATTAATACAAATAAAATAAATGTAAACATTAAAGAACATAAGCATTGGAAGTCGGTAAGTGTAGTAAAGAACTCTAAGCAGCTAAAGTCATTTCTAGGTTTAGCTAACTATTATCAGAAGTTTACAAGTAAATACGCGGAAAGTACTGTTCCATTGTTGAAGTTGTTAAACAAAGGGATTAAATGGAAGTGGACAAAGGACCATGATGAAGCGCTGCAACAAGTGAAAAGTCTTTTTACAAATACTGTTGTATTAAATCATCCAAGGGTAGGAGAAAGATTTTACTTGCAAACAGATGCCAGCAATATTGCTATAGGAGCACACTTGTATCAGATAGATGAGAAGGGCCAAAAAGCAGTATTAGGATTTGTAAGTCGCACACTTAAAGGGGCAGAATTAACCTAATTTACGACAGAAAAAGAGCTATTAGCAATAGTGCATAGCCTGTCAAAGTTTAGAAGTTATATTCTGGGTGCCAAACTTACTATAATCACTGACAATAAGGCGTTATATTTTTATTAAAGTGTAAATTGCTAGGTGCTCGTCTGACTCGTTGGATCTTGGCTATACAAGAGTATCAGTTTGAAATACAGTATTGTAAAGCGAAAGACAACTTGGTAACAGATGTACTCAGTAGAAATCCACCATCAGAAAACAACATGGAAACAGATAACATTAAATGTAGTAGCAATGATATTGGTATTTACGCGGTAAAGCATATAACAAAACCTGAAGTAGTTAGACGACTTAAGGAAATAGGGACCCATCAACAACAAGACCCTAGGATTAGTGTAGTTTGGAGAAATGCAGTTACCAACACCAAACCAGGATTTTCCATATATGGAGGTAAGCTATATAAGCTATGTTCCCATAGGAGGAAATATAGACAAAATAATGACCCATAAAGAAATAATAGTTTGAGCCAATAAGGTATGTGAATCAAACATAATCAAATAAAAGATTTATAATTGTTTTGAATCAAGGTCAATGATAATAATAAAAAATTTTATTTAAATAAATGTTAGTATTGTTGTTTTAAATAATTGACGTTAATTGAGCCAAAATGGTGATTAAGATATTAATGGTCATATAAATTTCCAATATGTGTATACCATGTTGGGTTAAGTAACAAATTGTAATCTTTAGTTATAAGGTAGATGTAAGGAAAATTGTATTAGTGCAAGTTTTGTGCGGGAAAAACCAAAAGTGCGAAAGATTATGTGCAAAATTTTAATTAGGCTAAAACGATACATTAAGAAAAAAAATTAATGATTTCTTAAAATAATTTTTTTTATACCGAGTGGGGGTATATATAACGATTCATATTAGCGTCCTATCTGAGCGTTATATGAAAGTGTTAGACTGTACGAGTATAGCAGCATAAGCAAGAGAGAGAGCGTACAATCGCAGCCATCTCACTCTAACCTCGTCACAGCGACGTCCGCTACCGGTACGAACATGAAACTTTACTCAATTCAAATTATCAGTTCAACCTGCGATAACTTCAAAACTAATAAATATACGGCATTTCTGAAAACTGCATTGTGTTCAGCTAGTAAAGCTCTACAAGTAGCCAAAATCTCAGTTAATATAATTAACAATTGAAGAAGTTATACGGAAGACAAACGCCAAAAGGAATAACAAGAGAATTATACTACATAGGAATTAGGTGTTTTCACACACACACACACACACACACACACACACAGATAAAGACCTAAGCAACAATATTCTGTGGTCAGATCTTTGAAAACACGTTTGCAAATACCTGTAATCAATCGATTTGCAAACACGGGAAGTACGATTTTGACTAGAAATTCTCTGCCTTTTCAAACCTGTCAAGGGGTGTTTGCTCGACCTGTTCGAGATTGTCGAGACTGGAAAAACGTATGACTTATTTGAACAACCAATCAGAATCCCATATTTAAAACAGACGCCAACTCAAACCGAGGGGTAGCGTTACTCTTTGTTCGGATCTTCAATGCACTAGTCGTATGTAAATTACATGCAGAAATTTACAATCACGCAAAGTTGTATTTAAATAAGAAATTCGAGAAGTAGTCCGCAGTAAAGAGGAACTAGTACAGTTCAATAACTCTTGCTGTGTAAAACCACATTAATTAATTAATTAATAATCAGCCGTGAAGTGACCTGTGCAACAGAGAGCTACATCATCTGTAATTGCCAGAGCATCTTTCTACCGGATTGGTCAACATCATTTCTTTTGTGCTAAACCATCAAAAGGAGGACCTCTACGGATTCCTATCTTCGGTCGACGCATCAAACAGTAAGAAATAGATTCATTGATCAATGAAATAAGTACTAAACAAATAATAAAAAGCAATAAACAATTTTTAAAAGACACTAAGAATTTCACACTTTGTATTTAATGTGTAAGGTTAGTCATAACATAGTATAGGAGTGTTGAATGGAAAGTGAGGTGTAGTATTGGACGTGCAAATTATTGCAGACCTGTTCTTTAGCACTGGTTTGGGAGATATCAATCTCTTAATTAAACCAGATAAGAGCAATAGGTCGTTTGAACATCTTAATCTTTACTTTTCACACACACTGATTAATTATAAGAGTTAGGGTAGCAATAAGTCCTACAATTAGCATTTTCAAGAAGTTTAAAAATAATTAAAACGTTAATTAAACGTACTCAAGCAAATTTTAAAGTGTTATTTGTAACGATTCCCCTTGAATCCACAATCACTGTACGAATCCTGAGAAATTGTGTCTCTATGCTCTGAGCTAAGCTGGAACCGTGTCATTTGTATCTGGGATTTGTTCTGGTGCCCAGGTAAAGTAATATCACGGGTAAGTAACGTTTTATCTATCATTCAAAATATTAGATAAGAGTGTTAAATAAAAGGTAGCGTTGTATGTCTCCCCACCACTCTTACCGGGTCAGTAGCACTGCGCGTCTCGAGGCTTTTGTTCACGCCATGCTGTTACAGTATTTACTGTACAGTATTGTTTACACGTAGTCTCGTCTCTGTTTTTGGTTGTTATTGTTTCTGTATCTGCTCATACTGTGACAGTTTCTTTTGTGTGTTTTATAACTTAAGTTTCGGTAGCCACTGTTTATAGAATTTTATACGTAGGTCTACATTTTTATACAGTAATCATGGCAAGTTCTAGTACAAAAAGAAAGGTTCTGTCTATTCAAGAGAAAGTACGTGTAATTAGATCACATGAAAGTGGACGTAAAATAGCTGATGTATGCCGTGAGTTTGGTTTAGTGAATTCTAGTGTAGGTTCAATTTTAAAAAACAAGAACAGAATTTAAAAACATTTGAGGAAGATGGAGAAAAAATTTAAAAAGTTAGGAAATGCGAACATGGTGATGTGGATGCAGCATTATTGAAATGGTTCAAACAGTGTCGATGTTCAGATATTCCTGTGAGTGGACCAATTCTGAAAGAGAAAGCTACAGAATTCGGAAAATTGTTTGGTATTGATTTTACATGCTCCAACGGATGGCTAGATCGATTTAAGGCCCGACACTCGATTTCCTTTGCAAACATTTGTGGTGAGGCAAAATGCATAGATCTGAACGTTACAGGCGATTGGGTGCATAACACTTGGCCAGAAATTAGACGATCATATAAAGATGAAGACATCTTTAATGGAGATGAAACTGGAATTTTTTATAAATTAACTCCAGATAAGACTTTCAAATTTAAAAATGAAAAGTGCGTTGGTGGGAAGCTCTCTAAACAAAGAGTTACAGTTTTTGTTTGTGCGAACATGACAGGAACCGAAAAAAGGAAACTTTTAGTTATCGGGAAAAGTTTGCATCCTAGATGTTTTAAAAACATCAAAAAACTTCCTGTAAGTTACACTGCCAACAAAAAGCGTGGATGACTTCTAGTATTTTTGAAGATAAACTAATAAAGTGGGATAAAGAACTGTCATCGAAAAACAGAAAAATTCTACTTCTAGTTGACAACTGTGCAGCCCATCCAAAGTTAAATTTGACAAACATTAATCTGGTCTTCTTACCGGCCAACTGTACGAGTGTCCTGCAACGTATGGACCAAGGCGTCATTAGAAGCCTAAAGTGTCACTACCGCAAGCAACTTTAAAAAAAAATTATTTTCTGTATGGACACGGCGCAACCTGCCACAGTTTCACTCTTAGATGCAATACAATTCCTAGACGATTCTTGGAAGAGTGTAACACAGAAGACGATAGCAAAATGCTTTAGTAAAGCACAACTCGTACATGAAAATTTACCCGATGATGATGAAGACGACTTGCCGCTCTCGGAGTGGATTAAGAAATTCTACGTAAATGAATTTGGAAATGAACTTGATTCCTATGCATCAGTGGATGACCAAGTAGAAACATTCCAAGTGTTGAGTGACGCAGAAATTATCGCGGAAGTAAAAAACATGGAAGCAGAAAATAGTGTTGAAGAAGATGCTGAGCAAGAGGAGGATGCCGACATCGTTTGTCCGACAGTACAGGAAGCAGTGAGAGCCGCCGAAACTCTTTCACGATTTTACTGCTTTAGAGAGACGTCTGACGACACGTTCAATGCAGCGCAGCATCTCCACAGCACAACAGAAAGAATTTATTTTTCAGAAAGGAGCGTTCAAAAGAAAATTACGGATTACTTTCGACAGTAAGCCTAAATGTAAGTTACATGTACTTTCTTTTTGATCTTTTAAAATATTCTTCATGCTGTTTGTATAAATGAAATGCAGTTTGTAAACTTTAGAATAAATATCACGAATAATGTTAATAATGCAAAGATCTTTTTTTTATTTCTCCTTCCTTACTAGTGATTAAAAAGGGTCTTTTATAACGTAACTCGGACATAACGTCATTATTTTTTCGGTCCCTTCAATGACATTATAACCAAGTTCCACTGTATATTTTTTTTTAAATCAAGTTGTAAGTTTATTAATGTTTTAATAAAATAATATTCACTTTAAGTAAACAGACTTATTGTTTACAAGACAGCACCCATTCTAAATTGATTGGAAAAATTATTTTTAATAAAACTTAAACTTCCATATTACTTATTTTACTTCAACTATTTTTCGTATTGATTTTACTTCACTAACTCATACTTCAGTTCTTTGTGAGTTGTTTCTTTGTTTTGAACAAAATAATTGTTTATTTTTTACTTCTGTGTGTGTGTGTGTGTGTGTGTGTGTGTGCGCGCGTGCGCGCGCACGCGCGCAGCTTCTGTATATATGAGACAATGACAACGATGATGGTGATGATATCGATGCCGATTTCCTGTCGTTAATAAAACCCCAATAGTGGCCCCATGAGTAAATCATTTGCGTCTTCCAGTGGCAGTGGAAAGAAAGTACATTTCTTCTTATGGCATTGTCTGAATTGCAAAATGTGTTTTGTAGACTTCAAATTTGATTAAATAACCATGTTTCATTATTGTCATTAATTCATTAATGACTGGACAGGAGTTCTCTAACCAAGCAAAATACATGCGTACACAGAGATCGTCCCCATTTGCAGCACAATACCTATTTCTGCTGGTAGACCACACACACACACACACACTGCATAAATCGACAGGTGATCACCTTTGACAGCCTAGAGCCTGTAATCTTTGCCTGTACATACACTACTTAAAATTATTTCTAACAACTTCTCTCGATGAATTATTTACAACAATACTGCCATTGTTAAATATGCAAGTATGTGTTGTTGCATATTCCCCAGGTGTTATTGGATTTGAATGGTATTCGTATTTTATTTACATCTTAACATACATAATTATTCACATAACAATACGTTTTAAAACGGCTTCTTATAAAAAAAGATTTAATCGAACATAGTAAACACTGCCATGGAGGGATACAAAATTCTGCCACCTTTCTTTGGACGTATTGTTCTCCGTTGACAATATCCTGTGTCACATTTACGTACTTTGTAGGAAGAGGCAAGATAATGTAACGGCCACTTAGGCTGTTACACAAAATTTAAAAACTGGGCTACTTAACCAAGAGGAAGCAAAAAGTGTGCTGGAGCCCAAACAGAGTGACAGGATTTGCAATCAGCACTCTTGTAACCAGTAACAATTTTTATTAGTGCTAACATGTGACACATTGCTATGATCATGAACCATTTTCTTTAAGAACATTAATTTGAGTTATTACAAAATATTCAGTCAAGTTTTTCAAACAGCTGGATTGTCGTATCACTTTCTTTAAGAACATTAATTTAAGTTATTACAAACTATTCAGTTACAAGTTTTTTAAACAGCTGGATACTCGTATCATTTTCGTTAAGAACATTAATTTAAGTTATTACAAAATATTCAGTTACAAGTTTTTTAAACACCTGGTGTTCTTGATCCATTATCAACCGGACCATTATGAGCTCTCAAGATGTATAACGTGAACACCAGGGGGCCAGTCTATTGAGTAGATGTTGACTGAAGGGTAATAATTAGAATGCTCCCAGCTGTACTTTTGTTGAAGAAATCAACTGGTACCATGCTGACCAGTGTACCATGAGTACTGCAGACTGTCCTTAGAGTGTGTTGAATCTCCAGCGAATCTCATTCCAGCCAGATGTGGGTCCTTCGGTGTTCTGCTGGATGAGTATTCCTGGGCCTGACGGCTTCGGGGCGCATCCTGGTGCACTGCTCTGCGGATAGTGACAGGTGTTGATGTTACTACTGTCTGGCCGTGATTGGAGTGCACAGGTTAGATAAAGTGGGGAATGGGCAATGCAGTAACAATGCATCTGCCAGTCTAGTGGTGGGGATGCCAAGCCGCGCATTCCAATCGCGGCCAGACAGTACCTTTGCTTTTCCTTTCTCCCGGCTGGTGCGGGGACCCTATAACATTTTTATTTGGAGATTAGCTGTCAGTCAATACAGCCACCCATACACTCTCTTGCCTCGGAACACAGACACCACACTCACTGTCACAATTTTTATCAATATTTTATTTGCTTGCTTTATCCAGTTATAGTCATTACTTTTAATCTTTTACTGTTAACTTTATCAAAAGACAATTAAATACAATGTCACCACGTGTTTCCAGACCGGAAGTAATGTGTAAGTCCATTTTACAATACAAAGGTTTTACAATGAAATAGATTTAACAGATGTTGAAGCCACACACACACACACACATACACACATAATCCATCGTTAAATAACAGAATAATATAATTGAGTCTAACCTGAAAGCTCTTTACCGGATTACGAACTCATGCAGAAAGATTTACTTAACCCTGAGCCGCCAGGCCATTGAAACATTCTCCCTGAAGGTTGGCAAGGAATGAGAATGAGACCTGAGTTAGTCGGTCCCACTATCTGGTATAAAAGTGACCTGTTCCGATTTGCCGATCATAACCTTTGGTAACCTGCTTACTACAGCATACAGCGAGCAGCTGATATGTTTGACTAAGCCTGCTAGATTGTGTTGCCGAAGTGCAGACACGGCCTTAGTGATCACATGTTAATGATCGAGTTAGCTGTGGCAAGCACAGCCACTAAGCGCGTTGGCGGCACTGATCACATTCAAAGCAGGCTGGGAAAATTCAAACCACGGCACAATCACAATGATTTTATACCTTTCTTTTCATGGTGCTATTTCTACCTGTTTCTCTAATAACGTGCTGTTTATTCTGAGACTCGTACTGTGTTCACCCTTGGTCTCTCTCTCTCTCTCTATTGTGGGAAATAATTTCCCTTTGTCTTCTCCCACTTCGTTGTTTATATCGTTTTGCTCTTCTCCAACCTTGCTTGCATTTCTCTCTTCATAGCGATTCCTTCACATAGCTCTTACACTCTCCTCTCTTCTTCCTTACAGTTCCTTTTGGTTGCCATCACATATCACCTCTAGAGAATTCCGTTTATTTTTGTAATCTGTGTGAGCAAATTTAGTAATTCTTCAATGGTTTTAATTCCTTGTATGTATATTTACATACATATTCCTAATCTTATATTTCAGTTCAAGTGGTAATTTTAACACTAACTTGTGTTCAGTGAATTTTGATTTGTTTACTCCTTTCAACTGGCTGAGTGATGTTCTCTTCAAGTGTAAGTTTTCCATGTGTTTAATATCTACCACAATTGGTATCTTACCTGTCTTGTGTATCAATATTCCAATAGCAGCAGTATTCAAACAAGTCTTACGTTGTTCACAAATAGTTCACTTGCTCAAACAATCATGTGGCAGCAGAATCTTGAAAATGTTTATTTACTAAGCAAGCTTCTCTGTCAATTATATTATTACCTATCGATTCCATTTCTCGTTCACTTTTCAGATGGAATTCAGTTTGATTGTTCTTCAATCCTTGAATATTAAATTAGTCCTCTCTTCCGTACGTGTAGGATACACAATCATCTGAACTAGTCTTCTCTTTATTCACATTCTAAGACTTTCTACTTCAATGTGTAAATCATTGTAGAACGTATTTATTTGACTTGGATATACCTTTATTGTTTTGGTAGATGATGGCAGTTTCCAATGAGTAGTTCAGACTTCTAACACTTGTGTCTTCCTTATGTTTTCAGATACCCTTTTACTGACTTAAAATCACACAAACAGAGCTTAAAATCAACATGTGTTCACTTTGACAAGCTGCAGCTTGTAAGCTTCCCCTGCACATACACATAGCACGACTTATACTATTTTTAACAACTACTCTATATTAATTATTTACAAAAATTCTAGTGTGGTTAAATATGCAAGTGTGTGTGTGTGTGTGTGTGTGTGTGTGTTTGCGCCATTCACCATTCAATTATATACACATTTGTTTATAAAAATCTACTATTCTTCCTATGAAGAGTAATGCAATACTGTAATCAGACATAGGGTAAGGTTAATTTTTGCAAGCCGAAAGCTACCTCACAGATAGAACATGATTTTTAACACAATTTTCTACTGCTTCAGTGTTCCAATTATGAATTATTACAGTTGTGTATTCATTTGTTCTAGTGTTACTTATTTACACCCATGAATAATATCTGTGAAGAAGAGGATTCTACTCTGGATTGTGAACTATATAGGGGAAAGTCAATTCAGAGTGCTCTGGGAGACCATCTGTCGTCACACAAGTTAATACATTCTGGCATGAAGAAGTACCAGTGCGATGTTTGTTCAAAATCATTTACTCAGTCAGGCAATTTGTCAAGACACAAGTTGATACATACTGGCATTAAGAAGTACCAGTGCGGTGTTTGTTCAAAATCATTTACTGATTCAAGCACCTTGTCAAGACACAAGTTAATACATTCTGGCATAAAGAAGTACCAGTGCGGTGTTTGTTCAAAATCATTTACTCTGTCAAGCACCTTGTCAACACACAAGTTAATACATTCTGGCGTTAAGGAGCACCAGTGCGATGTTTGTTCAAAATCATTTACTCGTTCAAGCACCTTGTCAAGACACAAGTTAATACATACTGGCATTAAGAAGTACCAGTGTGATGTTTGTTCAAAATCATTTACTTATTCAAGCAACTTGTCAACACACAAGTTAATATATACTGGCATTAAGAAGTACCAGTGTGATGTTTGTTCAAAATCATTTACTTATTCAAGCAACTTGTCAACACACAAGTTAATACATACTGGCAACAAGAAGTACAAGTGTGATGTTTGTTCAAAATCATTTACTCAGTCAACCCATTTGTCAACACACAAGTTAATACATTCTGGCATTAAGAAGTACCAGTGCGATGTTTGTTCAAAATCATTTACTGAGTCAAGCACCTTGTCAAGACACAAGTTAATACATTCTGGCATAAAGAAGTACCAGTGCGGTGTTTGTTCAAAATCATTTACTCTGTCAAGCACCTTGTCAACACACAAGTTAATACATTCTGGCGTTAAGGAGAACCAGTGCGATGTTTGTTCAAAATCATTTACTCGTTCAAGCACCTTGTCAAGACACAAGTTAATACATACTGGCAATGTAACTAGAATATAAGGTAGGCCACTCCGGCCAATTACGCTCCCATTGGTTGATTCGCTGTGACGTGAACTGGTGGAAGAAATACGCGCGAGTCTTGATTTATCATGCAATCTTACCTGAGACAATGTCCTACTTAGCATCTCTCTGCTGTTTACACGAAATATTAATAATAATTGTAATGAGTTATTCACATATAAAAAGGATTAAACAACAAGATTAAATGGTTTACGGCAAAAAATAATGGTAAAATCTATTTCTACATTTAATAGAAAAGTAAGCAAGTCTGTCCACATATAGCATTGACAAAATGGCACAAGATGTAAAATTAAGTCGGAAAGGAGGCAATATTATATATATATAATTTTTTATTATTCGTTAATTTTATATTAATAGAATTATTTCGATTGTTATTAATTTACTTAGAAACCTCTGATGATACTGATATTTTTCAGTGAAACGTGCGTCAGGTGTTAAAAAGAATATACGAAATTATACTACTTGCAGAAGAAACAAATTGAAAACATCACAAATTTTATATATATTATAATATGCCTGCGTGGGTGGGTGCGCGTACATGCACACGCGTGCGTGCATGAGTGCGTGTATAAACATTTCTATGTAGTATAATATATTTGAAAAAAGCTTCCAATTATTATAATTATAATCAATATCATAATCATTTTCTTTATCTACATTTTCATTGTTACTAGTTTCAGTTAAAAACTGAAGCTAGTACGTTTAGTTGTAAACATAAATACTTTTATCAACGAAATGAAAATGGTTATTTAGTTGATACATACCTTCATAGGTGACTTAAATTTTTGAAGACGAAGCTACCCAGAGCCGACTCTTTGTTGCTGCATACTTTTCAAGTGACTTGAGTTTGAGCTGTTTGTTCAGATGGCGGATTCTGATGAATGTTCTTGTCCTGACGTACAGACAAATGACTTTCTCGTCCACCTCTGGAAATTTAGATTTGAGTGAGGTGGCCAAATAAGAGATAACTTTCACTTGTTTTGATACTGTACGTCCGTGGAAAGAAGTAAAAACTATCTCAAACTGAATCAGTTTTTGTAACCACTCGTCTGACGGATTGGTAAGCCCCCCTCCCTTTGATATAATCGATATCCAGTCATGACTATGTTCCCCGGAAAGACAATGTTTCGCCTCTCACACCTAGACTTTCATCAATGAAGCGGCACTTGAATGCGATGTACCCGGTCAGATATTTTAAGGCATCTTGAGGAACGTCGTTGTCACTTGCAGACGGGGCCAAGTCCTCTGTTTTTAACAATTCTGCTTCGTCGGTGTCATTATTCAGAGAACTTGGTATTAACGTATGTTCAACTATGTCTATGCATAGTTCATTGGTAACAAACTGGATGAAATCCTCGTCAGAGTCATTTGATTCCATAACTTCGGTGGAATGAATGCTACCATCCTCAGCCACAGACGCACTTCCAGATAACGGTATATCGTCCGTGCTACCCGTTAAAAGTAAGAGCCGTCACCCCATGAATCATTGTTATTTGTTCATAAAGGCCGAACAATGAATTTAAAGATAACGAAACCTTTCTGAAAAGGTAGTGAACTTTTTTTACTTGCTACTCGCATGTTAGTTATTACTTCCAAAAACCTTTTTAAAGTATTTTCTTGGCTCCTTAAATTCATGCCGTACCCACTTCTGAGGGGCGTTTTCTGGTCTTTTGGAAGTCTTGAGTTTAAAACATCAAATGCATCGTTTACCATTTCGATGAAGCTGCTTTCGCGCTCTTTATTTGCAACATACTTCAGCGCCTTTGCTGTACGATTAGAAAACAACTGTGGAGCAAATGTGTCTTACATTTTGACGAGATCGACCAGTTACGTTAAGGTGTATCTGACTAATATTGGGTAAAATCGTCAATTCTCCTTTCTGTTGCTGTAACAGATTTTCGATTGTATCTTTTTTAAGCTCAGTGCCGTCGCAAAGTAACAACCCATGGTCTAGAAAATGATTTCTAAGCAGCTTCAAAAGATGAGGTACGTCACAGAAAACCCACACCTTATCGTTTATAGTCGGGTTAATGAAGAAATTTTTTTCTGTGTTTACATCTAATTCCTTCCAGACTTTTGAATTCTTTCCCCCCATATCACACGTCACAGCCGCTACATGAATATTACTGCTCTCAACGGCACTGATAATGCTTTTAAGCAATACATCTGTCATGGTCACATCAAAATCATAATAAATGGGTTGCTTCCACTTGGCAAACAGACCTCTAATTCATCTGAATCCGCCATCTGAACAAACAGCTCAAACTCAAGTCACTTGAAAAGTATGCAGCAACAAAGAGTCGGCTCTGGGTAGCTTCGTCTTCAAAAATTTAAGTCACCTATGAAGGTATGTATCAACTAAATAACCATTTTCATTTCGTTGATAAAAGTATTTATATTTACAACTAAACGTACTAGCTTCAGTTTTTAACTGAAACTAGTAACAATGAAATAACAATGAAAATGTAGATAAAGAAAATCATTATGATATTGATTATAATTATAATAATTGGAAGCTTGTTTCAAATATATTATACTACATAGAAATGTTTATACACGCACTCATGCGCGCACGCGTGTGCATGTACGCGCACCCACCCACGCAGGCATATTATAATATATATAAAATTTGTGATGTTTTCAATTTGTTTCTTCTGCAAGTAGTATAATTTCGTATATTCTTTTTAACACCTGACGCACGTTTCACTAAAAAATATCAGTATCATCAGAGGTTTCTAAGTAAATTAATAACAATCGAAATAATTCTATTAATATAAAATTAACGAATAATAAAAAATTATATATATATATAATATCGCCTCCTTTCCGACTTAATTTTACATCTTGTGCCATTTCGTCAATGTTATATGTGGACAGACTTACTTACTTTTCTATTAAATGTAGAAATAAATTTTACCAGTATTTTTTGCCGCAAACCATTTAATCTTGTTGTTTAATCCTTTTTCTATATGAATAGCTCATTACAATTATTGTTAATATTTCGTGTAAACAGCAGAGAGATGCTAAGTAGGACATTGTCTCAGGTAAGATTGCATGGTAAATCAAGACTCGCGCGTATTTCTTCCACCAGTCGACGTCACGCGGCAAAAACAGCTGATCGCTAGGTTAGCGCGGGAAGCCGGAATGGCCCCCCTGACATACTGGCATTAAGAAGTACCAGTGTGATGTTTGTTCAAAATCATTTACTTATTCAAGCAACTTGTCAACACACAAGTTAATACATACTGGAAACAAGAAGTACCAGTGCGATGTTTGTTCAAAATCATTTACTGAGTCAAGCACCTTGTCAAGACACAAGTTAATACATTCTGGCACAAAGAAGTACTAGTGTGGTGTTTGTTCAAAATCATTTACTGATTCAGGCACTTTGTCAAAACACAAGTTAATACATTCTGGCATTAAGGAGTACCAGTGCGATGATTGTTCAAAATTATTTACTGATTCAAGCACCTTGTCAACACACAAGTTAATGCATTCTGGCATAAAGAAGTACCAGTGTGATGTTTGTTGAAAATCATTTACTCAGGCCATTTGTCAACACACAAGTTAATACATACTGGTAACAAGAAGTAGAAGTGTGATGTTTGTTCAAAATCTTTTACTCACTCAGGCAGTTTGACAAAACACAATACATACTGGCATTAAGAAGTACTAGCGTGATGTTTGTTCAGAATCATTGACTACATCAGTTTGTAAAAACAAGTTAATACATTGTGGCATTAAGAAGTATCAGTGAGTTGTTTCTACAAAAATATTTAATTTGGCATAGCTTGTTGTATTATAAATAACATGTTGGCATAAAATATTAACAGTGATGTTTGTAACAAAATTTTCTGTTTGTACATTTTGAGTGTACATTAATCTACTGTAATGTTACGAACCATTACTGTGTGGTATGTAAGAATAGTTTCTATTGCCCAAGAAGTTATAGCAATGTAATAAAACTTATCAATATAATGTTTTTAAACAGAAACCCTTAAACAAGCATAATTATACAAATAAATTAATATATGCTGTAATATTGCCACTGCAAATATGTAATATGTCTATAATATTAGGCACTACAAAACTAGTGAAATTTGTAACAAAATTTTACCTTACAAATTAAAATCATGAAATTATACATTGTAATGTAGTATGACATTATTGGATACACATTTATCCTCTAATTAAATTTATCACTGCATGAGTTACAGTGATATATAGGGCCCGGATTTTTATGTAGCAAAAAATGGCAAAATATGTACATAAATATGTAGGAAAAATAAGGAAAATATGTAGCTAAATATGTAATATTTAAGAAATATGTAGTATTAAAATACTTTCACGTCAACAATGTAATTGACATTGTTACGAGAACATAACAATGCCCTCTTTGAAAGGCTTTGAAAATAATAGGTGCTTCATTTTAAACTTTTTAAAACCACTTTCAAAACATGCAAATATATTTTGAGCAAAGTCAATGCAATCCATAAAATACTAATCAAGTTCGGGGCTGACACTAATCACCAGTTAGATTACCACTTCTGTCACAGAAATTAAGTTAACCCTCAGAATACACAGTATCTGAAAGTTCAACTCTTTGTTGAAGAGTTTACAATAAGACAGCATGCATAAGAAATGAATTACTTTTCAATTGTTTATTGTACTTTAGAAAACTTATGAAAACATATTTTAGAAAACAGAATTAAAAAAGAAATCTTGATATTATAAAATTAACAACAACAAAATATTTTACCTATGGATTTCTGTAGTATAGGACATGAGTATAAAGTAAAAAATTGAGAATTAACTATTTAACAAAGTATTTTACTAGGAGAGTTGAAATTACTATAAAATTAAAGGTAGATTTTTGACTTGAAAATTATATTGTATATATATAACTCTACTATAACTCTGCATAAGAATAAAGTGTCCACGTAAGTTTTTTTTACCACTGTTAGTTGCACAATTAATTATTAAATACTTTTCTATATTGTCTGTTGACATGGACTGTCTTCGGTCTGAGAGTATGTTTTTATATATAGACAAGGATCTCTCGACATCACATGTCATCACCGGCGCATATTTATACAGAGGAATCGTACTTGGAAGAATATTCTCAAGCGATTCTACAGTTTCGCCGTTACATATGCGATAAATGGTATGTAAAGTTGAGTAACCAGGTTTTCTATTCAGCACAGCATTTAATTTAGTGGAAACTTTGTCATCGACTTCACCCTGCACAGCATTTAACTTGTTAACTGCCTCTTCAACTATTCCTATGGCTTCTTGGAGAGTCAGACCTGCAATCTCCAGTTTCTTGATACTATCGGGAAGCCAACCGAAATGCGTTTTGATGTACGAAACAGAACATATCACCTTAGAGTTGTTGAATGCAGACAAGGATTCGCTCACTGACACTGCAGAATCGGGAGATAATGTATTCACCACAGACTTCACAGCTTCAAAGTTGTCACTGTAGAAATTTACGGCTTCGATCCAGGTTCCCCATCTTGTAATTACGGGTTCTGGAGGCAGAGGTGTGTCAGGTAGCCTTTGTTTGTAGCACTGGATACGGTAAGGAGCTTTCAAGAACACCTTTTGTGTTGCTGATATTAATGTATTTACTTTGGGGAAAAGGTCTCTGACAGTTTCAGCTACTCGATGCAATCCATGAGCCAGGCATGTAACATGTAGTATGTTGGGGTAAAACACATTTAGAGAATTACCTGCTTTCAACATGTATGCTGCTGCATCTGTATACAACAGCAGTACCTTCTCTTCTTTAACACCATTTGGCCATAACACTTTCAGTCCATCATTAATAAATCGAGCTACTGTTGAGTGATTTGTTTGCTTCAGGGGCTTACAGTAAATCAAGTAGGGCTTGGCTGGATTCTCGGAATCTAACTTAGCCACAATAAGATTTGCGATGTAACGACCTACAGCGTCCGTTGTCTCGTCAACATCTATCCATATATAAGAATCACCGATGTCGGCTCTGATTTTTTTCCAAAGTCTCAATATAGCAAACGTTCAAGTAATTTTTTCTGAGTGTAGATTCGTCTGGAATATTACGTTTGAAGTATTTCTCTAAGAAAGACTTAAATTGAGGCACTTGAAGTTTGTACCAAGGTACATTAGCAGCAATCATTGCTAAAGCCATGTCTTTATAAAACTCGCTATTAGATGATGAAGATTGCTGCTGCATCTTTGTAAGTAGTACCTGTTTCGATGAAGAAGATCGTTCTTTATTTCTAGTATGTAAATTACTTCGCAAATGTTCCAGTTGAGACTTCATGGAACAGCCAATATTTTTATCACAAACTTGGCAAAATACAGCTTTACCGTCAGTTGTAAAAGCACTGTCAATCTGTACCCATGATTTTAACTTAGATGACAAAGATGATGCGGTCGGTGCCATGATAAAACAAGGATATTTGTTGTATTTAAAACTCTTAAGAACTTGCGTTGAACAATACCGCACAATATATTATTTAAGACGTCTTTTGTCCAACAACGAGAATCCGCCAAGGCAAGAAACAAGCAAGCGCAGAAGTGCAGGCGAAAGACAAAACACTGACTTGACAATAACTTCAACGCACCACACTGCACACCAGATTTTTACGTGTAGGCTTACACTCCGAGAGCGTCGATAATACTGGCGTCAAAAATCACATTGTGCCCTACAGTAGCATAGAGTTATATAGATATTTGTTTGTTTAGGTAGATGGAATCCGTTGCGAGAATTGCAAGATCTGCGAAGAGTATTTATTTACCGCGGACAGCACGTTCTTTCCCACTGAGTCTGCTGAACGTGCGAACGAAACGTAAATAAGGAGTGCGCCGCGCATACCATTCTCATCTAACATCCCGTGCGAAATGCCTTACTTGTCGCTTGAGTTCGTAAAAAATTTTCTTCTTGAAAGTAGAATCTATGCGTGCAGTTGCAACAGATGTAATATTTTGCCTTTTCTTGCAATAAATTTAATTGCACCTGATTTTGATTAATTGCACATTTGCGCATCTGAGTAATGTTGTTATAGGCCTAACTATTTTTTGCCATTTCAATTTTCAAATTGAAGTAAAGTATAGTAAAATAACTAAAATATGTAGAAATATGTAAGATGGAGTGAAATATGTAATATGAACAAAATATGTAAAATTAAACTCGCGGATAAGACACCTATTGGTATGATTCGCCGATATCTGGCTTTTCCATGTAAATATGCACTCAGCATTTAAATATGTAATTACATAAAAATCCGGGCCTTGGTGATATATGTATGTTTAGTTGAAATAATTTGAAAGTCTTTGTTTCTTGCCAAACATAGATTATACTTGTCACACAAGATTTTTATCTGGCTGCTACAACCTTCATGACGACAGAGTCCTGGGGTCTTAACACATCTGCGTTAGTGCTTAGCAAAATGATTCGCGTGGGATGTCCCCTAAGTTAATGTAGCTTGGCATTTCACAACTTTTAAGTTATATTTAAAGCTCATAGGTTATTTCATCTAGCATATTTTTGGTTGTTGCATGCATACTGTTTCTTTACAATTCAACATTAGTTCAGTGCATTACTGACAGATGGCATTGTATCTCAAAACTGCTAATTTCCCGTGCTTTACATCTCAATGTTTGTAACGGTTCCTTGTTGTGAACTACAGATTTGGTATAGTGTTGGCATGTGGAGTGTTTGAATTTTTGAGTGATTTTTGTTTTTTGTAATTTCATATTACAAAGTGACTGATAACTTCTTGACTGAAGATAAAATATTATGGTAATTTAATTTCAAATCTGGATCAGAATTGAATAATGTAGAAAACGAAGAGTCATTTTGATCTGACAATACAGGTAAGCCTACATAATTTGAGGTTACTTGATTTCACTGTTTACTGCCTATGTCCAAGATAACAAACTTTAGCAAGTGTTACGAATGGCAAGACACCAGAATAGTGCGGACGCCCTGGTACATGCTTTGCAGTTTGAGGCCGCCAAATCAGCGTCTGGGTGGACAAGTCATAAAGTGCGCGCTAAAAGATCGCAATGGCACAGACGAGAAAGAAGAACAATGAACAGAGACTCGATGGTCGGCACTGCAGAATAAAATAAGAAAGCATGGAAGACCAAAGTGTTATAGATGTGGGAAACTTGGACATCTACAACGAGGTTGTTGGGCTAGAATTCAGCAACAGGGAAACAAGCAGTAGTCAGTACAACGAGGCATGTGCTAACTGGAGGAATGAAGCCCCTAGACAATACGCAATTTCTACACTTCAGAAAAACAGCAGGAGCTTGGTGGTTACCGGACTCGTTCAAGAAAGACCAACCTCGATTACAGTTGACACAGGTGCAACAGTTTCCATTGTGCGGCCTGATATAGTGAAAGATCTCAAGCGAATCTGGTGCTCTTGCAGCTTGCGAACAGCTACTGGACGGTCTGTAAAAGTGCTTGGAAAAGTGGAGATACACCTATGCCTTGGTCGACTTGAGTTTAATCACCAAGTACTTGTTGCAGACATTGTGGATGAAGCAATTCTTTGTGTGGACATTATGAATGCATACGGATTTATAATTGACTTCAAAAACAATGTCTTGAGAAATGGAGGAGAAGAGGTAATGATCTCCACAATGACTACATCAGAAAAATCGATGGACATGATAAACCAAGTGGCCGTAACTGTTCCGCTAAACTCCGAAAAGATCATCATTTTTAGAGCTGAGGTAGATACAGTAAAATTGAAAGTTAAGGGCATATGTGCAGAAACCAATTTATGGATGGACGAGTCCACTTGAAATTGTGAATGGCGGGAGGGTAAGGGAGAATCAACTGGTATGTAAGTGAAGGTGTTGCCAACTTTGCGTGTGATGTTTTAGTTACCCGTACATTGTTAGTCACTGTATGACGTACTATCTCAGTCTTGCATTTGTTATTACTATTTTAATTTATTATTAATTATATAGTTGTTTTACAGTCACTCATTTTTTTTAGTTATTTAATTTTTTAGTAAATTTCTATTGGTAGTTTTTATTCTATAATTACGTATTATCGTAATTATTTTGTGTTATACAGTAATGAGATTTGATAAAATGGATACTTCTCCTTCAACTAGCAAATACAGGAACGTTATTCATAGTAAAGCACAGGAAGTAATAATACACAGTTTTTTGTTGTGTAGGATTAAAAAAGATTCTTGCAATTAAATTCCAAGAACGCGTTCCTTTATGTAATTATAGACTGTAGAGATAGTCGAGTGTAATTAAGGAGTGGAAGTGTACAGTTTGCAAATTCCATTGCGATAAGTGATGTCAGAAAGTCTGTAGTTTTTTGTGTCTCAGCAGTACACAATGACAGAATCAAACAACACTCATATGTTTATAAAACATTCTGATATGTAACAGCAACAAATTCTGATACGTGTGAACAGTACATATCATTTGCTTGATTTGTATAGTAATAGGGTAGGTGGGGGTAAAAGTATGCAATTTTGTTATTTTTCGATATTTAGAAAAATTGTTCATCAAATTTCCCAAGATTCTGCATGAAGTTTATACATTAGGATCTTGACTAAATCCTGTCCAAGAGCCACTTCCATTGGAGTATTATTAACAGATATCGCAATTTTTCCAAACCTTTCCATTGCGAACTTTTACCCCATGACAAAGAAACGGTGGATGACAGAGAAAATTTAAATTGAAAAAAAACATGAAAACTTTTATTTTTTAAATACGAACAAGAATAACAAATAAGGTAATTAGCACATGATTAAAAATCTAGTAAATGGGCAAATCCAACAGGTCTTCCAAAAAACTGATAGTATTTTGGAATATAGCTGTGCTGTTGTGAATAGGTTTAGACAGTGTCAAAATTATATGTTTATTGTCAACATAACCATCTTCTTTAGTCTCTTGGAATAGGTAAGTGTTGGGTACTTGTTTGTTAAATACTCCACCATAGCCCTCATGATAAAAAGAAACAACTTTGAACACATAAAACCGAAAAGAAGCCTTGGTTTTCCCTTGTATCTTGACAACAACAAAGTCACCTTCCGGGAGCAATGGAGGGCCATCATTATCCTCTTTATCGTTCTGCTCTAATTCGGAGAAGAATATATCAAGGTCAGAGCTGCTGTTGTGCAGGGTCACATTTGTATCTGATTCAGAACTTGAACTCGCAAATTTCTTTTTGGCTTTTTTTGGTTTGGAAGGGACCAATTTCCTCTTACTTTTTTCAACAGCTTCCTTTTTCTTCTCAGCTGCTTCTGTTTCTAGCCGTTCTTTATTCACCGTTGATGTCAGCAATACAGATTTTAAACCCTTGTTTTTACGCTTTCTTTTGATTTTAATTTTCGGCAGGGGGATTATGTCTTCAGGCTTAGTTAAGTTCAACTGATTTTTTGGTAGACTGGAGGTTGAGTTGAAGGTGCTGCAGTTTGCGATTGGTCGACTGGTGCTGGGGATATCGGGGGATTCTGTAGTTGAAGATAAGTTCGAAGTAGGGCCTGGATGAGGTGCAAAGATATCTGGAGTTGTAGTGGGATTAAAGGAAGGGGGTGCAGAAATGTTGTGCTCAGAGACATTGGCCTGTTGTTCGTTACTCGTTTCATTCCCTCCACTACCAAAAACTAACCTCTGGTCATCATCATTCAGTTCTTCGTCTTCAATGTTTTAGTCAGTAACTTCAGAAAGTGCAAAGTCAGCTTCTGAAAACTTGTTGCGATCGAAAGGGTAAATCCCTGTGGTTTGAAATCCCTGGACAGCATTTTCAACAGTTGCTGCTCTCTCAAAAGCTACCTTACAAGCTCAGCAACATTGTAAACACTCAATACTTATCCAGGATGAGACACACTCCAAGAATCAGCCGCGGCGTCGTAGTCAGCCTTCATGGGCCTGAAGAAATTCCGATGCAAAGGGTGCGTCTTATGACTACTGTAGGGAGGCAAGCTCAGCATGTGAATATGATGGTTTTTGGCAAACGTGATTGCTTCAATACTGACATGAAAGACGTGATTGTCTAGTATCAATATTTGTTTCTCTGCAGTGGGATTTGCGAATTTTGAAAAATGCTCGAGCCATTTTATGAATACCGGGGTCGTCATGTAACCTTTGTCTGTGACAGACATATTACAGCCAGTTGGGGCCCGCCTTTTATTAGCAAAAGGTTGAGCCGCTTTTGCACGAAAATGAAGGAAGGAGGAACATAGTGTCCCACTGCACTCATTGAACACACTACAGTAACAGTTTGTCCTTGTTCTGCCGCTACGGACTTGGCCACCTCTCTTTTCCTGGTCAGAGCCACATGTTTAGGCAGTATATTGGGCACTGTTTGGACACCTGTCTCATCCATGTTGTAAATGCAATTTGGGGAAAAGCCATATTTTCTCATGTTGGATTCCAAATTATCAAAATAGTCAAGTTGGTTTCTATTGAAACCCATCATTCGTGCCACACTAGTTTTACGTGGTATTCGCAAAGATAAATTGTTCCTCTTCATGAAATCGCGGGTGGAGTCTCTTCCGGCAAGTTTTGTTTCACTGAAAAAACGATGAGGAATGGTATTTTTTTCGGCATAGCTGAACAAAAGTTGTCTCGGTGATATCAGTGTCACACCGAAAAAACGTCTGTCCAGAGCAACACAATGTTTGAAGATAGACTGTTCTTGTTCTTTTGAAAATGTTCTCCGAAATCGGCCAAGTTGCTTTGCTCTCTCTCCTTTCTTCAGCCGCCCTCGTAATGCTCCTTCAGTAAATCCAATCTTTTGCGGCTTGTCTCATTGACATTCCTGAATCCATGAGGGTACGAGCCTGCTCTAGAAGTGCGTCCGTCAGTGGTCTTCTTTCAGTTGTCCTTGGTCGGTGCGTCTGTCAGTGGTCTTCTTTCAGTTGTCCTTGGTCGGTTCCTAAAACAAAAATATCGACCAAGCTCATGTTAAAAGACCATACAAAGAAAATTCACAAAGTAGGTTTAACACATTCGAGACAAGCTGCTGGCACTGCCCGCAGTACCATAGAGTCCCATAAAGACAAAGTGCGGGCATAGCTCGCAGTCGCGTATCTAACTGCGTAATAAACGTAATACAGCTCCCGCTCGCTGTTAGTCACAATGAAACGATAGCAGTATTAGTAGTTAACATTTTCAAATGTAGATGGCAGCAGCAATCAGAGTCTGAACACAACAGTAGCTTTTTTTTGTATGTTGTACCCAACACACTGTACGTAACCAAGCCACATGGTCGGCGCGCGGAAAATGGCTTCTCGCTACTTGACGGAAGATGAAATACGTGATATTCTGTGTGAAGATTCGGGTTCTGAAGGCTGTTAGTGTCAGTTTTGATACGGATGAAAAAGTTGAAGATTGTATTGGTAAGTTTGTGTCTGAATTTTTGTTTGTTTCTTATAAATTGACCCATTTCATTGTGTCTTATATGACTGCACCGTGTTCACTACACCTATCTTTATTAGAACTATTTTCACTATAAAAATTAGTGGGCTGTTTTGTTACACCAGAAATTTTGAATACTTTTATAAATATAGGTAAAAGTATAGCTTGATGTCCTCACTTTCGATTTATAAAAAACACTTATACTTCCTTATTTAGGCCTACTGACTATTATTCTCTAGCTGAATTCACTAGAAATGATTGTTAGTTACAGGCTTATAACTGCAGGCTTTTTACAGCCAACACTTTCCTTTTTTTTTTTTTTTTTTTTTTTTTTAATTTACAAATCATTTATCCCTATAAAAACAATTACAGACATACAATTGAAAATAACCATTTAAAAATCAAATGCTTATCTTGCTTCTTTTCTTCTTTGCAGAAGAGCTTCCTGATGTGTCGGTTGGTCCATCCAATATTTCTGTAAACAATGAGAGTCATGTTTCTCAATGTAATAGTACACAGCATGGGGGGGGAACCAGTACAAATTTCGTATGTCCCTACAGAAGACTTCTCATTTCCAGGAAATGTCGAATGGTCTTCCCAAGCTATCCACAACGCTCCAGACAGACCCATATTTGAGGAAGATTCTTATATCTCTGCCCCACTTGATTCCCAATCTTCACCCCTTGATTGCTTTCTACACTTTTTTGATTCAGAAATTGTAAACAAAATAAAAAGTGAAACGAACAGATATGCTAGCACTACCATAGCAAGGCTCAGGCGCCAGTGGCGAAGTTACATGGAGGCAATGCCTACCCTAAAAAATTCTTTGGAATAAAAATTATAAATACGTATGAACTACATAACATAAAGATTATACATTGTTACCGCGACTGTCGAATTTATTAGGCCGAAACGTGCTTTACTGAGCGACCGCTAGATGGTGACAGGTGAGACTCGGCATAGCTTGTTTAAAGCGAATGAGGCAACCTGAACTTGCCTCAGCGTTTTTTGTATACATCGTAGTAAGCAATGTGCCGGAGTGTTAGGGAAATGAAGGGAGGGGGGATTGTCCCGTGCTGTACACATAGAGCGTTGAGGCATGCCTCACTTCTGTGGTCCAAACATTCAAGTTAAAGCGTGCTGTGTTGTTTATAAGTGTGTTTATTTTATGCGGTTATTAAAAGTGTCCCTGTTATTCCGCTGAACTAACAGATGATCAAGATTGTTATTTGAATTATTTGTAACATTAAATATATATATAGAAACTAATCAAGTTTAAAATTTTCAAGTTCAATCAGTTGTATTATTGTGTATGACTAATACAAGGATTGTTCAATGGAAACACGTATAGAGCAGTAAACCATTTTTTATTCAACGATTTTAAAAGAAGTCTCCATTAACATTAAGACATGAGTTCCACTGTTGCACCAACCTGTAGATTCCCTGCTAGTAAAATTCTTACGGCTGTTTGTGGAACCATTCGCTTACAGCAAACTCTACCTCAGCATCCGATTTGAACCACCATCCTTTTAGTGATTCCTTAAAAAAAATTTTTAAGATAAGATTTTTACCTACCCATTCATTAACTACTAGCTTCGCCACTGTCAGGCGCTCAAACAAACTGAAACCACACAGTATATGGCAGAAATGGACAACAGTCAAACTCCATGAGTTGTATGGGTTCTTTTCAATAATACTGCACATGTCTGTTATACACAAATCAGACTTGAAAAAATACTGGAGCCAAAGACCATTTATCCACACTCTGTTTGCTGGAAAAATAATGTCGCGCGACAGATTTTCTTCTATTTTGTCAATGCTTCATCTCAACAACAATGAAAAATACGTTCCCCGTAATGAACCAAATCATGACCCCTTATTCAAAATAAGACCTTATGTAGATTACCTTCAGAACAGATTTAGAAATTCTTTGATTCATTCAGAAAACCTGACTAGATGAAGGCATGTGTCATTTCTGTGGCCGTATACATTTCAGAGTTTATATGAAAAATAAGCCTGAAAAGTATGAAATGAAAATATATATTTTAGCGGAATCTAACTCCGGTTACGTATTGGCTTTTGAACCATACACAGGGAGAAACAAAAACAATTCTGTAGTTTCATTGTTGCGTCGACTCCTCACTGGGTACCTTGGTAAGGGGCATACCATTTATATGGACCGCTTCTATTCAAGTCCATTAGTTCATGATTTCCTGTGGCAAAACAAGACTTTGGCAGTAGGCACAGTCCAAATAAACAGAAAGTTCATGCCTAAAGATTTGAAATTGGAAAAACTGTGGAAGGGAGAAATGACATTCCCCCATTTTCAACATTTGATTCTCTGTATGTGGAAAGACACCCGGGATGTCATAATTATTTCTACAAAACATGGTGCATCATGCAGTGAAGTGAGAGTCAAATGTAAAGGTGGTAGTGAGATAAAGGTCAAACCGGATGCAGTGTTAGATTATAATGTAAATAAAGTCGGGGTTGACCGAAATGACCAACTTGTTAGCTACTACCCTTTCAAACGTAAAACTTTAAAATGGTGGAAAAAAATGTTTTTCCACATGTTCATGAGGTCAGTGCTAAATGCTCATATATTATACAAAAAAACAAGCTCTAATCAAATGCCACTTGAAGCTTTCATGACCATTATTGGAGAAGGACTTACTAATATGTCTGGTCAAGAAATACCTGCGACACTGAGCGGACAAACATCTTCGACTGCAGATCGCCTTACAGGAAGACATTTTCCTCAGAAAATTCCTGCTACAGATAAAAAAGCAAGACCTTGCCATTCTTGCAACCCTACCACCAATTCCCTCCCACCATCAACCCCTACCACACACACCTGTCCATAACCGTTACTCTGTAAAGACATTCAGTATTTACTCCCACTGAAGAAGACGTATACCACGTTGAAACGTTTGGGGAATAAAACCATAAAGTAAGTTCATAGTGAAAGTTTATATATATATATATATATAAATAATATTTATAAAAGTGAACGAAGAGGATGTACCAGCAAGATAAATAAAATTAAAAACTTTAAATTTTTTTATTTTTTTGACATCAAACATTCTTATTTCTAAAAAAATTTTTGACAATACTTTTTTATAAAATTAAGTTTAAAGTTTTTTATAAAATTAAGTTTAAAGTTATAAAATTAAGTTTAAAGCACAAATAGTGGGGTAAAAGTATGCACAGAGGGGCAAAAGTACGCAGTGCGTACTTTTACCCCATTTTTGCCATTTTGTTTTTCATGGCTCTACAGGTTAGTGAACTATGTAAACATTGGAGTTTGTTTGATGAATCAAAATGTCAAATGCATCACTATCAATAGAAAAAAATGACGAAAACAAAAGCTCTAGTCTGCTTCACAAAATGTTTAGATAAAATATTGAATATATTACACCTAAACTGTTAAATAGTGACTTACCTCATTTTTGTGGCTCACAGCTACAATATCACCATGCGGTTCCGTTTTACAACTGGCACTGATCCAACAAGCACGCAGGCTGGTGACCGGCTCATGAAACTATGTTTGTGTTTTTAAAACACCACTGCGTACTTTTGCCCCACACGTACGTTTACCCGCACATACCCTACAATTACAATATTATTATTATTTGATTTACATCAGAAACAGTAAACATATAATTCTTTTTTTTAGCCAGATGTGTGACTGTAGGCACACACACACACACAGATAGAGGTTCGTCGTGACACATTTATAAACAAACCTTAACAGTTGCGAGTTTTTGTTACTATTAGAAATTATATTCATAGGTTGGCAACAGCGTCGCTGATAACAACAATTCTGTACTCACATCTCACAGTGACTCCCTCCACATCGCCTTTCCCCTCTGACTGTAAGACCCTCTGCACACGGGTCGATTGGTACTCGAAGTCAGAGCGATATATGCGTCAGATACGAACTATGTGACGCAAGCGGGAGGTCCTCCGCACACGAGTCAAGTTTTTTGTCAGTCAGCTTGCGGTCTTCCAACCAGGAAGGTACAAAACTTCTTCATTTTACTTTCTTTTAACTTGAAAGGTTTTTATAATGAACAGTTCAAGTGATGAGGAAGACACTGTTATGTTTTATTGGTACCGTCGGATGAAAAGAAGGACTCAGAGAGTACGGGTGCATCCATACATAGAACGGAACTTTCATTGTCGGCTGTTTGTTGCGGCAAAAGAATTGCAAGAGAGCGATGCAAAATTTTTGGCATTCTATAGAATGTCAAAAGAATCGTACATTGGACTTGTGGAAACTAAAGCTCCGGCCATTCACTACGTTAATACAAATATGAGGGAATGTGTGAGTGTAGAAGAACGCATACTGATAACATTAAGGTAAGCTTTTTATTCAAAAATTATAAAACATACCGCAAAACGGGGTGAATAGGAACAAAACTTTGTGAAAGCACAAAAAAATTCCCCTATTATATACACAAAAGAATTTTTCATTCCCAATTTTTTTTTCAGTTGGCTAACATGGTAACAATCTGGGAAATTATGTTTCATGTGGTTGGTAACACTGTCTGTTTCTTTACAAGAATTGAAACCACGTGCAACAAAAACCTTAATTTTTAACCTCTCCAAAACTTCTCTTGTAAGAACAAACCTACTATTATTATAGGCTTAACGTTTATATATTTAGGATAAGTATAGACCTGTACAACACTATGTCATATTATATCTTACTTGTTATTGAAACTTTTCATTCCAATTATTTATTTTTGTTGCAACGTCATGAGTTTGATATTTGCGGGGTGATTCGGAACGCTCCTTTTAGGTGTTCCGATTCACCCCGTAGATTGTGTTCATGATTTTTTTACATCCATAGAGTAATACTTTTTATGTTATGGATTGAAGTACATACTGTAATAATTATATACTGTAATAAATTTGTTTTTTTGAAGGTTAAGGTGATTACCTGATGTTGTGATGCCTCGAAAATATGCAAGTGTGGCCATCAAGAAGTACAAGGACCCCAATACTGAAACTATAATAAAGGCTATCGAGGACTTAAATAACGGAATGAGTTTTAGAAAATGTTCTGAAAAGCACAACTTGTCTGTAACTACGAGTACGTTACACAGACACTTCAAAACTGGAAGTACATTGAAAAAAAGAGGAGGGCAGACGACATTGACTGCAGAAGAAGAGACAGTGATGGTGGATCGACTTAAAGTGTGCAGTAGTGACTGGGGGTACCCTGTCGACTCGCTAACTCTTAGGTTACTAGTGAAAGATTTTCTTGAGCGGCAAGGGAAGCAAGTGCATAAATTCAAAGACAACACACCTGGCCCTGATTTTGTAGCTTCATTTTTAAATCGCCACAAAGAGTTTCTATCTGCTCGACTGTGCCAGAATATAAAAAGGTCACGGGCAGCAGTTTCGCCAGAGGTAATAAATTCATATTTTGATGAGCTTGAAAATGAATTGAAGGATGTTCCTCCTACTAACATCATAAATTATAATGAGACCAACCTCTGCGACGATCCAGGTAAATGCAAACTAATTTTCAGACGTGGTTGTAAATACCCAGAAAGGGTGATTAATTCTTCAAAGGCATCAACATCAGTAATGTTTGCCGCAACAGGAGATGGAAAGATTTTGCCTCTATATGTGGTGTACAAGTCTCAGCACCTCTATGATAGCTGGAGGGAAGGAGGGCCGAAAAACTCAAGGTACAACTGCACCAAGTCGGGGTGGTTCGACAGCTTTTGTTTCCAGGACTGGGTCGAGTCAGTTGCAGTCCCCTTCTTCAAGAATTTCGAGGGACCTAAATTCCTCATGGGCGATAATTTGGCATCACACTTATCAGTGGATGTTATAAAACTTTGTGATGAAAAGAATATCAGGTTCATTTTTCTGCCAAGCAATTCCACCCACCTGACGCAACCACTACTCTCCGTTCACTGTTTAGGTGATAGCACGGGCCTTATGAGGGGTCGTCGCGCTACTACCTGCCCTAACTACATCGACTAACGTTCATCGTCATTCTCTAATGCTTCATTGATGTTACTAAATCGTATGTAGCAAAGCCTTATTATTAAAATAAAACCCATATGAACTAAAATAAAATAAGCTTTATCTTAAGTTGCATTGATTTATATTGGTATGTTTTTACTGAAACTCAAGTCAATGGTACTGGTCCCGTCAAGTTGTCTGTCTGTCTATATGTGTGTGTCTGTGGTTACGCCCACAGAGCAATGTTTGAATTTTTGATTTTTAACACTTATTTACCCAAAACCCATTAAAAAGGCTGAAAACCGCGATTTCCATTTGGTTAAAATTGCAACGTTAGAGCCCGAAGGGTGCCAAACGATATGGCATAAAGCTTATTTCCATAAAAAAGTGTGTTACAAAAAAAATGAGAACATATAGACTTATTTTTTTAACCAGACCATGTTATATTAGACTACACTTCGGTAGTTATAAGGGACCAACTGTTATACCTACATTGTTGATTTGAAATGATTTCCCACATATCAACCATGCAGAATCTCATAACTGTATTTTTATGGGTTTTTAAATACAGAATGTTCCAGAAACCATGGGTCCTATTACCGATTTTGGAAAAATTCAAATGTAAACATAAGTCATGTTGTGTATCATTTT
Organism: Magicicada septendecula; assembly: GCA_034769895.1. NCBI lineage: Eukaryota > Metazoa > Arthropoda > Insecta > Hemiptera > Cicadidae > Magicicada > Magicicada septendecula. The sequence goes on from CM068370.1 coordinate 138,288,979, forward strand.
ACAAGTCTTGACCCCTAGTTTGCCGAAAGAAAAATTAAATTATCTTTTCCATTCCAATATGGTGACCAAAAAAGTCTTGAAATAGGTGTTTGGTGGAATTTTGCACATGTCTCGTTTAAATAATACGGTAATGGGAGAAGGTTTGTGCCAGTTTTCTTGAACCACATATGGTTATTATGTGATAATGTCACGTGTCAAAACATGACAACCTTTGTAATTGATGTAATAATTGGATTTTACTTTAAGCATAGGAGCGTTCTCTTATAGCAAACATTTTTAAAAGTTGCAACCTCAGTATGAGGGTGATAAAACGTCACCCTCAGGCTGTTGACCTGGCTGGTGCTGAATCATCGCGTCCGGTCACCACCTGTGCCTTGCTATTTCGGTATTTCCTCACCGTTCATACCATAACAAAACATTATTAATGCTCATTGCTCTGTTTCTGGCGGAAAGTCAACCTGTTCGTTTCTGTTGTATTCATTGTGTTTTATGTGACTTTGATTACATAGTACCGTAGTGTTTAGTATATTGTTTTAGCTTAGTGTTTATTTGTTATTTCAAGTTTTGAGTTACAGACATACTTTGTTACAAGACATACTGAGTTACATAGTATATTTTGAAGTACACAGTGTTTGTGTTAACAGCTTTAATATGATTATTAAATATAAATATAATTGGTGTTAATACAAAGTATACTTTGTACACAGTTAACTTTGTTTTTCTAAGTTGAAACTATGAACTCTCGCAAGAAAGGCAAACCTATTAAAAGTGGTGATAGGGTAACTGTGTTGAAAGTTTACGAATATTTTAAAAAGTGTTACCCAAACGAAAGTGTGCGATTTTTAGTTAACAAAACTAAGGAGGCCACCGGTACAAGTGAATGTTCTATATACAGGATAAGAAAAGAAGGACTAACTGGAAACATTAAGACACCATGAAAGATTCGAAAAAAATAGAATACAAGACCAGTAGACAACAGAAGTACGATGGATTCGTCATCACTGCTATTAGAAGAATTATCCATTCCTTCTTTTCGGAAAATATCCCTCCAACGCTGACAGCGGTTTTGGCCAAGATCAATGAGGACCCGGCGCTACCAGATTTGAAAAAGAACACTGGAAAATTCTCACAGAAAACGGATTTTGTTTTGAAAAAAAAGCCCTTCTTTTGGAAAGAAACGACATTATTTTGTGGCAGCATTCATACCTAAGGAAAATGAGAAAGTTTAGGAGAGAAAAGAAACCAATAGTTTTTCTTGATGAAACGTGGGTTAACGTTGGCCTAACGACAAATAAAGTATGGCAGGATACAACTACAAATACACCAATGGATGCTTTTATGGCTGGACTTACTACAGGGTTAAAAGAATCTACTGAAAGGGGACCGCGCTTCGTTATTGTCCATGCTGGAGGTGAAAGAGGTTTTGTTAAAGATGGAAAAATGGTATTTTTGCAAAGAAAGTCACACAAGATTATCACAATGAAATGGATAGTGCCTGTTTTGAAAATTGGTTTGAAGAGAATTTATTGCCAAACCTTAAACCTGAAACTGTGATAGTATTGGATAATGCACCGTATCACAGTAGAAAAAAGGAAACAATCCCAAACACTAAGTCGCTAAAAGACGATATAAAAAATTGGCTACGAGAAAAAAATATATATTTCCCGGAAGACAGCCTAAAGAAGGAACTATTAGAAATAGTTTTGAAAGTTAAACACTTACTATGTGTCCTACGTTGTAGACGAATAAGCCAAAGACCATGGGTTCACAGTGTTGCGTCTCCCTCCATATTACTGTGAACTAAACCCCATAGAACTTGTTTGGAGTCAAGTGAAGAGGCATGTGGGGATGCATAATACTAAATTTAAGAACAATCTCATGACTCCATTAATTGAAAACGCTTTTGATACCGTGTCAGAACAACAATGGAAAAATTATTGTAAACATATAGAGAAAGTGGAAGAAAACATGTGGGAGGCAGACAGCCTTCAAGACGATATCGACCCTTTTATAATACAACTTACGGGATCATCAAGTGGAAGTGATGATGAGGTGTCCTCTACCGGCAGTGCCATGTCCGGGGTGACTTCTCTCGAGTAAAATCTGTTAGTTTTTGTAGATAAGCAATATAAATAACTTAAGGAAAAAATCTTTTTGTTCCAAATTAGCAATATACAGCATCTTTTCCGGAAAATCTTCTCTTAATATAATGTCATTTAACCGTTACAAATTAAACATTTTTTTCTGTAATTCTTGCAATCAATAATGTACAAAACTGAATAATTTTCTTTGATTAGAAAAAAACCATTAAAATTACAGTAAATTGGAACAAAACAATTATTTTTGATTTTGGTACGAAAATTGTAAATTATTGAAATGGTCAAGTATGTGGAAAAAACCTAGTGTGTCAAGAGACACAAACAGAATTATGAACAATTATTATCTTGCTACAAATTACAATTTTTTTTTTGAAACGTTTATATTTATCAACATAAATACAGTAAATAAAGATTGTTTCACTCACTGACAATAGTTTACAATTATACTAATTTATAACCCTTAAGCGCCGAGTGAAGTTTCGATGTGACAGCGTGAGTCGATGTTTTTATACGGGCGAGTAGTACAAGGTCTCCATTTGAATAGCATGGCCATTGCCTGCCCATGCTATCAACTAAACAGTGAACGGAGAGTAGATATGGCTTTCTTCAGGCCCATGAAGATTTCTCGGTGCCAGATTTTGGAGGAATGGAAGAAGGGAAGTGGAAGAGGGGAGGCATCTGTGCCTAAAGATAAATTTCCATCCTTACTGAGAAAGCTTTTTGACACACTCAAGGAGGAAAATGTTCAATCCGGTTTCAGAAAGTGTGGCATTGTGCCGTAAAAAAGTCCTTAAGATGTTGCCTAGCACTGATAGGTCCACTGGTATCGACAACAGTCAGAATGAAGGCACAGCAATACAGACTGCATCTTCTTCACATCTATAAGCCATAGATGAGTCTTTTAAGGAACTCTTACGGTCCTTAAGACAGTATGATACGCCTAAACCCCCCCAAAAAAGAAGCAAAGTTAATGTAACGCCTGGGAAAAGTATTGAGGTGAAGGATCTCGATGACCCGGAAACAGCAGACCCTTAGGAGTTCAAAGTAAACCTAAGCG